>JAZKJV010006800.1:492500-972338 GCA_037367405.1 Ottelia alismoides | reverse complement strand
TACAATCATGAACTGAAATATGTTGCTTTGCATTCAATGAAGCTGAGTTGTGTCACAAACATAGTTATATACAAACTTGGAATTAAAATCATCAATTATATGGAGTAGCTATAGTTGGTGCATCCTCCTCAAGTTGAGGTGTGAGGTCCTCCTCCTTGTCAAACTCACTTGAATTAGGGAATCTTGTGCTCTTCATTTCCTTATTCCCTTTATCTCTGTCCATCATATTCTAATGTTGTTGCTGTAGATGATGAATTTGTTTATGATGCCTTAAGGTGCTTTGGATCGTTGCTCAACACGGTGGAAAGACGTGGAGCTCGAGAAGCAGTTGCAAACATTGTGACATGACCAAGAATGTTATGGATCTCTTTGGACTTCGACTCGATCTTCACACAACTCAAGATGCTCTACTGTCACCAGGTGGATGGAGGTGCTCGAATCAAATTCGCACAAGGGAAAATAGGTTGGAACTAATGACTTCACCTAATTTTAGATCAACGGAGCAGTTGGTGAGGTGGTGGTTTATACCAAAGATGGTTTTATGTGCTTAGGAGGATGACGAGTGATGAGAAGTTGGTGACGAAGACAACGTGCTATCAATGACCGCCATAATGATGGGGAGAGGACACATGTAGTGTCGGTTGGAAAATGGAGAATAATTGGTGGTCGAAGCAGTTGGAGGTGCTAGATACAACCGTTAGAGATTGACAATGATCCTTAGCTTTTGGATGATATAAATCAAATGGTTAGGGTTTGGGACGTGAAGGATTGAATATATACCATATGGTGATCAGATCATACGGTCCGAAATGAGGCGGGCCTATAGGACTATGGACCATTTGATCAAAAGATCATACATTTAAGGATGAAGGTGGTATAGGTAAAGGAGTCGGGTCATGTGGTGCACCCAGAGGTAGTCATGTGACCCAATAAGAAAAAAAAAGACAAAAAGAAAGAAAAATTAAACTAAAATAGCAAATTATTTTAAATAAAAAATATTCAACATGAAAGTTGTGTACCTTGTTAAAACCTACAATTTTATGTAGAACTAAAATCAAAATATCACACATACACACACACACACACACACAATTGTACGTAATTTTCAATTGTTTTGCTTGTTTTCTTAGTAATTTTGATAGGATTATTTAACATTATATTATGTACAATATTTCTCTATTTTTTAATTGTTAAGATTAATAGAAATATGTACAATATTTAGAACATGATTTGAACCTTGGTTTATTTATATTAATTAACACACATTATATACATATATAGTATACATTAGTAATTTCATCTAATTAAAGAGATTATTAGTAAGTTTATCCTAGAGAGAGATTTAAGATCTGAGTGATGTTGATGAATCTCAGTTAAATATCTGATAAGTCGCTTTTTAGATTAGATAAAATGGTCTCATTGTAATATGGGCTAGAAGTGAGTTATGCAAAACCAAGTTTAAAATCCTGGTGAAGAGTGCGTGGCATAATTTTTTTACCTGAGTAAGTCCATGATTGAACTTAGGAACATGAGAAATTAAGCTATTTAATCTAGGTGAAATATCTGTTTTATTTATTTTAGTGTACTTAAGATCAAGTCAAATGCATGAATGGTTTTTATCTTTATATGGAAGATTTAATGATACAACATGAATAAAATATAGTACACCACAAACACAATCCAGACACGTAGACCCTTGATGTTTTTGCTTAGATTCTTTTGAATAGGTTGAAAATAGTAAGCTCTAGTGTAAATGCACAAAATAAGATGCTACTTAAATGTCTTAGCAAATAAATCAAGGCATCTAGATCCCTAAATGCATGAATATTTATTCCTATGTAATTAGAATTAAAATCAATTCTAAATATTTTATAATTTAAAAAGAAAGTTACTACAACAAGGATTAATTCGCCTATTTTTATGCTAATTTTAGAGCTAGGATGAATGCATGGCAAACTAAGCAAGATGAAATAAACAAGGACGTTGACTCTGATTATGTGATTGATGCAGTTCCAAGATGCACTCGAGGAGGAGCACCGATCTCCGTTCTCTTCCTTAACAACTGGTGTTGAAGGATTTCGTCGAGGTTGCACACGAGGAGGAGCATAGTTGGGCAGAAAAGGGATGACATACGATTGTAGTGGTTCCTCATGCTAAGCTTTATACGTGGTTGTTCCGAAACTTGAGGATGAAGATGATGTAGGGGAATCCGCTGTTGTTGAGTTCTCATGGAGTAGAAAGGCAAAGGGAATGGCAGTGGATGTTATTGGGTGAGTATGATGCTCATTCCAATGAAGATGGAATCGATGCAAGATGGAGACCCTAAGCACTGGGAAGCTTGATGCGGAAGGGGGTAAGGAGTTTCTACTTGTCGCTCTTTCCTATGTTGTGAAGATGGAATAAAGCATCAACGTACAATGATGAGTAGTAAAACAAAGATCTGTTGGATGAAGTTGTTGCATTGCTCTAAATCATAGGTGAGTTGGATCTCCCAAATCATTAGAGATGCAATTTGACACTATTGTGTTGGTGAAGGCCGACAAGGGATTGGAATGTTGTGCATCTATCCTCCTCATTATAGTTCGAATTCACAACAAATGGGCTCGAAAGTGTTCAATATATCTCACACTTGCAAAGGGAGAAATACGCGAGTGATTGTCTCGACTTTTGGGTAACCTTGAGAAGGGTGAATAATGAATCTCCGTAAAAATCATAGGGAGGAACCCGTGATCCAGCCATTGCATGTGACTAGATATGAGGGATGGAAGACATGAAATAGAGGGGAAGAAGAGGGTGGACATGATCAGCATGTCAAAGGATCTGGGGGTTGAATAGGGATTCGGTGCAACTACCAAAGGTTGATGGAAAAAAAGATTGGTGAAAGAACAAGGATAATAGAGAAGATAAAATAGAAGAAAGAGAAGACATGGAAAATGGGTTTACCAGTTAAGGGTCACCCAAAGTTAGGGAGCTTTTCAT
This sequence comes from Ottelia alismoides, assembly GCA_037367405.1. Classification (NCBI taxonomy): domain Eukaryota; kingdom Viridiplantae; phylum Streptophyta; class Magnoliopsida; order Alismatales; family Hydrocharitaceae; genus Ottelia; species Ottelia alismoides. The sequence goes on along the minus strand of JAZKJV010006800.1, from coordinate 969,359 downwards.
CGCTGCCCCAGTTCTTGCCTCAAAGAGTTTGACAAACGATTCTGAAGCTTAGAGAAGCTTTGATAAAGCTCGCTACAATATAGGTATGTCTGTTGGATCTCTCCATGACCAGAGAAGCTCATTGTTGTTGCAAAGCGTTGGGTGACAAGGGAGAGATTTGCAGAGGAGGTCAAAACAGACATTGTCGCCTTGGAGCTGTTTGGGGACCATAGAGGAGGAAGAATGGGTCTAGGCCGATTTAACGACCGATATCAAACAACTAACGGAACAACATGTGGTAAGGAAAAAATATAAAATAAAAAAATACGATGACTATTGGTTCTTTCTCAAAACCAACGGTCCAAGATGGGTGTTGCTGGTGGAAGGATGGTGACGTGTGGCAGCATGTGGCTAAGCTATGTGTCACCACCAGAAAATTCAAAAAATTAAAGAAAAATCAAAATAAAATGGAAAGCGACCTTAACTAAAAGCATTCTTCATAAAAAGTTATTTTCCTCGACAAATATGCAACTTTTATGAAGGAACCAAGACAAACGAGATCATTTGTTCAAATTAATATTTTTGGTGGTATTCTAAGTTCATAAAAATAATGTATTTTTATATTTTACTTTTTTTTTATGATTTTTAATTAAAGAAAATTAAGAATAAATAAACTGGTAGAAAGTATTTTACTCATTGATATTTTTTGAGATTTTTGATATTTGAAAAAGTAAAGTAATAGAATAAAAAGGACTTATGTACATACTCTATATGCATACTCACAATGTTTTTTTCTTTGATTTTATAATATTTTCAAATTATATTTTTTTTCACATTTATTACCATAAAAATTAAAGAAAAGAAATAAAAAAGAAACTAATTAAAAAGAGTTAATTACGTACACAAAATGATGAGTTAAATTTAGTAAGTATGTATAATATACAATGTGATCTCAAAACCCAAGTTTCACATATGAAATTTGATTCTTTTGAATTTGATCTTGATTTATAGGAAATTGTATGAATATTAATTCAAAATGAGTACGATTTCATAGGAGATTGTCTATGAGAAATATTTGACTCTACAAATTTTCAAACTCATACTAAGGTTTGGTTTTATTTGACATATATAAACGTTGTGATTTTTTAGCATTTTTCTTTTATTAATATTGGTGATATTTACACAATGGAGTTGATTGTATTTTATTTGGAGTTAGTATAAATTAAATAAAATATATAAATGATAAAATATGCATCTTATTTACATATGCATGAATGATATAATGCACCATAAATGTCTACATGCACTTAATTACTTTGACCATGACTTTATTTTCAGCTAATAAAGTGATAAACCACCGATTCATCAATCATACTGGACTTCAACTTGATCTTCGCACAACTCAGGATGCTCTCTGTTGTCACCAGGAGAATGAAGGTTCTCAGAACAAAGCTACACAACAATAGATAGGTTGGAACTACCTCCTTCACCTCAGTTTTGATCAATTGAGTAGTTAGTGAGGCGATGGATTGTTTTGCTTAGGTGGACGGTGGTGAGGGATGAGAAATTGGTGAAGAAGACGGTGGAACGGGCTTCTGGACCATCAGAATGATGGGGAGAGGACACGGAGTGGTGGTTGGAAAATGGAAAAGAACCATCAATCAAAGCAGTTAGAGGTGGTGGACACAACGACTGGAGGTTGATGACTATCCCTAGCTGTTGGCCGATATGAATTTGATGGCTATGGTTTAGGTCATAAAGGATTGAAGATCGATCATCTATTAGATTAGGCGATCCCTTGTGAGGCGTATGTAGAGGACTAAAGATCGCCTGACCAATAGATTAGACAACTAAGGGTGAATATGATATAGGTAAAGGATCCGTGTCATGTGGCCCAATAAAAAAAGGGAAAAAATAAAAAGAAAGAAAAATTAAACCATAATAGGAAATGATGTTAAATAAAAAAGTTATCGAACATGAAAGTTGTGTCTTGTTAAGATCTACAACTTTAATGTATAACTTAAAGTGAAATACATCCTATATACATAGTATTATTTTTCATGTAATTTTCAATATTTTACTTATTGTTCATAATTCTATTAGTGATATATTTACACTATATTATGGTTATATATTACTCTAATTTTAGATTATTAAGATTAATAAAAAATACATAAAATAAAAGGACACATACAAATATGTACAATATTCACAACATGATTTGAACCTAAATTTATTTATATTAGTTACACTCATTATATACTCATTATATACATAGGATATATTATTAATTAAATCTAATTAGAGAGATTATTATTGAATTTGTCCTAGAAAGATATTTAAGATTTGAAGTGATATGTTGACGAAACTAGGATTAATCAACGTGACAATAGTAAAAACTGATAAAGATTGATTTGGTATATCGAGTGAGGAGGAGAGGAGTTATACCAACGAAATGTGTGCTCAAATATAAATTATTTTACGTGTGACACTGATTGCCTTATATTAGGATTTGAATCTTTATGTACCCCTTAGTTGAGGATCTCCGAACTAAGGGAAGTCAACATAAATGTACCATTCTACATACACCTTATGTCGTCATAAATACGTGCTATGCATGACAACAACAAGATGTCTGTAAAATAGTTAGCCATTTATATTGACCAGGCATTTCTGTAGATCTGGCTTGTTATCGATAGGGATATGAAGTTATGTGTCCCTAATCTTGCACCTAATTAATATGACACTATATAACCAGTTAGGAGTGTACCCACAAAAAATATATATTCCATCTGCACAAATCAAAATCCATGACTATTGGACATGGATATCTCTTCCCGAAGTGAATTCAATAACTTTGTGATGAAATGAAAACAAAAATTATAACACAATTGGAAGTGATGGAATCTTCCAATATGTTACACATGCCTCCTTTTGTGCAGGACCACAAACAAACCTAGTGTGGAAGAGACACACATTGTCTTGTTTGTTTTGTACAATTCTGCCTATAGTTAGTAATTTTAACCTTTTAACTACCTAACTAAAAATTAATGTGGCTTATATTGTCACCGCAATTACAGTTTCATGCGGTAGTTTGGTTATCATTATTTATTTTTTAACGTGGCATATGTGATGAATCCACATTTCATCATCTTTATTCTATCATTTTGGCACTAAAAACCCTAGCAAATGCCTGTAAATACCCTTAAATAGAGCATCTTAGCATTCATGCATGTGCATTCAATTAGTGTATAAAATACTGTAATTAAGGCCAAAATTATAGAATAAATAAAGAAAAGAAAAAGAATAAAATATTGTAAATATTTTATGACCCAAAACCCCCGAGACCTAGGCATCTTGATGAATAGGTCGACCAGGAATAAAGTAGGGGGAGATAAGGTCAGAAATACAGATAAAACACCTATACTTTTATTCATTCTTTATTCATTTTGGGACCTATTTTTGGTTCCACTTTTTATGCATCAAATAAAGAAACTTTGTACATGAAAGTTGTAGATAATTTAATAAAGAAAAATACAAAATTGATTTCACAAAAAAAGAATACACAGATAAAAAGTTATGATCTGAATAAGAATCCAGAATCCCAACTTCCCAGACCCGTATCTCACCACTGACAACTCGAAATGTAGCAAACTCACCTTTAATTGTATATAGAATAAAATAATCTATTTAATGGTGGTAGTTTCGCATTTGGCGGAGCTACGGTTTGAAAGTTGAGTTTTGGACCCCTATTGTATACCTGTACCGAATAAAATATTCAATTTATTCTTTAGTCATTATTTATTCATTTTTATATTTTTATAATGTTGTAAATATTACTTATAATAACCATATGTATTAAAATCAGAACAAAAACATAATTAAAATACAAATAAAAATACTTGTATATATTCAATACATAGGTACATTACCTATATATATACCTATACAAAACATACTTGTATTTTATTAAATATACAAAACATATCAGAAAAATAAAATAAAAATACATTTGTATACATAAAAGTATTTTATAATTTTAGAAATTCATAAATAAAAATAATAATATTAAAAATACCTAAATAAAATATTAAAATACATAGGTATTATACCTATATAGGGTTAAAAAGGCAACTTGTAAAAAAATATATATCACAAAAATAATTAAAAATCAGAATTAAACACTATATAATATAATAAATATTTTTTATTTAATAACCAAAATAAAATAATAACGTTTACTATTTTTAATCGATTTTTTTAGGGATTTTTCCTGGTTGGTCCACGTGGACCAACCAGGATGGTCTGACAGTTGACCCCGGTCAACTGTCTGACCTACTCCCTTAGCCCTTGTCAGAACCGCTTTTGACCCCATCTTCACCAATTTTTCGAGGCGCGAGCTTTCATCCTTTCGACTCGATTTCTTCTGAGATCCTCTTCCTCGTTCATCCCTCTTGCCCGCCGAGTGTTTACATTGGGCTATGGATCAATGAGCTGCTCCAGACCTCTTGGTCTTTGGACCCCTGTCACCTCGGGTCAAACCACTTAAAACCAACTCCCCCTCTTCCAATTCGAATCTGAGTCCCCTTGGTCCACCCTTCAGCGCCACCATCGTGCTCCAGAGCTCCCTGGAGGTGACAGCTCCATCGCCAGCTCCTCAGCCAAGGCGTTCGAAGTCGAGGGTGCCTCCATTACCTCCGCCAACAGCCGGCGTCGAGGTATCTTTCTTCCTCTGGTTCCGGCCATCGAGGGCCTTCCCCCGTTCATTTCTTTGCACCATTTGATTCCTGTTAGCTTAAGCTTCAAAAATCCCAAAAAAAAATTATAAGTTCCATCGCGTATTTCACCACGCCAAGCATCATCGCCGGAGCGCACCTCCGGCCACCGACGTCCACTTCCCTTCGCGCATCGATTAGGTCCACCACAGGTCCAGGCACTTTGCCCTGGACCTTATAACGCTTTTTGCAGGGTCAAAGCACGTTGACTCGCGCCTGGGCGCGTGTTTGAAGCTCGCCGGAGCTCAGCCGAGCTCTCCAGCTCCGCCGATCAACTGCGAGCGGCACGGCCAACGCCGTGCACTTTTGGTGCCCCCAGGAGATAGAGGACGACCCCAGGAAGCTCCAGCCCGCTTTTGAAGCTAAACCGCTCGCCGGAGACGGAGCGTGACCTCGGCGAACCTCGGCTCGCCGGAGTTCGTCGCTGTTCTTGCTTCGGGCTTCGCCACCGTTAGATCGAGGCGGAGCTCCAGACAGATCGTGGACCGTCCGATCTTCCACGCCCAGCCACCGTTGGATCTCTTTTCGAGATCTAATCTCGGACGTCGACGCCAACCGTCATCGGACGCCCCAGTGCTGCCACGTGGATAAGTGGCTTGTTCCCCGCCGCTGGATCGCGCCTCGCTTCCAGCCGTTGGATTCGCGCCACGCGTCAACGTCGGAGCACTCGAGCGAGGGTATTTTGCATCCCAACCCTCGCACTTTTTGTATTTAATGTTTAGTATTTAAACTTTTGTCTGTAGTGTAAAAGTTTTGTAATATTTGCACAAACACCCCCGTACTTTCAATAGTTGCATTTAGGTCCTTCGCCACGTCACCTCACGTGACCTGTACACGTGAGGTGTGGGCATTTTGCAAGGACACCCTCGGGCTTTTGTGTATTTCATTTCAGTACAAAAACTTTCGTATCAAGTGTAAATTTTTTGGATAATTTGCAAGTAGGTCCTCAGGGTTTGAGAAATTACACTTCAGTCCTCGCCAGGCGCGTGCAAGTCACGCGCCCTGGTGGGAAAATTGCTTGCGTGCCCAGGCGGCTTTTGTAATTGCTTTTTGGTGCTATAAATTAAATATTCAGCTCAATATTTTGTGGAAAATTGCATGTAGGCCCCTGGATGTTTGATATATTGCATATATGCCCCTGCTAGGACTGTTTAATGTTTGGATGTTTGTTTTAATTATTTGACCTATCATTTTAACTCCAAAATTTCTCGAATTTTGAACTTAAGCTCCTGGACATGTGTGTTTTGACGCAACCTTTTAGTTTTTGATTTTACTTGATTTTCATATTTATTAAAAATCAAAAACTTGCTATTTGTGCACTGTCTAGCTTAGAAAATACCAAAAAAAATAGTAAAACACCCCCAAAAATTCCCAAAAATTCACCTAGTGTCTATTTTATCCTATTTTAGTGTCAGTCCAAAAATCATTAAAAATTTCAAAAGAAAAACACTAAAAATTTAAAAACACTCAAAAAACTTCAAAAAAATATATAAAATCAAGGAAAACTCTAAAAAATACAAACTCAAGTTCTTTGTGTTCCTTATTTTATTCATTTTATTTGAAAAATAGTGTGAAAAATTTTGGTTACTGGTTGCTATTTTTAAATCCCATTTTACTTACAGCCAGCACTTTTTCCACTATTTTCCCTTATTTCAGCATTTTAAAATACCAAAAACACCTTGAAAAACCCCCAAAAATCACAAAAACAGTAGAAAACCACAAAAATACCAAAAAGATTTTATTTCTGAATTTTTGGTCATTTTTGCACATTTTTATAAATACTTTATCTTGCCTTTCATTACTTTGCTTATATTTTCCCATATTGAAAAAAAATATATAAAATATAAAATTATAAAAATCAGAAAATTAAAATCAAAATACAAAATTAAAAATAAAAAAAAAATAAAAAAAATACAAATTCAAAACCCACAAAAATTTGTTTGCTTGCTTGCTTAGTGTAGACACTTCACATACACATTCACTTGAGCACATTTTTGTGAATTACCCTGCTTGCTCCCTGTGTTCGAACTCTCTGCATACTTGTCACTATACACCATTTGTGCAGAGTTAAAAATAAATTTTAACTCCACATTAGTCCTAATTTATTGAACTTTAGTGTGGGTTAATTGTTGACTTTAATCGAGATTTGTGTGGTTGACACTTCGACTGAGTTCACGCTTTGTGTTCAACTTAAGACCACCTAATTCCGGTTAAATCAAATGGCGCCGTTGCCGGGGAGCAACAGCGAGTAGTTCACATTTTGTTTGATTGTGTGATTGTTTACCATAGCATTATTTTCCATCTCTTACATTTTTGATATATCTTGTTGAGCTATCTGACCATTTTTTTCTTGTCTTCTTGCGAGGGACCGCGGAGCAAGGCGGATTGCTTAGGTGATCCGGAGCATCCTTGGGAAGCGGAGCCGGCCTTCTTAGGTCACGCCGGCAGGAGAGAGCAGGAGGAGTAAGAGAGAGTGATTAGTTAGCTTGCAATTTACTTTTGTGAGAGAGGACCTTTGATAAGTTGTAATAATACAGGTACTTGGACTCTTGGACATTCGGGCCCAATTTCCAAGTGTTTGTTCACTTGGGGGCTCACCGCAGTTTTGTCGGCTTTTCATCGCATTTTTTTACTTTGTTTTCCGGTTTTATTTTCTTCACTTTGTGTGATTGAGCCCTTAGATTTAGGATTGCTTGCGATAGACTAAGGCCAAACACCTAATATCTTTGCATGTACCTATAGCCGCGTTTGGACTTAGTCAAAGTTTAAACAGTCTGTTCATTTATCTCTTAACCCGTGTGCCGTGAGCGAGCCCCATCAAGCGCTACTCCTGAACTCGAGTGTGTCGAGAAGAGGAGGGGTAAGCCAAGACCGGACTCTTAGGTTAAAGATAAGTGGCCGACTTGTGGTTCTTCACGATAATAGCAATTTCTGAACTTAGGGCGATTTCATCGGCTTTGCATTTGCATATAGATAGGTTTCAATTCTGCTGAGCATCCTTGCATGTAGAGTGCTGGAGGCAAGGTGAGCATTTATGCTTTAACATTCATCATTGTTTGCCGCTTGCATTGCTTTTCCGACTCTCCTTCTGATTTTGCCAACCTAGGAGCTTAAAGGAATTGAATCCCCGTTAGGATCGTGCATTTTTATTAAAAAATCCAAAAAAAGTGATAATCAATAAAATTGGGACTGCTAATATTACTCGACCCTAAAATCGACCAAAAAGAAAAATCTTGTATTGGGGCGAGTAATCCCCTCATTGTCTTCGTTTTACACTGCTCGCGCACACACTAAGGTTAGTGCCCAAATCCCCATTGAGCCCCTAAGTGTTTGTGCAATTTCTTGACTTTTTCACCTAAACTCTAAAACAGACAAGATAAAAAGACCGCATTTGTGGTCTTCACCGAGTTGAGTAGGTGAATTGAGGGTTTGGTTGTTTCATTTTTGCTTGTGATTGTTTTGTGTGCATTCTAGATCATCCTCTGCGCATTTGCGCCTTTTTCTTCACTCTCTTGACTTGACCTTCGTGCTCCCCCGAATCACTTCCTTTTGTTTTCGAGATGGATCCCTGGAGTGCATTTTATCCGGACTTTGCGGACCCTTCACTCGCTCCAGCCGGTCCACCTCCCTTTTATCAGGAGGATCCTCCTCCTACTTTTTCTGACTTTTGTACATACCCGCCTCAGCCACAGTATCACGACTCGGAGTTCTATCCACCTCCATCCCCACCTATATATTATCCACCTCCACCTTCACGTCCACCCGAGTCTGACCTGTTGGAGTCACCTCCCACGACCTCCATGAGTGTTATCATGAACCTAATGCTAGAGCACATCAATTTGATGAAAGAAAATCTTGACACTTTGAGAGAATATCGGACTAGTGCTCTTTTCATCGAGGATACAGCTTTGCTTGTGAAGAAACATGGGAGCTTGCAATCGCCAAAAATACAAAAAAAATGAGAAAAATCTAAAAATCCAAAAAGATTTCGGGAGACACTTGGTTGATCAAGATTTTGAGGAGAGAGTCCACTTGCCAGAACCCTGGACCACACATACATTCACACCTAGTCCCACCCTTGACCCCGAGGATGCCGCTGTACAGACTGCTCTTGGCATGCCTCGTGTATATGCTGATTCCGACTTCCTCCCTTGTATGGAGGAAGTCCAAAAATTCAAAAAAATGTTACCTGAATCCGAAGTGGTGGCTACTATTCATGAGATTATCCGTGCCCCACTTCAGCATGCCATGACCCAATTATCTGCTCCTCTTCCCAAGAAGAGAAAGCGGAGGAGCAGATCTGAGCGTCACATTCTGACCATGGCCACTGCCCTCGCCATTACACACCGTCCCATTCCCAAGAAGAAGAACACAGCTACACCTTTCATCACTTGCACCATCTCTGACCATACTTGTGATCGCACTCTCCTAGACGGCGGTGCTTCGATTAGCATACTACCCTTCTCGCTGGTACAGTCTCTTCACTTAGGGTCTCTCAAGAAAACCAGGATGATCGTTCAGTTTGCTGATGGATCCATCAAGAGGCCGAAGGGTATCCTTGAAAACACCGTCATTTCTATTCAGGGCACGAGCCACAATGTTGATTTTGTCGTGTTGCCCATGGAGAACTCCACAGGGGAGCCATCTCCAATCATCCTGGGACGACCATTCCTCGCCTCTGCGAGGGTCGTTATTGACTATGGATCAGGAGAGATTCTCTTCCGTCCTGTTGACGAGAGCGAAGTGTTGATCACCACACCCAAAGTTGACCAGAGACCTGCACCTGATGCACCTTCACCGATTATAGCTGACTCTAAGGCCTGTGACCTACCTGAAGCTATTAGAGATACTTCCTTAGCGATCCCTGATGAGACCCGACGGATCCCCCGAAAGGGGAGGAAGTCGGAAAGCATGGACCTCACTAATCCTCCTCCTGGTGTGTGGCGATGTGTTGATGAGATCCAGAGTATTTATGTGATTGAACCATTTGAGCAGGGGGCAGATACCAAAATAATTGAGGACGTTTATGATGTTGCCCATTACATTGAGAGACCTCATAAGGAAACAAATGACCCATGTAAGACTAGACAGGACGGACCTGTTTTGACTACTTCCACTAATGAGTCCGCTCCTGTCCATGTTGATTCTGATGGGCCAGAGGCCGAAGTTGATTTGATTGCTTTTCTTCAGAAATTCGGGCCTTTTGATGAGAAAGATGATCCGGTTGAGATTATAGAGGACGAACAGAGTTTGTATACTTCCACAGATGATTTCGTTCCTTTTGATTTTGACCTAGACGAGGACTCGCAGGACGACTCCGATTACACTTCTTCCGAGGATGATGAGTTTGTCCCATTTCACTTTGATATCGGCGAGACTTCCAAGGCCGGACTTAGTCGTACTTCTTCCACTCACCCATCTGCGCCTTCACATCATAGGACCACCAAGGGAGAACCTAACCATACTGCTTCCATCGATCAGTTCGTCCCTTTCCGTTTTGATTCTGCTGAGGGCCTTCACCGTGTCGACCCTGATCGGCCTCCGTCCACTGTGGACCCCGATGTCGACATACATCACGTCAAATCTATCCCTCAGCGGTCTCGCAAGAAGGTCAGCTTTCCACCTTCTTGATCATGTGTATATCCATCTCTGTTGTATATTCCCTTGTGTACCTCGGTTCTTTCTTCCGTATTGCTCGACCACCCATTCTCGTGTTTGCCTTGCTTAGGACGTACTTTGTCCTAAGTATAGGGGGGTGGACGAGCCGAGTGTTCCTTCTTCGTTCTGTGTCATCGCTCCTGTTGTTGTCTATACTTAGGGCTTCTTTTACCCTAAGTATAGGGGGAGTGATGTGTACATCCTCACGATCTTTTCATCCATCTTCTGCTTTCATTTTCTTCTTTTCTTCTTTTCTTCTTTTCCTTTTCTATCTTCTTTATCTATCATAAAGGTGCCGCCCTTGTAGACAGTTTTCCATACTTAGGACGTACTTTGTCCTAAGTATAGGGGGGTGTGCACCCCAAGTATTTCCATTCTTTGATCCTCTCCATTGTCTCCTCTTCTTGTCTATACTTAGGGATATCTTACCCTAAGTATAGGGGGAGACAATCTGAGTACGATCTGTTCATTCCCACCCTTGACCCTCCCTGCGTTGTGTACAGTCTGCTATACTTAGGATTATTTGATCCTAAGTATAGGGGGGACGGTCAACTTCTCATTCATTAATTCATTCATTCTTTAGACTTGCCTATACTTAGTACGAGTTATGTCTTCGCTTTTCTCTCCGATCTATGAGGACATAGCTCAAGCTAAGTATAGGGGGGTCGTATATACTACGTATATACTTTAGCCATAACTCGTACTTTCGTAATAAATATGGCTAATAATTCTTTAAAACTCATTAAAAATCCTTAATAAAAAGATGTGGTTATTCTTCAAATTCTTTTTGTATATACTGATTAATAAATCAGGTGAAAATGTTTTTTGCAAAATGTTTGAAAAATAGTTTGAAAATCTTTGTGAACATCTATTGAAAACTATTTTGAAAATGTTTTGTTACATGTTTTCAACCTGTGTAAAAATGTGTGGTTTGTAAAATTTATTTTCTTTGTGTGAAATAAAATGTTTGAAAAATGCTTTGCAAATGGTTTGAAAAATGGTTGCAAAAATATTTGAAAAACCCATATATACTGTTTTGAAAACCTTTGCAAAATGATTTTCAAATGTGTGTACATGTTTGTAAAATGTTTGTAAAAACTATTTTGGACTATAGTTTTCAAAAATGGTGTGAAAAGCTTGTGTCAAATAAGTTTGAGGAATATTTACATCACACTAAAATCCACTATATATATATGTATAAAACTGACAACTTACCCTTGTAAATTCTTAAAATCCACTTCTTGTATATATAAGAAGCACTCCCGTGTACATAGTTTTCACCTAATTTTCGGCCAAAACTTTTTGTTTTCAAAAATCCCAAAAACATTTGCAAAACTAAAACCCAAAAACATCTGAAAAATCTTTTTGAAAAATACAAAAAAATGCATTTGCATACGCATGCGTCATCTTTTCAAAAATCCATAAAAAATTCAAAATCTTGAAAATTGCATCACAAAAATATTTTCTGCATAGCATTGCATGGCATGAGCATTTTTCGGATTGAGTTTGATAGTTGAACAAGTCTAAGTAAAATCTGGAGATTGGAGCTTGATTGGACCTTAAAATCTACCTAATAACAGGAACCTTATAGGAATTGGGTTTGAGGTACTTCAGGTCTAGTTGACTTAATTCTTTGAGGGTCACGGGACTTGGTTCAATGGATTCTTGACTGCCTAAGTAGAGTATTTCGGAGCACACGCACGACTCTTGTTGATAATGACCTAACTTGGACACCTGCACCTTTCACATAGCTCTCCACGGATGAGGTGGTGAGGAGGCAACTTCCTTTAGCTTGGGGTAGCATATGAGGGTAGTACTTCTAGGCGGAACCTCTCTTCTTCTTCTAGTGAAGGAAGTGCACCTCAACTTGGTCTAGTGGTGATGAAGGCTAAAGACAGAAGCCGTGGGTTGCAATAAAGCTTCAAAAGAGGGATAGTCTACTAGCTCAAGAGGAAAATTTCTTGTATATATGCTGCACCATGTAGATATGTTGTACAGATGCACTTAGAAAAAAAAAGAGAACTCCAAAAAAAGTGGTGGGTCGGATTGAAAATTTAATAACCCCACCGGAGTGTATATAGTCCAATAAAGCAAAAGCTTATGGTATCCATGTTACATCTCATGAAGCTTGCAGCGGGAGACTTGGCTACACTGGCTGAGCTTCCAAAAGTCTATACTTCTTCCCCCTCTTCTTGAGCCGGTTGCACTTGAACTTAGAAGGGAATACCCCGCTTCTTGAGGAAAGAGTTGCTAGACCGAGGCATTAGAGTTACCAGGTTGGGGGAGGTTGTCTCTTTGTCACTTCTGAGGTGGGGAGCTACATATCACTTACACTGTACAAGTCAGATTCATAGTCGTAAGAGTTTGCGTATGAGTTGAAGTATTTCTGACCTGGCTATTGAGGAGACTTGGACAGAGTTTTGGGATTCTCAAGGACTGTTGGATTTCAAATTTGGTTCTCATTAAGGTTCCGACCGCACTAAAATTCCAAAGGTCCGACTTAAGCTCCAAACTTTGATTTTGCGAAAACAAGTTCAATAATTAAACTTAATCTAATTTTCTTCTTTTTCTTTTCTTTTCTTTTTCTTTCTGCACTTATTGCATAAGTGTTTGCTAGGGACTAGCAAAGGTAAAGTATAGGGGGATGATGAATCCACATTTCATCATCTTTATTCTATCATTTTGGCACTAAAAACCCTAGCAAATGCCTGTAAATACCCTTAAATAGAGCATCTTAGCATTCATGCATGTGCATTCAATTAGTGTATAAAATACTGTAATTAAGGCCAAAATTATAGAATAAATAAAGAAAAGAAAAAGAATAAAATATTGTAAATATTTTATGACCCAAAACCCCCGAGACCTAGGCATCTTGATGAATAGGTCGACCATGAATAAAGTAGGGGGAGATAAGGTCAGAAATACAGATAAAACACCTATACTTTTATTCATTCTTTATTCATTTTGGGACCTATTTTTGGTTCCACTTTTTATGCATCAAATAAAGAAACTTTGTACATGAAAGTTGTAGATAATTTAATAAAGAAAAATACAAAATTGATTTCACAAAAAAAAGAATACACAGATAAAAAGTTATGATCTGAATAAGAATCCAGAATCCCAACTTCCCAGACCCGTATCTCACCACTGACAACTCGAAATGTAGCAAACTCACCTTTAATTGTATATAGAATAAAATAATCTATTTAATGGTGGTGGTTTCGCATTTGGCGGAGCTACGGTTTGAAAGTTGAGTTTTGGACCCCTATTGTATACCTGTACCGAATAAAATATTCAATTTATTCTTTAGTCATTATTTATTCATTTTTATATTTTTATAATGTTGTAAATATTACTTATAATAACCATATGTATTAAAATCAGAACAAAAACATAATTAAAATACAAATAAAAATACTTGTATATATTCAATACATAGGTACATTACCTATATATATACCTATACAAAACATACTTGTATTTTATTAAATATACAAAACATATCAGAAAAATAAAATAAAAATACATTTGTATACATAAAAGTATTTTATAATTTTAGAAATTCATAAATAAAAATAATAATATTAAAAATACCTAAATAAAATATTAAAATACATAGGTATTATGCCTATATAGGGTTAAAAAGGCAACTTGTAAAAAAATATATATCACAAAAATAATTAAAAATCAGAATTAAACACTATATAATATAATAAATATTTTTTATTTAATAACCAAAATAAAATAATAACGTTTACTATTTTTAATCGATTTTTTTAGGGATTTTTCCTGGTTGGTCCACGTGGACCAACCAGGATGGTCTGACAGTTGACCCCGGTCAACTGTCTGACCTACTCCCTTAGCCCTTGTCAGAACCGCTTTTGACCCCATCTTCACCAATTTTTCGAGGCGCGAGCTTTCATCCTTTCGACTCGATTTCTTCTGAGATCCTCTTCCTCGTTCATCCCTCTTGCCCGCCGAGTGTTTACATTGGGCTATGGATCAATGAGCTGCTCCAGACCTCTTGGTCTTTGGACCCCTGTCACCTCGGGTCAAACCACTTAAAACCAACTCCCCCTCTTCCAATTCGAATCTGAGTCCCCTTGGTCCACCCTTCAGCGCCACCATCGTGCTCCAGAGCTCCCTGGAGGTGACAGCTCCATCGCCAGCTCCTCAGCCAAGGCGTTCGAAGTCGAGGGTGCCTCCATTACCTCCGCCAACAGCCGGCGTCGAGGTATCTTTCTTCCTCTGGTTCCGGCCATCGAGGGCCTTCCCCCGTTCATTTCTTTGCACCATTTGATTCCTGTTAGCTTAAGCTTCAAAAATCCCAAAAAAAAATTATAAGTTCCATCGCGTATTTCACCACGCCAAGCATCATCGCCGGAGCGCACCTCCGGCCACCGACGTCCACTTCCCTTCGCGCATCGATTAGGTCCACCACAGGTCCAGGCACTTTGCCCTGGACCTTATAACGCTTTTTGCAGGGTCAAAGCACGTTGACTCGCGCCTGGGCGCGTGTTTGAAGCTCGCTGGAGCTCAGCCGAGCTCTCCAGCTCCGCCGATCAACTGCGAGCGGCACGGCCAACGCCGTGCACTTTTGGTGCCCCCAGGAGATAGAGGACGACCCCAGGAAGCTCCAGCCCGCTTTTGAAGCTAAACCGCTCGCCGGAGACGGAGCGTGACCTCGGCGAACCTCGGCTCGCCGGAGCTCGTCGCTGTTCTTGCTCCGGGCTTCGCCACCGTTAGATCGAGGCGGAGCTCCAGACAGATCGTGGACCGTCCGATCTTCCACGCCCAGCCACCGTTGGATTTCTTTTCGAGATCTAATCTCGGACGTCGACGCCAACCGTCATCGGACGTCCCAGTGCTGCCACGTGGATAAGTGGCTTGTTCCCCGCTGCTGGATCGCGCCTCGCTTCCAGCCGTTGGATTCGCGCCACGCGTCAACGTCGGAGCACTCGAGCGAGGGTATTTTGCATCCCAACCCTCGCACTTTTTTGTATTTAATGTTTAGTATTTAAACTTTTGTCTGTAGTGTAAAAGTTTTGTAATATTTGCACAAACACCCCCGTACTTTCAATAGTTGCATTTAGGTCCTTCGCCACGTCACCTCACGTGACCTGTACACGTGAGGTGTGGGCATTTTGCAAGGACACCCTCGGGCTTTTGTGTATTTCGTTTCAGTACAAAAACTTTCGTATCAAGTGTAAATTTTTTGGATAATTTGCAAGTAGGTCCTCAGGGTTTGAGAAATTACACTTCAGTCCTCGCCAGGCGCGTGCAAGTCACGCGCCCTGGTGGGAAAATTGCTTGCGTGCCCAGGCGGCTTTTGTAATTGCTTTTTGGTGCTATAAATTAAATATTCAGCTCAATATTTTGTGGAAAATTGCATGTAGGCCCCTGGATGTTTGATATATTGCATATATGCCCCTGCCAGGACTGTTTAATGTTTGGATGTTTGTTCTAATTATTTGACCTATCATTTTAACTCCAAAATTTCTCGAATTTTGAACTAAAGCTCCTGGACATGTGTGTTTTGACGCCAACCTTTTAGTTTTTGATTTTACTTGATTTTCATATTTATTAAAAATAAAAAACTTGCTATTTGTGCACTGTCTAGCTTAGAAAATACCAAAAAAAATAGTAAAACACCCCCAAAAATTCCCAAAAATTCACTAGTGTCTATTTTATCCTATTTTAGTGTCAGTCCAAAAATCATTAAAAATTTCAAAAGAAAAACACTAAAAATTTAAAAACACTCAAAAAACTTCAAAAAAATATATAAAATCAAGGAAAACTCTAAAAAATACAAACTCAGGTTCTGTGTGTTCCTTATTTTATTCCTTTTATTCGAAAAATAGTGTGAAAAATTTTGGTTACTGGTTGCTATTTTTAAATCCCATTTTACTTACAGCCAGCACTTTTTCCACTGTTTTCCCTTATTTCAGCATTTTAAAATACCAAAAACACCTTGAAAAACCCCCAAAAATCACAAAAACAGTAGAAAACCACAAAAATACCAAAAAGATTTTATTTCTGAATTTTTGGTCATTTTTGCACATTTTTATAAATACTTTATCTTGCCTTTCATTACTTTGCTTATATTTTCCCATATTGAAAAAAAAAATATATAAAATATAAAATTATAAAAATCAGAAAATTAAAATCAAAATACAAAATTAAAAATAAAAAAAATAAAAAAAATACAAATTCAAAACCCACAAAAATTTGTTTGCTTGCTTGCTTAGTGTAGACACTTCACATACACATTCACTTGAGCACATTTTTGTGAATTACCCTGCTTGCTCCCTGTGTTCGAACTCTCTGCATACTTGTCACTATACACCATTTGTGCAGAGTTAAAAATAAATTTTAACTCCACATTAGTCCTAATTTATTGATCTTTAGTGTGGGTTAATTGTTGACTTTAATCGAGATTTGTGTGGTTGACACTTCGACTGAGTTCACGCTTTGTGTTGAACTTAAGACCACCTAATTCCGGTTAAATCAATATGGAACATATGATCGCATATGTGTACACAAAAACAAATGTAAAGTAGCTAAAGACATACATGCATTTTTTAACAAACAACCATCTACTTTATTTTAATCGTACGAAATTACATACATACATACATATCCATGCATATACTCCTCAGTCCGCATTGTAATTTTTGAGCAATAATATCGATGAAATGAGCATATCTACTTTCAATTGAGCAATTCCAATATTGTAATTAATGTTTTAAGGCCTATAAAAATGAATATAAAATTCTAATTTCACCATATTCTACAACCATATGAACTAAAAATATTTAACATAATTTAATTGGATTAAAATCTCACAATGCATTTAACAAATTTGAACTGAAATGTTTAGCGTTAGAATTTAAGTCCAACTATTTTCGGTGGTTGCAGTCATGGTCGAGAATGCTTTTACATCGAGGTTTTCATTTTCGATTGTTGCTTCTCTATTTGAATTTTGGTCTTTTGATTGCGTGGTGTGGTAAAGAAACCTCTAAAAATGTACTTCATTTTCGACAACTATGACTAAGCATCGAGAATGGCACGACTTAAATATTAACAATTCCAGTAGTAGATCCTCATCGAAAACCGCCAGAACTCCAGCTACCTCGAGCTCTCTTAAAACTCCACTGGAGTCCATTGCCTTTGTAAACACCGCTAAAGCCCTCCGCCTATAGCATCCATCCTCCACCGTGCGTGGTTGAATAGAGGAGGAAGATGGCATCTATGGACCCCCTTGATCAGCAGCTTCTTTTGATCACGAACATTGAAGGTATGATCATCTAACTGTCGTTAGATTGAGAACCTCGCCCTTGGTTGCTAAAAGGGTCTGCTAGACGGATGATGAAGCTTCACTGTCCATGCATGGTGGTTGTGCCCTACAAAGGAACCTCATTTCGATCAGAGCTTAGCTAGAAGTTATGGACAAGAGGAGCAAAGAGTGGAGATTCTACTTAGGTGGCGGATTTCAAGCTCAGGGGTGAGAGGTTCTGGAGGAGAAGAAAAGAATGTGAAGGAGATGGTGTGGTGGATGTCGATTGGAAGCGTTGCGTTGGAATCCAGAAAGAAGGGAAAAGAAGATAAATTGGGGGAGGAGGGGGTATTCAGACAGTTATACCCCTCATAATTATATCACGATTTAGTTCAATTTATTGACGGTCAAACTAACGGAAGGCAGAAGCGGTAACCATGGAGGAAATAAGGGGTAAAAGCGATATTTCAAAAAATAAAGAGCTGATGTTGCGACATTTAAAAGAGACGCAAGTGATAAAATCCCAAAATTTTACTCACGAATTTGTACAAAGCTATCTCTATCAAGTCTTTACTAATACTACATGGATACCATAGATAACGAGACATGCATAGACCCCTACAAGTTGCATCCACCACAATGATGTCACGACTCACAGATGGAGCTAATGGTTACTTCCATCGAATAAAGACCGAGATGGGTTGTCCTAAATAAAAAATATATATGAATGATCATTGATGGATTGGATAGGTAGGGTCATAAATGTTGTGTAGTGGTTGATATGATTCCATTCAGAGAACTATCTCATTTAATGTTTGAATTGTTGATATAGAGATTAGGTAGGCAGTTATTTGATTTCGATATGTGCCCATCGAGAACTTATCAAGGGTCGAATCTTATGTGCAGCTTCTTATATATCTTTATATGTATGCTTAAAAAAGATGCTTAGAATAAGTTTTGTTCAGGATGCATTGAATTCCAAAAGAGAAACAGAATCACTATCTTATTTGATTAGGTTTACGGATAGCCTTACCTATTTCCTTAAATTAACAAATCACCATCGAGTGATTTGGTATAAAATAGACGTGCATTGAAATAAACATAGCTATCTATTATTTGCTTGATGAGCAAGACAAGAGCCATGCAGGCTGGAAGTCGTCGTATTATATCCACGTTTTCCGTGATATCTTTGGCATATGTGGGAGTACGTAATATATTATATTATATGGTTTTTATCGGTTGTGCCCTCTGAGATATTGCAATTTCAGTTACACCCCTCCTTTCTTGGGAATATCAGTTGTGCCCCCGTCATTTTGTCGTTCTATCACATGTGCCCCTCCGTTACTTTAACTGTCACTGAATTGAACATAAACATGGTTTAATCAAACTACGGTAAAATTAAGAGGGGCATATCCAGAAAAAAGCCTGCATGGATCCAAACAAGGCAAAGATAATATCGACGTCACTGGTGTTCTCCCTCATCGTCACCATGGTTGTGCTCGACCGCTACCCGGGGCCGACCTCCCACACGTTCCTCGCCTTGGCCATCATTTGTGTCGCCGCCATCGTCGTTGTCTTCGTCTTCCACCTCCTCCTGTTATCCTCACTCGACTGGCGCCGCCAGCTCTCCATGAAGCGTCGAATCACGCTCGAAAGCGCAAGGCATCAGCACAGCGACTACAGCTTCCTGCGCAAGGTTGTCGGAGTCCCCGTGCGCTTTAAGCTCGACGTGATCGTCTGCGCCACTGACGGTTGACGAACCGCGGTTCTACCCTTTCTATGTTGTCTGATAGACTAGTGCGTTGCAGTCGGATAGATACGCGATCGGTCAAAAATAACCGCACAAATCGAATAATCGTCGAATGAATTTAAGATGCGGTTTTATGTTTATTTAGCCTGGGCAAGCCCCAGGGTCGACTCAAGGAGGCAAAGGAACAACTCAGGATCAAGTTAGATGGATTAGATTACGGTTTTCCAAGTGGGATTTTTTGGTACTTTTTTTATGCAATAAAAATGCCAAATGCAATATATGAATGAACTAGGTTATCAAGAAAATCAACAATTTAGCCAAATTTAATTTTAATATGAAATTAGTCTAAATTAGCCAAATTATATTTTTCCTGTAAACCTAATCCAATGATGAATGCAAAATATATTTTTTAGAATTTTTGGATTTAAAATGCACAAATGGAAAATGCAAACTTTTTTGGGGTTTTTATGCAATTTTTCGTGCAAATGATAAGCAAAAATTACGAAAAATTTACTGGAAGATAAACATGATGAAATTAATCTAAGCTAATGTTTTTGAATTTTTCTGACACTTTTTGATTTTTTTATAAATATTTTACTGAAAATAGAGAGACTGTGGGTCTTTAATTCCTAATTAATCCACAACATCAAATCATCCAAAGGCCTATTTATCTCAGATAGATATTTTAATAAGGAATCCATAAGCTTTGAAATTTCGTAAAAATCTTATTCGTGGAATTAATTAAAAATCAAATACAGATATCACTCTACAATTTATTTCATGCAAATGGCAACTCCGAATTGGACGAAACTTGGATAGTAATTAAAGCACACTTAGAGGCATCATTCACAATGTTTTCGTAATTTTTGGAGCAATAAATGAACACGTGCGAATTTCAGAGCTTAAATGGGTAAAATATCTTTGATTTTCTATCTCTGATTTTTAATAAAATGTCAGAGGCTCACAAAAATGTGAATAAATAGCCACAAGATAAAGAATTAAATGATCTACAACATGCTATTTTTTTGATTTAAAAATGACGCAAGAATAATGTCCAAATTAAGATGACAATGCAGGGGTATTCATGCAATTACAGAATCAAAGAAAAACTAACTAAAATGCTAACAGGGACTCTTTTGCAATAACTAAAACTTGAAATAAATAAAATGTAATTTTCACATGATATAAATAAAAAAAATTGACCTTGATCCCCTAGGGCACGCACGAGCTTGGAGGACAAGGCACCAAGGGGGCGGGCGGCGCACGGAGAGGGCGCGGGGCGGCTGGGGAGCTCGTGGCCGAGGGGCGCTCGGTGGCGGAGGAGGTGCTCGCGACCGGTGGGCGGCGGACGGCGTCACGGCGCGCGGGCGGAGTGAGCGGCGCGCGGCCAGGGGTGCGCCGCAGGGGCGTCAGTCGGAGGCGTGGAGGGCGAGGGCGGCTGAGGTGGCTGTGCACGCGGAGGTCGATTGGCGGAGGAGGGCGCGGGACAGCAGGCGGCGGCACCGCAACTGCGCACGAGGCGGCGAGGATCTTGCGGCTGGCGGCGGTTGGGCAGCCGGGGGCTGATGTGCTGGGGTGGAGTACGGGGACCGGTGCGGCCGCGCTTGCGCGCTGCGCGCTTGCGCGCTGCGCGCGTGGAGGTGGTTGCGCTTGGCGTGGGCCACGCGCGGCGGCGGCGTCGAGGAAGGAGGATGACGGCCTGGCTGGGGCGTGGGTGCGAACGACGGGCGGCTGGAGGGTGGCCGCACTGCAGGTGGTCGCGGCGGGGGAGGCGGCGGCGGCGGGTGCTGCTGCCGCGTCTCCTGTTTCCCTATGTTTTTATTTTTTTTGTATTTTTTTTGCAATTTTTTTTCTTGTAAACGTATAAAAATGCAATGAAAAGATGGTGGTTTGGTGATGGTGATGGTATGTGATGATGTGGTTTTTTTATGATGAAAGTGGTGATGCTAATGAGGTGGTCTTGAAAATGATATGTGATGATGATATGGTGATAAAAAAAATTATGATGATAATGAAGGTGGTGATGTGATTATGGTGGCGGTTAATGATGTAAATTTTTGTTTTGTGATGAACAAGATAAAAAAATTGTTAGATAAACAATTGACAAAGATGAAGATAGAGGATACTTACATGTGATTCGCCGAAGATGGAGCCACGGAGTGCGGCTTCCGGTTGTGGCCTCGATCCGACTCGGCGAAAATTCGGAGAAGCTATGCAGCTTGGATGTGGCTGCGACGAGGTTGATCTCTCCACCTCGGATCTTGCCTTCGGCTTGTCGTCGCTCGACGTCGAAGAAGGAGCTGTCACCTCACGGCTTTGACGGAGCTAGAACCTATCTCGCTTGTAGAACGGCGGATGATTGTGAATGGAGGAGTGAAGGAGATTATAAAGAGGATGGATGGAGTTAGAGAAGAGATGGAGAGAGTGGAGAAAATGGTGGAGGAAGTGGAGAAGATGTGGCTTGGAGTGGGGGAAAAGAAAGGAGAAGAGGTAAAAGAGGATTAAAATAATTTATTTAATAATATAATATAGTAGGCTACTAAAAATGATTAAAATAATGATAGTAAAATAGTAATAATAATAAATCCGAAAATAGTAAAAAATAAATCCGAAAATAAAAAATTGGGGTGACATGTGGCGGCTACAGGAGCGGCCACATGTCGCTCCCAGAAAATTCAAAGATTAAATGTAAAGAAAACCAAAAAGAAATAACAAAAGGGATTAAATCAAAAAGTGGTTAACACAAAAGTTGCTCGTCTCGATGAGATCTACAACTTTCGTGAAGGGCCGAAAATCAACGGAGATCATCTGTACAAAATGTATTTTTGGGTGGTAACTTATAGATATAAAATAACGCATTTTATCTTTTGTATTTTTTTGTCATTTTTAAGAGAGAGAAAAATCAAAATAAAAATAGAGAAAATATGAAAAGATTATTTACAACTTAATCTATTTTTTTTGGATTTTTAATAATGAAGAAATTAAAAAGATAAAATACAGGGGTAAAACGGTCATTATGTACATTGTACAAAAGGGGCCTAAAACCCAAGTTTTGCATACGAGCTCCGATTTTAATGAAATTGGTCTTGTTTCGAAGGTCTTTAAAAATATATTCTTTAAAAGTGAGTAGACCTAAATCGGACACTGTATGAGAGAGATATGTGCATTTTAAGGTTCATGGTTTCAAACTTGGATTGGGGTTTTATTGGTCGATTTTACAAGTTAATATTTTTTTGATATTTTTTCTTTATTAATGTTAGTAATATATACACTATGGAGTTGATTTTATTAGATTTGGAGTTAGTATAAAATATATACAAATAGGGTATTTTATCTAATATACAGGTGAATATTTACAAGTGAAATTGGCTTCTTATTTTATGCAAATATGAATACTAAAATGCAGATATTATCAATGTATGCATGAATGCTAATTATGCGATATAAGTAGAAATATGCCTCTAATTACTCTGGAACAAAGCTCTATTTTCAACTTTTAGAGTGATGAATCGCAGATTCATCAACCCCCTATACTTAAACCTTGCTCGTCCCCGAGCAACTAAATGAAATGCAAGAATGAAATGAGATTGGGTTCCATACCAAGGTCATGAACAAAAGTTGAAAATGGAGCTTGACTCGACCTTTGGATTAATTGTGTGGCGGAACCTTATTGGGATCTGAATTTAAGACCTAACAGACTTCAAGTTCCACAAGTCTTCTATTCAAGACGCCTCAACAGTCAGGTCAGAACAAATCCTCAAACGCAAATTTCTGATGACTATGATTCTTACTTGTACTGTGTAAGTGATAAATAGCTCTCCACATCAGAAATGTCTCGGAACCAGCCTCCTCTAACAAGGTAACTCAATAACCCGGTCCAGCAACTCTTTCCTCGAGGAGCGGGGTATTCCCTTCTAAGTTCAAGTGCGACCAACTCAAGAGGAGGGGGTAGAGAAAAGAATAAAGAATGGACGGTAGCCAGTGTAGCTAACCTATCCCGGGATGCCTGACCAGTGTAGCCAAGTCATCCAGCTGCAGACTTCTTGCTAGTATACATACTCCAACAGGCAATTTTTTTGGGTCTGTCTATTTTTTTGGAGTTCTTGCATTTTTCCTTTTTTTTCTTTTTTTCTTTTTTTTCTTTTGGAACTATATACAAGGTGCAGCATGTACATCAGGAGTTTTTCCTCTTGAGCCAGTAGACTATCCCTCTTTTGAAGCATTATTGCAACCCACAGCGTCCTGTCCTTAGACTTCAACACCACCAGACTAGGTTGAGATGCACTACCCTCCCTAGAGGAGGACGGATGTTTCCACCCGTGTGCTACTCCAAGCTAAAGGATTCTACTTCCTCAACACCTCATCAATGAAGAGCTACGTGCATTGTGCTTGTCCAAGTTAGGTCACTGTCTAAAAGAATCATGCGTGTGCACGAGATATTCTACTTAGACTAATCAAGATGATATGTGAACATAGACTTGCGGACTCAAAGAATTAAGTCACCTGACCTGAAAAATCTTAACTCCAGTTCCTATAAGGTTCCTCTGAAATTAGGTGGATTAAGGTCAAATCAAGTCCATCCTCAATATCTACTCATAACTTGGTTCAGAACCCACTAACTTTTCACCTTGCATATGCAAGATATGTAGATGAGGTGTAGATGACATGCTATGAATGAAATGCAAGACTCCTTTTTTTTTGAAATGCAAGGATGATATGCAAGAGTAAATAAGAAGCCTTTATTTTCTGTTATACAACATTTTTTTATTATTTACAATAATTTTTGGTTGATACAATTTGTACATAATATACATAGTATACAAGTTTTGTTTTTTTGATATACATCCTATTTTACAACAAATTTACAAGAATTTTACAACTTTTTATACAAGTATTATACATATAGTACAAATTTTTTTTTTCAATTTTTACCCACCCCGTAATTATTGCATAATATATACAAAAATACGTGAAAATACGCGAAAGTACGAGCTATGGGTAAAGTATATATGTAATATATACACGCCCCCCTATACTTAGCGTGTGCTATGTCCTCAGAGCACGAAAAGCGACCAAAAAGACATAGCTCGGGCTAAGCGTAGGAGAGCTAAAATTACAAAATGTATAGAAGTCGCACCGCCCCCCTATACTTAGGCTCTTGCAGCCTAAGTGTAGAATAAGATCAAAAAATGGGGCGGACGAGGGCAAGAGGAAAACATGGTTGAGTATATACAAGGCGGGCAACGGTCCCCCCTATACTTAGGCTCTGGTCAGCCTAAGTATATGACAGGAGTGAGTATGAGGACCGATGTGATCTGGAGGATGTACAATGAATGGATGTGGGTCACTCTCCCCCCTATACTTAGGATCTGATTATCCTAAGTATAGTCTTAAAATGAAATGAGATGAGTCGGGGCAAGTGATTCGAATCACTGGGGAGGGAGGGAGAAAAAGTATATACAAGAAAGAGTGAGAATGTACAAGGATTAAGAAGGTTTGTGACGAACCTTCTTGCGGACGTGAGGAAGTGGATAATATACATATGTGTCGCTGTCGGAATCGTCCTCAGATGAATAATAGTGAGGTGTAGGGATCGTCCAACGAGGGTCGACACACGGCTGCTTGCTTAGATAAGGCTTGAGAACAGCCGAACTGAGCTCACTCATATAAATTACCTTGTCCAGGCCAGATGATGACTCCTCAGAAAATTCCTTTTCTGGTGTGTTGAAGGAAACTTTCTTAGTCGGTTTTCTAGAACCTGAATCATTGAGTGGGAGATGAGAGAGACGCGCCTTGAGAGGTTCGGGGGAACTCCTCGAGGAATCAATTCTCGACTTCCTCTCACTAAATAGCCGACTAGAAGAGGGAGCAACCGTGTTTTTATGTGGAGTCAATTTAATCTTGGTTGTTTCCTTTGAAGGTCCGAGACGTGGTGTGGTGCTGACTATGGGTTCCTCATCAGACGAGTCACCATATAAATTATAATATTCCTGAAGGGTCAACACATGTATCGGGAAAGTGCTAGTGGTCTCAGTTGGCTTGGCATTATTGGGCTCTTGTGTCGGATCATCAAAATGGTCAAGGCAGTCAACAAAGATCATGTCCGACTTAATGGTAGCTTCTGATTGTGAGTCCTCCTTAGAAGCTGTCCTGGTGGCGGTGCAAGCAGTTGATGAAGTGGAGGTTTGGGGAGTCTCAGAACCAACGGTCGTCTGGGCAGTCGGTCTCTCAGGTGTAGCAGAGAGGTGGGACTCATTTACCTCTTGATGGTCACGACTGTCAGCGGATGTGCGGGTTACCTTAGAGTAAAGTGTATCAAAGAATGGGTGAGGTCGGAGTGCTCCCAATGCTGAGAAATCGATCTCCTGAGTCTCGCAATCTATAGACGCTTTAGCTGAGGCTAAGAACGGCTTCCCGAGAATAATCAGAGACTGGGTAAACTCTCCTCGGTGCTCGATGTCAATGATCGTAAAGTCCACCTGAAGTAGAGCACCTTGGAAAGTAACGATGACTGAAATATTTCCTTTAGACCGTTTGATGGATCGATCAGCCAGCTGAACGATCTCTCTCGACTTTCTGATTGGCCTGAGTTTGAGTTTGTCAAACACAGAGGTCGGGAGGATATTTATCGGTGAGTCATCATCGATTCTTGCATGGGTGAAGATGGTGTCTTTGATTTCACACTCAACCCTAGGCAACCACTTTACTCTGCGGCTTTTGGTCTTTCTCCCCATCACCAAGGATGTGGCCATAGATACTATGTGTCTTTCAGTCCTTGTTCTCTTCTTACCCGACCTCTTGGGCATCAATTTACTCTTTACAAATCTCTTGAGGTCGGGGAAGTGATCTATGGCCTTTATTAAGGGAAGTTTAAAGATCAATTCATCATCAAGTGCTTCCCTTAGGGTGGAATCCAATTTTTTTAAATCATTTTCATTTTCAATTTTTATGTGAATTTTTGGTTTTTCAATTTTTTTGGTATTTTTGATGGATGAATGATCATACTCTTGATTGGAGGGCAAGTGGTTAGTAGAAGAGGGAGATAGAATGGACTCCAGCTGTACAGACGGTGTGGGTTCCCTGATGTTTGCTTTGTTTTCAACCTCAAAACTACTCATGTCTTTTCTCACTTTTATACCCAAGCTGGCAGAAATTGATTGTAATATTCCCATGACATCTCTCAACTCGTTACCAAATGATTCATTTTTCTTAATAAGTCTAGAGATGTCATCCTCCACAAAATTCTCATGACAAGTCATGGGAGAGTTCTGCTCAAGTGGAGGGTACTGCTGAGACTTTGGGTGATCATACTCAACATACCTAGAATCCGGCATGTAATGCTGGGTCGAGTATGGACCATCTAGATGGCAAATATTGGTCGAAGCCACATATGATGAAACGGGGACTGATAAGTCTAGCGCATGAGTCCAATCTTGTGAATGCATAGGCTCTCCAAATGAAGGCTGGTTTATGGAGGCTTGATCACTAAAGTCAATCAAGTCTGGGAAATCATGATGTTCAGGCCTCTCCATTCGGCTTGTTCGATCGACCGTGTTATGCCCTAAGTTCAAGTCGGGATGTGTATATATGAGTTGTGGTATGGTCCCTACTTGGGGTGAAGTATGTGGGGGCATATAATTTTGCCAATCATCTGTCTCAGCAGTGGCTTGCTCTTCATTCGAGTCTTTGATTCCTGCAAGCTCTCGGGAGTAAGGACAATCAGCCCAAGGTGGAAGTGGATCTGTGGTGCGAGAATATGGAGTAGGTGAGAAATGCGAAGAAGTGGAGAAGTCAGTCGAAGTTCTGACTTCATAATCGGATTGAGGTGGAGCCGACCACGGGTAAGGGTCTCCCGTGGGCGGCGGAGGATACATGGAAGAATGAGAAGGTGAAGATGATCGGTATATGATCGATGAGGAATGACCAGAGGTCTTAGGGTATGGGGATCAATATCCCGACATCTTGAAGAGAAGATAATGAATGTAAGTAGAGCGAGGTAGAAAATGCACAATTACGCAGGATAACACACACGGACAGACACGAAGACAAACGCAAGAGCAAACCCTGAATTCACACTCAACACGGTGAAGGATCCGAAACCGAGTCCAATTAATCTTGTTAATTTTAAGTGTGATTTTTCAAGCAAGATAGCAAGGATTTACGTGGCCTATAGGGAAGTCGGCTCAGAGCCAAATGCGTCTTCCCTGTTTAACCTGTCGCCTAAGATACCGCCGATCCTCCCTTTCTTTGCTCCTATCCGGAGTTGGGGACTCAATGACGTGCCCCTATCTACCTGCAAGCAGGCGGAGGCTGACAAAGCTAGGCCTTGTCGCAGAGTACCGCTGGTTCGCCCCTATCTACCCGCGAACAGGCGGAGGCTACTTGGTACTTGTCAATGAGCTAAAAGTATCCAACTCGTGATATTTGCTAGGATCAGTTGGCCCGTGATATGGAAGGCGGGGATTTGGGCTCTGCCTTAAGGTGTTCACACACACTCAAGTACCCTCACTCAGCCTGAAAACAAGGTCGGGGTTACTCTCCCGCAAACAAGGTTAATTTTAGTCAATTTTTTTGGTCCAATTCAATTAGCAGTCCTGATTTTAGAGATTAGTTGTCACTGATATTAATCCACACAAGCAATCACGTCTACCGTCCAATCCCAATTCCTTTATCCTAGGTTAGAAAACCGAGAGAGAGAATCGGAAAAAGCCGATGCAATCGAAAAACGATGATGAATGCTTGAGTAAGGAGACTTACAGTGCCTCCAGCTCTCTACAATGCAGGATGCAAGACTGAATTGAAATTTTACACTAAATGAATGCAGACGATGAAAAGTCGCTCCTAGACATGCAATTCTATTAGCGAGTGAAGAACAAGTTGATTTGGCTAAGTCATGCGGTCTAAGTGCGTCTTTTATATGTGGTGTGTGGTCCTAAAGATTTACGAGCACAAGCAAATCCTAGAGTGGCTCGAGGAGCCGTTAGTGCAAGCCTAGTCTAAAATTCAAACCACACAGCAGACGGGGACACGGTTTCACTATGTTTACAATCGCGAGAACCCAAACGGGAACCACTGTAAATGATGCAGACACTTTTTTTTACAAAAATCTTTTTGACGTCCAACAACCGACTTGATCCACGAATCGTCGGCCTCCGATGCACTTCGAGATGCGTCGACTTCAAGAAAGCCGCTCCAAGTCCACCGGGCCCTCGCACAAAAAGATAAAAATTATGTCAGAAAGAGAAATATTCGGAAATGGTCAGAAAAATAATTGAAGAAGAAATGGATAATTACAATGCGGCTCGGGGGTCAGACTACCCGAGTGAATGGGAAAACGTGAATCTAATTTGCTAAAGCGATCCTAAGCCGTTTGCCTCCCCAGCAACGGCGCCATTTGACGAACTGCGGTTCTACCCTTTCTATGTTGTCTAATAGACTAGTGCGTTGCAGTCGGATAGATACGTGATCGGTCAAAAATAACCGCACAAATCGAATAATCGTCGAATGAATTTAAGATGCGGTTTTATGTTTATTTAGCCTGGGCAAGCCCCAGGGTCGACTCAAGGAGGCAAAGGAACAACTCAGGATCAAGTTAGATGGATTAGATTACGGTTTTCCAAGTGGGATTTTTTGGTACTTTTTTTATGCAATAAAAATGCCAAATGCAATATATGAATGAACCAGGTTATCAAGAAAATCAACAATTTAGCCAAATTTAATTTTAATATGAAATTAGTCTAAATTAGCCAAATTATATTTTTCCTGTAAACCTAATCCAATGATGAATGCAAAATATATTTTTTAGAATTTTTGGATTTAAAATGCACAAATGGAAAATGCAAACTTTTTTGGGGTTTTTATGCAATTTTTCGTGCAAATGATAAGCAAAAGTTACGAAAAATTTACTGGAAGATAAACATGATGAAATTAATCTAAGCTAATTTTTTGGAATTTTTCTGACACTTTTTGATTTTTTTATAAATATTTTACTGAAAATAGAGAGACTGTGGATCTTTAATTCCTAATTAATCCACGGCATCAAATCATCCAAAGGCCTATTTATCTCAGATAGATATTTTAATAAGGAATCCAGAAGCTTTGAAATTTCGTAAAAATCTTATTCGTGGAATTAATTAAAAATCAAATACATATATCACTCTACAATTTATTTCATGCAAATGGCAACTCCGAATTAGACGAAACTTGGACAGTAATTAAAGCACATTTAGAGGCATCATTCACAATGTTTTAGTAATTTTTGGAGCAATAAATGAACACGTGCGAATTTCAGAGCTTAAATGGGTAAAATATCTTTGATTTTCTATCTCTGATTTTTAATAAAATGTCAGAGGCTTACAAAAATGTGAATAAATAGCCACAAGATAAAGAATTAAATGATCTACAACATGCTATTTTTTTTGATTTAAAAATGACGCAAGAATAATGTCCAAATTAAGATGACAATGCAGGGGTATTCGTGCAATTACAGAATCAAAGAAAAACTAACTAAAATGCTAACAGGGACTCTTTTGCAATAACTAAAACTTGAAATAAATAAAATGTAATTTTCACATGATATAAATAAAAAAATTGACCTTGATCCCCTAGGGCACGCACGAGCTTGGAGGACAAGGCACCAAGGGTTGGGCGGCGCACGGAGAGGGCGCGGGGCGGCTGGGGAGCTCGCGGCCGAGGGGCGCTCGGTGGCGGAGGAGGTGCTCGCGACCGGTGGGCGGCGGACGGCGTCACGGCGCACGGGCGGAGTGAGCAGCGCGCGGCCAGGGGTGCGCCGCAGGGGCGTCAGTCGGAGGCGTGGAGGGCGAGGGCGGCTGCGGTGGCTGTGCACGCGGAGGTCGATTGGCGGAGGAGGGCGCGGGACAGCAGGCGGCGGCGCCGCAACTGCGCACGAGGCGGCGAGGATCTTGCGGCTGGCGGCGGTTGGGCAGCCGGGGGCTGATGTGCTGGGGTGGAGTACGGGGACCGGTGCGGCCGCGCTTGCGCGCTGCGCGCGTGGAGGTGGTTGCGCTTGGCGTGGGCCACGCGCGACGGCGGCGTCGAGGAAGGAGGATGACGGCCTGGCTGGGGCGTGGGTGCGAACGACGGGCGGCTGGAGGGTGGCCGCACTGCAGGTGGTCGCGGCGGGGGAGGCGGCGACGGCGGGTGCTGCTGTCGCGTCTCCTGTTTCCCTGTGTTTTTATTTTTTTTGTATTTTTTTGCAATTTTTTTTCTTGTAGACAGTATAAAAATGCAATGAAAAGATGGTGGTTTGGTGATGGTGATGGTATGTGATGATGTGGTTTTTTGAATGATGAAAGTGGTGATGCTAATGAGGTGGTCTTGAAAATGATATGTGATGATGATATGGTGATAAAAAAAATTATGATGATAATGAAGGTGGTGATGTGATTATGGTGGCGGTTAATGATGTGAATTTTTGTTTTTTGATGAACAAGATAAAAAAATTGTTAGATAAACAATTGACAAAGATGAAGATAGAGGATACTTACCTGTGATTCGCCGAAGATGGAGCCACGGAGTGCGGCTTCCGGTTGTGGCCTCGATCCGACTCGGCAAAAATTCGGAGAAGCTATGCATCTTGGATGTGGCTGCGACGAGGTTGATCTCTCCACCTCGGATCTTGCCTTCGGCTTGTCGTCGCTCGACGTCGAAGAAGGAGCTGTCACCTCACGGCTTTGACGGAGCTAGAACCTATCTCGCTTGTAGAACGGCGGATGATTGTGAATGGAGGAGTGGAGGAGATTATAAAGAGGATGGATGGAGTTAGAGAAGAGATGGAGAGAGTGGAGAAAATGGTGGAGGAAGTGGAGAAGATGTGGCTTGGAGTGGGGGAAAAGAAAGGAGAAGAGGTAAAAGAGGATTAAAATAATTTATTTAATAATATAATATAGTAGGCTACTAAAAATGATTAAAATAATGATAGTAAAATAGTAATAATAATAAATCTGAAAATAGTAAAAAATAAATCCGAAAATAAAAAATTGGGGTGACATGTGGCGGCTACAGGAGCGGCCACATGTCGCTCCCAGAAAATTCAAAGATTAAATGTAAAGAAAATAAAAAAAAATAACAAAAGGGATTAAATCAAAAAGTGGTCAACACAAAAGTTGCTCGTCTCGACGAGATCTACAACTTTCGTGAAGGGCCGAAAATCAACGGAGATCATCTGTACAAAATGTATTTTTGGGTGGTACCTTATAGATATAAAATACCGCATTTTATCTTTTGTATTTTTTTGTCATTTTTAAGAGAGAGAAAAATCAAAATAAAAATAGAGAAAATATGAAAAGATTATTTACAACTTAATCTATTTTTTTGGATTTTTAATAATGAAGAAATTAAAAAGATAAAATACAGGGGTAAAACGGTCATTATGTACAATGTACAAAAGGGGCCTAAAACCCAAGTTTTGCATACGAGCTCCGATTTTAATGAAATTGGTCTTGTTTCGAAGGTCTTTAAAAATATATTACTTTAAAAGTGAGTAGACCTAAATCGGACACTGTATGAGAGAGATATGTGCATTTTAAGGTTCATGGTTTCAAACTTGGATTGGGGTTTTATTGGTCGATTTTACAAGTTAATATTTTTTTGATATTTTTTCTTTATTAATGTTAGTAATATATACACTATGGAGTTGATTTTATTGGATTTGGAGTTAGTATAAAATATATACAAATAGGGTATTTTATCTAATATACAGGTGAATATTTACAAGTGAAATTGGCTTCTTATTTTATGCAAATATGAATACTAAAATGCAGATATTATCAATGTATGCATGAATGCTAATTATACGATATAAGTAGAAATATGCCTCTAATTACTCTGGAACAAAGCTCTATTTTCAACTTTTAGAGTGATGAATCGCAGATTCATCAACGGTTTCCGCTCCATCGGCGCCCGTGGCTCCACCTCCACTGTCTTCCGCGGGGTGCTTGAGGACGGCATGGCCATCACCATTAAGCGTATCGAGGCGGCAGACGGTGACGCTCATGGAGACCGTGCCTTCCGCTTGAAGCCCCAAGTGGGAGGTCCTTGAGGCAGAGGGAGGGCCTGTGGAGAGGGGGAGGCACTGGGGCGGCTGGTGGGAGGACCTAAGGGCAGGGGTAGGGGGAGGCGCAAAGGGAGGGGGAGGCACACGGGGTGGGGGTTGTAGGGTGTGGGAAGCTTGGGGTAGGGGCGGGGGGTTGGAGGGGAGGAGCTCGGAGCAGGGGGAGGAGGCAGGGCAGGTGGAGGCGCAAGGGCGACATGTGGGAGGACCTGGGGAGGGGGCAGGGGAAGGCACGAGGGGAAGGGGAGGCATGCGGGGTGGGGTGGTGCAGGGTGGGGGAAGCTTGGGGCAGGAGGTTGGAGGGGAGGACCTGGGAGGAGGCGAGGGGGCGGCATGTGGCATGGGGGAAGCTTGAGGAGGAGGCGACACGAGGGCTGGGGGGGGGGGGGGGAAGCTCAGGGCGGAGGGAGGACTTAGGGCCGGGGGGAGGAGGCGGCGGAGGAGCAAGAAGTTGGGGAGGAGGAAGAGAAGGGGAGGAAGAGGACGTGGAAGGAGGAAGAAGATGGTGACAAAATTACCTTTTCTGCCTTTATTTTTTATTTAATTCCTATTATGTCCTCAAAGTTAATGTCCGTTTGTGTTGGATATTGACATCCACTAATCCGAGGGGCACAAGTATAGAACAACAAGAAGTCGAGGGCACAACTGATATTCTCAAAAAGGAAAGGACATAACTGAAAGTGCAACATCTCAGAGGGGCACAACCGATAAAAACCCTATATTATATTATCATCAGGAGAAGACAATTCCTGAAAGCTGGAAGGTCAAGGATTTGGAGAATAATATTTATCAATCATAAAGAGTATGTGAACCTGAATGACCTATTTCAGATACACCTTCAACTCCAAGTGGGGATCACATGTGAACTTTGGACTAGTGTTCAAGACACAAACTTGTTCAAAACAACTTGTGCCAGAGCTTCATCCTCTCCTTGGGCTGTTTTCGCTCGGTCCTTGCTTGACCGCCCGCATTGATATTCCCTCCATCAAGAGTATTCATAGGCAATTTCCCTCGAGCTCTTTTCAGTACGGAGTAAACTAATAAAAGCATATGATAAACTTTACGATCGAATTTAATGTAGCATAATCAGTTTTCCTATGAAATTAACCATTGTATCTCACCAGGTGCTTCTCCCGCCTCTTCAACACCCCCTCCTTTGTGATAGGACAATCAACAATAGAAATAATCGATAATAAGATGCTCAGTGATAAGATCTTTACAGAGACTAACAAAAGCAAGAAAAACAAACAAACAAAAGCAAGAGACAAATATACTAGGATGGAAAATTATGTAGCTATTTGGACTAGAAAATGCAGAATTATATTGCATAGGAATGAAAATGACACTGAAATACAATTGAACTCGAGTGGAAAATAAATTTATTTTAAGGGAGCCAGCTTGCAGAAGTAGAATGTATACTTAAAAACAATGCAAATAATTGATATGGCTTATAAGCAACAGAATCAATGTGAAATACCATGAGCAAAATGACTGGCTTCAAAATTGCATTGAAATATAGAGATGAAGTAATATGCATATAAGGGTAGTAATTCCAAAAAGCAATCAAAATTGAAAGGCGAAGGCAACAACGAAAAGATGAGAATTTAAATTTGTAAGAAGAAAGAAGAATGGGAACGAAAACAAAGAAAAAATAGCAGAAGTTAATTTATGCATAGTTCGATAATAACCGAATCTGTTATCCATTATAGCAAAGCTATGGATTCAAGCAAGTGGTATATGTATATACAAAATGGTGGGGTCTATTTATAGACTGCAAAGATGATCTAGAAAGTGGGTTGGAGATGCGAGCAGAACTTCTACTGTACAGTAGAGGATTGTTGTAAATCGAGATTAAGATCGAACGGTTCACACGAAATCTGGATTTTTGTAGGCCTTTACCATGGAACCGCTCGATCTTGATCGAGTGGCTATGACGTTGTCCCGATCAAGCTGTAAAACAGAGGATCTGCTCTCGATTGGATATGGAGGGAAACTTAGGTGAGACTCTGGGCAAGAAGTTGAAGGAGAGTTGGGGGGCCCTCCATGTGTAGGCTTGGATTGAGGCACATGTAAGGAAGGGCAAAGAAGGTGAAGTAGATGCATGACATGTGGTGGCCTCAAGTTTGGATCCAACTTTATAATGAAATGGTAATTCAATGCTAGGCTCTGATTAATGCATTTGCTGGTTATTAGATGTAGAGATAGGAATCGTTGATCAAGATCACTCCAAAATTTGATTTATAATTTAACACAAAGACCCGGAAAATGAGAAACTTTGATTTCTGTATTTGAGTATCCACATGGTTTTCTTTCAATTGAAAAAAAATGCAATCGAAAGATGGAATCTTCCTCTTTTGATTGAATGTATAAGTGGCTCAATAAGAAGAGGTTTTATGATTAAAAAAATGATCATTTAGCATAGCTGTTGGATGTGGGACTTTTAGTGCAACATTGGTTACATATTGAGGGATGCCTTCAACACCTAGAAATAAAAACCCGAACTGAAAGAGATGAGCTCAAATGACATAACCATCTACTAGAGATTGTGCAAGCCCTATAGGGTGCTAGGAAAAGTGGATCTAGGTTACACTACAAGAGGTTAACATGGATTGTTAGTATGCGTCGTGTGCTTGTAGACATGTTTTTTGCTTGGAATATTATTTGATACTCATGGGATGGAGAGCTTCCCTATATTGGGTTGGGTCTAAAGGCTATTATTATTATAACTACATACTCACACATAATGCGTACACATACATGTGTATATGGAACAACATTAGGAAGGGTTAGGATCACTTCAGAGGGGAAGGGTTTCTTAGATAGTGAAACCCTAAAACTCCAATCACATGAGAAATAAAAATACATCAAATTCCTTCTTAGGATCGCTAGAAAAAGAAAAGGAAAAGATAGATAATTGTATTATGTCTAGTTGTAGCACTAATACTCACCATCAAGTTGGAGCATATCTATCAATCGTGCCTAACTTGGAAGTTAACAGAGAAATGTGCTTCTTGATAATAGCTTTGTGAATATCTATACAAGTTGCAACTTTATAGAAATGCGAGGTGTGCAAATCTTCCCTTCACACACAATAATCCTAATGAAATGATAGACCACCTTAATGTGCTTGTTGCATTCATGAAAAACATGATTAATGGTAATATGAATAGTTCACTTTTTGTCATAATAGAGAGGGGCATAAGTTCTCATGGACAACCCGATTTCTTGTAAAAAGGTAACAAGCCAACTAATATCACAATTGTCTTGAGTCATAGATCTATACTCTGTCGCTGCACAAGATCTTGATACAACTATATGCTTATTCTTGCACCAAATGACTAAGTTTCTACCAACAAACATGGCAAAACTAGTGGTGGATCATCTATCCTCAAGAGAGATGGTGTCGTCTGTATCTACGTACAATATGATATCAATATGATTCATTATCTACATAAATAATCCCTTACCCGGTGAAGGAATTCTTCATGTACTTGAGAATGAGAAGAACCTCATACTAGTGGCTAAATTTGGACATGCCATATGCTGTTCTACTTTGCTCACTATATACAAGATATCATGACTAAAGAATTTAGGATATAGAATTTTACCCATTGATCGTATATATCATGTAGTATCCTCAAATTATGTATCTGTCGAAGTGGAGTAGCTCTAAGGTTCAGTAGAAATGGAAGACAGTTTACAATCAAGTAAACATGTAAGTATAAGAATGTTAAGGCACGACTTTCTTTGGGATAAATGTAGTCCTTCAAAGGTATGAGTGAACTCAATCCCACGAAGTATCATAAGTGACCAAGGTCCCTGGTATTTTTTTTGTATAAAGTCTCTGATTTTGAGAATGCACGCACTGTCATATCTTATAATAACCATATCATCAACATATACAGTAAGAATAATAGTACCTAATGCACAACTCCAATTAAACACAGAGTAATTATACATAGTTTTATGAAATCCAATGGAGCAAATCTCTGATGTGAGTCTATGAGAGTAGGTATATAGGCTTTGCTTTAGGCTATAGATAGTTGTGTACATGTGTCACATCTACCCACTTTGATAACATAGCATGGAGGTCATGACGTATACATTTCCATCTCAAGATCATCATAGAGGAAGGCATTCTTAACATCCAACTGAAAAATAAGCCAACCCTTATTGGCAACAATAGATATATACGAATGAATCTCATTCTAGAAACTAGAGAGAAAGACTAACGATAGTACCCACCATAAAATCGGAGTGAATCCTTCTACCACCAATTGTGACTTCAGTCTATATATTGATACATTTGGAGCATGTTTAGTCATGAAGATCCATCTATATGCCACATGAGCTACACCTATGGGACATAGCACTGGATCCCGAGTGCCTTTGGGACAAGAGCATCCATATCCTACTTTCATCTTGGATCTTGGAAGGTCATATGATCATCACATGGAAGATGCATGGCCGTAAGATATTTTATAAACATCCTATCATAGCTATTTAATCCATTAGGGGAAGTAAAAAAGGTATATAGAGTGCAAAATACAGTGCCTTCTAGCTTCCTTAAAGCAATGAGATGTTTTGCAGATGGACCATCTGACTCTATAGTGGCGAGGGGAGGTCATCTAAAGAAGGATCATAGGGAACAAGTAAAGGTACATACTTTATGTGGTACCTCTTGTGGTAGATATCGAGTAGAGGCAAGAACTACAAACAAACATCATTTATAGATTAAAAAATGTTGGACTGTCGAAAAAGGTGACCTCAACGGAAATATGATAAACACCCAATTCGTTCATAAAATTAACTTGTACCCCTATAGGTTCTTAAATACCCAAGAAAGAAACACTTGATTGCACATGCAAAAAGATTAATCCAACAATTATGGACAAAGGCAATGCATTTAAATACTCATAAGGCAATGGAAACGTTCCTCACCATCAGAAAAATGGGGTAACCATACTAAGAATTGGACTAATCAAGTAGGTGGTAGTAAGGATGGTGTTTCCTCATAAGGTTGGTGAACTTTTATCTATGTAAAAAAGATGCGAGCAACATCAAGGAGATGGAGGATATGGAGGAGTTTTCTTTACACCACCCCGTTTTGTTGTGAGATGTACTTGAAGTATGTTTGATGCAGGGTACTGATTAGTAAAGAAACTGACCATGTCCTATTGACTAAACTCGAGGGCACTATCAAACCTAGAAGTTTTAGTGGTCATAGAAAATGAAATATTTGTAAACTCCGAAGAATAGTTGACAACTTTATTAGTTTACTACCACTCCTTGAATATATTATCCCAACATGATATGCTATAATTATCAACAAAAACGAAAAATATTTGTGACCACCCATACAATTGACCGGACAAAGTTCCCAGATATCATAGGGAACTAAAGCGAAGGGAGAAGAGCACTGTAGCTCAGTCATGCGAGAAAATGAAGTTTTGTGGTGTTTCCAAAACTGACAAGTCTCGATCTCAAAGGGCTCGACTGAGATCAACTCGCTGAAAATTTAAGAGAGAGCCCTTGAAGATGGGTGACCAAGGCATGGGTGCTACAAGAATGGGTAAATAACATAAGAAGTGCCTCCAACAAAACAATTGTCGATAGGAACATCAAGATAGTATAGTCTTTATTCTCATGGCCCCAACCAAAGACCTACATCAGCTCAATGTCTTGAAAACAAAAATTCCTCATAATCTACTACTGAGCTTAGTCCATAGTTTATGCACCATAACAAGCTCATGTGAAATCCAAGAGCACAAAAAACTCCAAAAAGCTTGAGTATAGAAGAAATTTCTACACTATCCACATATGTAATGGGAGAAGGGGCACTGATTGCGCATAGAAATGACTTAACATGTACCTTGAGCGAAAGGAAGTCAGAGAACTACATTCTCTCATCAGATGAGTTGAGGCACCTGAATCAATAATCTAAGTTGATTTAGAATTTGCTATTGTACTTAAGGTAGTAGCTAGACTAGTAGTAGATGCGTGATCATATTAGTGACAAGATTATCTTGCAGTGGCCGCATGATGGGGGAATAATCGGTAGAGGATATTTGGACAATTTGTCCCTGATTAATAGCCAGCTTGATAAATAAATAAGAGGTTCAGTAGAAGCTTGGTTAACCGCGATGGCTTTCCAAATTTTATCCAACACTTTTTTATATGGATGGATGGTCTTGTCGCAATGCATGCATGGAGGTCGTCATCAATCATATCCACAGTCATAACACTGACCATCACAAAAAATGAACTTCTCTGTCAAGATAATACAAGGAAGGTTGAAGGGTTGGGCAGGGTTGGGTTGCGGTACCCGGAGTACCCCTCCTTCCAATCCTCTCAATCCTCCTTACAGTTTACTATTCACAGGTGTAACCCAACCCAACTCTGCCCAACTATGCAACCAAACGAACCCTAAGAGTGAAATCAAGCGGTTAGAGTTGACCAAACGTGACATGAGGTGATGGAACTATGTGAGAAGTGAGCAACTGATCCTTCGTAGTTTGACAGGGAGGACTTAATCATGCAAGAAACCTCTATGCCTGTCACTCTGATCTAGATGTTGCCTGCTTAGGACAACAGGTTACGGGTACCTGCTTAGGGCATGGTACCACCCCACAATGCACAAGTGAAACAAAAAATGTCATGTGTAAAATCCTAATGCAGAAGATGTGAAGAACCGACCTTAGGCATAACAACTCGGTAATAATAGACCTCCAATATGCATAGATTCAATGCAACAAACTTGATTAACACACATACCGTTGTCTTTCTGTAGAACTCAAGAACTCCAGAGCTCGATGGT
Organism: Ottelia alismoides; assembly: GCA_037367405.1. Lineage (NCBI taxonomy): Eukaryota > Viridiplantae > Streptophyta > Magnoliopsida > Alismatales > Hydrocharitaceae > Ottelia > Ottelia alismoides. Next base: position 930,032 of record JAZKJV010006800.1, on the reverse strand, counting down.
AGGGCATGTGTAGACCTCAAGATAATAAAAACTCGATGGGCTATAGATAGCAGAACTTCAGAACACGATGACCTTCAACATATCAACTTGACGTTTATGTCGCATGGTTAGGATTGGTTATTGAGTCAAGGCTTGCCATGCTCGGGTTCGGCACGATAAGGGCTCATGAGCCTGGCTCATTAAGTTATTGAGCCAAGTCCGAGCCAGAATTTTGGACTCGATAGCTAAACGAGCCGAGACGAGTTGAACCCTGCTCGGCTTCATAACTCGATAAGGGGCTCGATAAGGAATATATATAGACATACAATATTTATATTTATATTTATATGTTTATATATAATACACACAAGAGGAGTTTCCCGTTCATTAGCCGGTACCTATATCTATAGTTATAGCTGTCTACGTAGGTAGTAATTAAATATGTATATTATATCCAACCAAACTATAGATCGATATAATTTTGTTTGTGGGCACCTTAGAAGTAGAACTATATACGTCCACATATGTGAATTCCAACATGAGAATATTCCATATATATTATATTGTAGACATAATTACGATCTCATGTTATTATATATCTTTAAAGAGGAACATATTTGATAAAATACATTATCCACTAATGTGCCAACCAATATTATATTTTTCTAAGGAACATATAGCTGCAGCTATATTTATGTTTTTCTACGTTATAATTAGAAAATTAGTATTTTTTTGTAAATAGAATGTTACTATATATAATATAATTTAACTTTTGAATTGTAACTATGATAGTGGACTACTGGTAAGGAAGACAATCCCTCAAAGAAGAGGTCACGGGTTCAATCATCGGCATTGCATTTTAATACCAAAAATCTTGATTGTCCTTAACAAGCTAAACTTGGCTCGAGCCTAGAGCAGGCACAATAACGGGTTCGGCTCGAGCCTTATGGGGCCCGAGCTGGCTCGATAAGAGGCTCGAGCTCACCGAGCCCGAGCTTGAGCCAGCTTGGTGGAACTAGAACGAGCCCGAGCTAGGGCCTAGCTCGACTCGTTGGGTTCGATAGCAAGTCCTACTTTCATGTCTCTCTTCAAATATGAACTCCACGAACCTTAGATACTGTTAGGGGTGAGCATGGGCCGGGGTCGACCCGACCCAGCCAGAGCCGCTCAAGCCCGACCCAAGCCCAAGCTCATTGTCTAAATGGGCGAGCCTCAATCGCTATTTTGTCCCATTTACCAAATCGGATCGAGCTCGGGTTTGTACGTGCCCAAACCGTAAGCCTGTGGGCCAGCCCCATTTGGCCCAAATCCAGGAACAACCCATCAGCCTGGCCCAACCCATCCCACCCCACCCCTCATTTCGAAACCATAATTCTGCTAATCTATATTCAGTCCTACGATACCCCTACCACTAACTCCCACCCGATTGCTGCCACCTCCTTGAGCTCCCTCCCCTCTCCACCTCACGTTAGGCTTCTCCTCCCTCTCGCTCTTGCCTCCAGGCTCCAAGCCTCCCTCCCTCGCCGCTCACCGTCACCTCCCCACCTATTTCTCTCCCTCCTTCCCTCCCTCCGTCCCCACCCCCAGATGCCCACTGCCACCACCTGTTTGCGCCATCTCCCCCCCTCTTCCCCCTTCCTCCCCACAGCCCCGACCCAACGATGCAGGCCACCACCGCCGCCCCACCCTCGCCCTCCCTCCCTCACTACCCAACGATTGGCGCCATCACGTGCTCCCTCTCCCTCCCTTCCTTCCCCACCCCCAACCGCCACTGGATTCATGAGTCAGCCCAACACAGTCCCGATCCATCATGAGTCGGGCTGGGCTCAAGCTTGGGCCCAACTGCTGACAAATGAGCAAGCATGGGCTCGGCCCGTGGTGCCTATGCTGGGCTAAGATGGACCCAGCCCGAGCCCTGTCCATACTCCACCCTAGATACCGTGGCAAGTGATGGAAGCATGTCTTACTCGGCCTTTCGCGAATTTTGACGTGAATGCTTTCGTTTCTCTTTGGGCTCAACTCTTGCCACGATTTCCTACTTCTATTTTTGTTCTCAATCGAGGTATGTTAAATCGTGTTTTCGATTTAACGTCCTTTTGATTTATATTTAGGTAAACTTTGTCCTTGATGTTGGTAATTGAACATTATCTTCTTGCTTTAAAAAAACATCGCACAAAACAAGTTCGAGGTCACTCTGAGTCTTCATGCAAGATATTGGGCTATTTTGTTTCTTACATTGGATTCTCTAGGCTTGCGAGTTATCACTGATTTGACGATGAATCATGATGGGGAAAACATGGGTACCACGTTCAGATCGCAAAAGGTGCCAATGTTCCACTCTATAATATAAACTGTCATCATTTGGAATCGGAATCCAAATGTCATCATCTGTGAGTGTAGCAGGAGCATGTGCTTTTGGTGAGGTTGGAGCCTTTAACTTTTGCTAGAAAGAAAGCTGCAGTTCTATCCCTCCATGGATCTCTGTGTTGGTAGTAACCACAAACAATGGTCAACAGCAGCTGTGGCCTTTCATCATATGCCTAATCTCACTTTATCGCAGAAAAGAGGAGGTGTAAAGGTTGATGTGCCCCACATTTGTACCACATCTCCAATCAGATCTACAGTTATCCAATTATTATATCCAATTAGATCTACAGTTATCAGGCATAAGTATACTTCGATGAAGTTTAAAGTTACTCACAAGTAAGTGCTGAACTAAATTAAATAAGAGTAGTTACATCATCACTGTCCCAACAGTCCCTTCAGTTTTGTGCATTTACCCACATTTTTTTTCGAAAAATTATATGTGCACTCCTCCTAAGTAAAACTTATTTTAATTGAGAGCAAAAAAATCTGTTGTTCACCGTTACGGTGATCCCTTAAAAAAAGCCCAGATGCAACTTCTGAGGTTATATCATGATTCAAGTTGATCGATAGAAAAGATGCATCTTCATTTTAATCACAGCTTAGACTTTATCAGTCAAAACATCCGTGCGTAATTGATTTCTCAGAAGCATCTCATAACTAATTCTTACGTTTAAAGTGACAAAAACTCTCGACACAAGAAAATAATGTCAAACATCGAACATATATCTAATATACACATATCTACTATGGGAAAAATGTGTATGCCCCATAAGGAGAGCTAAGTTAGATCCTCCGCCTATTTTTTGTATTTTTGTATTTTTTTGAAAATAAAAATCATGTAAATTCATTATTAAATCCCTATATTATGTCATTAAAATTTCATTCGAAAAAGAGACTCCTACGGCCTCCATCCAGACGGGGTCGATTTAAAAAATTCTGTGACCGTTAAAAAATGATCGTCTGGATGGAGCCCATAGGAGTCTCTGTTTCACACGAAATTTGAATGACATAATATAGAGATATAGTGATGAATATTTACGGAAGAAATTTCAAAAAAAAAAAAAAAAAAACTAAGGAAAATGAGGCCGGGGGGAGGGGGGAGGCTAAGTTAGCTCCCTCTAGGGGGCAGCCCCATTTATCCCATCTACCATATTCATATCTAACATATTCCTATGTGCATTGAAGGAGATCACATAGGAGGACGAAGGAAGATCGTTACAAGGGGCTTTCTTCAAATGGTCTCTTCCTTCCAAATCCAAAGAGATATATAGGGATATTCACCTTCCCGTTCACCCAAATCGTATATGTCCATTGTCATTCATCCGACTTTATTCTCAACAATCCAATATCATTTTCAGATATTATTATTATTATCATAATCACATTTTATTCTGATTTGTAGTTCTCCGTTATTAGCGAGATTTGTAATAGATAATCTTGACCATAAAGGTTATATTTCTAATTTCTACCATTTTGACCAATATGGTCGGGATAAATCTACATTCTCACTATTAATGAAATGGGTCTAACTTCATGGGAAAATAATTTTGAGGCTTAGCTTTCATGAAATACCTCACTTGACTCAAATAGTTAAATTCATGTTCACCAATTCTAGATCGGATCCCTCTTCACTAAAATAGTCATAGCTTCAACAATTTTCATCCGATTTTAAACATTTTAGATGGGTCGGATTTTAAACATTGTAAATGGATACATGTCTTTCTAGCTACATATGCCTCAATCAGATCAAATTGATTTTTTCGATGATTTTTCTATTGGGTCGCACTCAATTATTTACCTCCAATTTACACGAATTTTCAGGTCTAAACCCATGATTTCACACGAATACCCTTTGCACGCGCCTTAATTTTAAATAAAATAAACTTTAAAAAGATTATCGTAAGGCATGCGTCATCCTCATTGTTGGAGTCAAAGATGCATTCCTACGAGATCGATGCGTGAACTTTCATTATCATTGTTATTGTCACTTGAGTCGTCCTTAATGGCTTAGTACACATTTTTTCTTCCCTTTATTTTCACAAGTCTGTCGTTTTTTTTTCAACATATAGTATATCTTCTTAATAAGTCATGTCTTCTTGCACATGAAACACTTATCTCTTCTTCTTCCCTATCTCTTGTCTTATTAGAAACCTAACTTTTTTCTTATTCTTGAAGAATTTCTTGAATTACTATGTGATTCTAACGATATTCTTATCTCCTCGCATAAGAATTTTTCTTTTAGTGTTTCAATTAAGTGGCCTTGAACGTCATACTTTTCCGTTAGGTATTTCAGTTAAGTGATCTTTAAAGGCAATGCCTTCTCCTTTGGTTCTTTTCCCTCCTTTTTAACTGTTATTTAGTTTAATCTCATTAGAAAGAAGACTGCCTAGTAAATCATTGTGGGTCATAGTTTAGAAATCCTTAAACTCTCACTGCAACAAAATTAAACTATAGTGACGTTTTTTTCAAAGTCTGTCACTAAATTAGCCGTTGTTAAATATATAACGATGATATTATTCATTGCGAAATGATTTTTCGTACTCGAAATTAGCGACGAATATCATATATGTCGTTATATCATTATCAACGGTTCACATAGTGAACGGTTCACATAGTGACCCTTATCTGTTGCTATTTTTCAAACTTATAATTAATCGTCGCTAAATTTTTATAGCAACGGATAAACATCGCTATGCGGACCATTGATAATGATATAACGACATATATGATATTCATCGCTAATTTCGAGTTCGAAAAATCATTTCGCAATGAATAATATCATATCTATATATTTAACAACGACTAATTTGATGACGGATTTTGAAAAAAAATGTCACTATAGCTCATTTTTTTGCAGTGTCTTCAACATGCGTTGCCTTGTTCTCCTACTCAGATGAGAGCAAGTGTAGCATCTTAGTCGGCAGCTTTCGGGGTAGAAATGCTCGTCCAAGAATCTGGAGCCAAGTGATATACTAAACATTCATTTCCTTGATGCTTTCTCATTTGTTCATCTTGATCATATCATAATCCCTAGTATGCATGGGGAAGATTCCTTCACTCTGATCTTACTTTTATGAGCATCTATTGATATTCCTAGATCTCCTGAGTAGTTTTCAGCTATGATACATGTTGAGTTCTATATTATAATTGAGTGGGTAAATGGATCCTTGGGTGAGGGATCATTTACCCCGGGCTCTTATTTATATATATACTCATCCTCCTTACTTTGCAGACTAGTCAGTGAAGAGAACCCTAATCTCATTGGGAGATTAGAGTTATCGCGTCCTCGTGATTTTTCCCTGATCGAAGGGGTTTCCACGTAAATCGTTGTCTTGATGCTTGATCTTCTTGTTTTTCATCATGGTATCAGAGCGAGTTTTTGGGATGTGATTGGATCTCTGTCCTGCCGGGATCTTGGAGTTTTTTCCTCGGATCGCCCCCCGCTCTGCCCCGCCCTACTGTCCTGTCTCTTGGCGTGCACGCCTGGGACCATCCCTTGACACGAGCACGCCTCCCTAGGGTGCGTGCTTGTCGCGAGCGCACCTGCACTTCGAGTTTTTCCCTTGGCGACTTGACGCGAGGCTTGGCAACGCAAGCGCACCTGCCGCCTCCCTGCCCCTAACGTGTGTCCTGCCGCCTCCCTGTCCCTGATCGCCATGCCAGCCCCTGACATGCGCCAGCCCAAGGCGCCTGTCCCCTGGTGTGCGCCAGCCCTAGGCGCGCCTGTCCCTTGGTGTGCGCCAACCCTTTGCCACAGTGCCGTCTCCATCCTTTGTGGTGTTTGCTGCGGTCTTCTTTGTTCTGGTTTGCCGGACCTGTATGTGCCTAGTGTACACAGGTTGTACCGCGCGAAAGCCTTGTACGTGGTCCCCTGGTGTACGTGGTTTCTTGGTAGTCCAACAGATCAAAAGAAGTTTTGGGAGGAGATATGGAAACAGAGGATCTTCATTTTTCTGGGTGGTCTTAACAATGATTTTGAATCTACCAGGAGTCAACTCCTCACAACAGAGGTAGGCTCCGACATTGAAGAGATATATCATCCAGTTGAATATGAGGAGCAACGGCATATCGCGATGAGAGACGAACATGTCTCGTCTTTTGAGAAATCTACTTTACTTGGTAAAGGGGGAAAAGTGGCTAACGGAAAGATAAAAAATGTGCTCATTGCAAGAAGACTGGTCATGGAATCGATTATTGCTGGGAACTTCATACGGAAAGGAAGGGCAACAAAGGAAGAAAACCCATTGCTATGATTGCTGACAGCAAGAAGTTGACCGAGGAGCAAATTAAAGACCTTCATATTTATGTGCAAAAAATATCTAGGTACTAATAATGTTAATATTGTGAATACTACAATGGCCGTGAAGTAAACTGGAGGTAATGATTTATTTAATAATGAATGGATTATCGATAGTGGTGCTTCTGATCATATGACAAGAAATGCTAGGATGTTTTTGATTACAAACTTGCTTCGGATAGAGAATGTGTAAATTTGCTGACGGGTCTTTTGTTACTGTTGCTGGAAAAGAGAGTATATCTATCATAGATAAATTTATGTTAAAAGATGCACTTCATGTCCCTGATTTTCCAATTAACTTACTCTCTATGTATCGAATTGCCAAAGATCTACATTGTCGACTAATTTTTGATGAGACATCGTGTGTGTTGCAGGACTTGGTGACGAGGAAGCAGATTGGGATTGGTTTGGTTGTTGATGGTCTCTATCGTTTTCCTACACGTGTGGTTCCTTCTTGGGTTGCTGCAACTGATGCAAAAGATTCTGATGATAACTTGGCCCTGAAGCGATGGCATGAGCATCTCGGACATTCTGGTTATCCTATTCTATCTAGTTTATTTCCCAAATTATGCAATAAAGTTGGATCGGATATTTGTTTTTGTGAAGTGTGTGAGTTCTCAAAGCATATTCAAACCGTTTATCCTATTTCTAATAGTAAAAGCAAGTCTATTTTTGATATTGTTCATTCGGATGTTTGGGGACCTTCTAATATGCAAAGTTTGGGAGGCCATCGCTATTTTATGACTTTTATTGATGATTTTTCTCGATTCACCTATGTGTATTTAATGAAGAGTAGAAGTGAGGTTCCAAGTATAATTCGAAGCTTTGTCAACATGATAAAAAGCCAGTATGACACCAATGTAAAAGTATTACGATTTGACAATGCTAAGGAGTATCTGGAGGGACCTCTCAGTGTATTTCTTGAAGATAATGAAATTATTTATGAAACTTCCTATAGTTACACACCTCAACAGAATGGCATTGCTGAGCGGAAAAATCGTCACATATTAGAAGCTACAAGAGCCCTTCTTTTCCAAAGAAATACTCCAAAAAGGTATTGGGGCGAAGCTGTTCTCACGGTTGTTTATCTTATAAATAGGCGTCCATCTAATGTGGTTGGAAAGAATACTCCATTTACAATGTTACATCCTAATAAAGTTCATTTCAGCTTAACTCCTAGGGTTTTTGGGAGTGTTTTCTATCTCCACATTTGTGATCCTGGCTTGAGGAAATTGGACCCTCGATCTGCAAAATGTATCTTTCTTGGATACTCAAGTACAAAAAAGGGGTACAAATGCTATGACACCATTGAAAGGAAACTTCATGTTATCAGGGATGCTACGTTTCATGAGCATGATTTCTACTATGCAAAGAATTTTTCTCAGGGGGAATACAGTAAAATGGTTGTTGAGAAAAATAAAGATGAACTTCACTTTATGGATGATTGCTGCGATGTGATCAATGATGACATTATTATTCCTTTTGGCCACAGTACTGGCAAACATGAGATTGTAGATAACAATGTTGAGAGGATGGATGATGATGACATACGAGAGACTATGGATGACAATGGTGATGATGAGAAAAACATGACGCCAAACCACAATCCCAATCTCTCCTTGGATGATCCAAGTCATGATCGCACTGTAAGTAGTTCTTCTTCCCCTGATGATTTGGTTGAGAACACTGACAATTACTTGAATGACCTGGTTAGTGATACTGAAGATGTAGAGGAGGAACTTCCTATTGCTTTAAGGAAGGCTACAAGAACAACCGGGTATCCTTCTCGATATCCTATGGAAAATTATGTTTCTTACTCCTGGGTGAGCTCAAACTATAAAAGTTTTATAACTGTACTTGATTCTCATGTTATCCCGAAGAGTTCTGTTGAAGCCCAGCGTGACCTCAGGTGGGCAAAAGCTATGAAGGAGGAATGGAGGCTCTAAAAAATGATACTTGGGATATTGTGAAAATTTGAAAAGATGCTCATTTGGTCGGTTCAAAATGGATCTACACAATCAAGTATAAGGCCAATGGGAAAATTGACAGATTCAAAGTCCGATTGTTTGCAAGAGGTTACAGTCAGAAATATGGTATCAATTACCTTGAGACCTTTGCTCCTGTTGCAAAAATGAACATTGTCAGAGTTATTATTTGTCTTGCAGTTCATTTTTTCTGGAAAATGTATCAATTAGATGTAAAAAATACCTTCCTAAATGGAAGTCTCAAAGAGGAAGTTTACATGAAGAAGCCACCAGGGTATGATCAAATGGATACATGTTGCAAGCTAAAAAAGGCTTTGTATGGTCTAAAATAGTTGTCAAGAGCTTGGTTTGAAAGACTCAGGATTGTGATGATAAAAAATGGTTACAAACAGGCTAATGGAGATCATACCTTGTTCATCAAGACGAAGGACCATAAGAAATCTATTCTTCTGGTCTACGTTGATGATATGATCCTTACTGGAGAAGACAGAGCAGAATTGTCTATCCTAAAAAGAATTCTTTCAGCAGAATTTGAATTAAAGGACTTGGGACAACTAAAGTATTTTCTTGATATTGAGATGGCTAGATCTCCACAAGGTATATATTTGAATCAACGAAATTATGCTCTTAATCTTCTTCGTGACTCAAGAATGATTGATTGCAAACCTGCTTGTTACCTTGTGGAGGCTAACCATAAACTGAGTAGGAATGATGGGAAACTTCTCGATGATGAGGAGAAAGGTAGATATCAGGTTAGTTAGAAAATTAATCTACCTTACTCTCACAAAACCTGACATCACCTATGTGGTAAATATAGTCAGCCAGTTTATGCATGCTCCTACTACTGTCCATGTGAACGCTGTTAACAGGATCTTGAGCTACATAAAGAAGTGCCTTGGCAAAGGGCTTATGTTCAAAAAATAAGGTAATGTTACTATTGAAGGATATACCGATGTTGATTGGACTGGATCTGTTGATGATATGAGATCTACTTTTGGATATGTTGTGTACTTGTATGGGAACCTTGTCATTTGGAGAAGCAAAAGGCAGCATGTTGTTTCGAGGTCAAGTGCAGAAGCTGAATACATGGCTCTTGCTAATGGCGTGACAGAAGTGTTATGGCTACAATTGCTATTAAAAGAATTAGGAACTGAAGCTTGTATGCCTATGAAGATGTTCTGTGACAACAAAGCCACTATAAATTTAGCAAACAATCCGGTGATGCACGATAGAACCAAACATGTGGAGATCGATCGGCATTTCATTCGTGAAAAAATCGATGATGGACAGTTGTGTCTGCCTTACCTGAAATCTGGAGATCAGATTGCTGACCTCTTTAAAAAGGGGTTGCCTACGGCGCAATATGAGTTGAATGTAGGCAAGTTGGGCATGGTTGACATGTATGCCCAACTTGAAGGGGAGTGTTGAGTTTTGTATTATAATTGGGCGGGTAAATGGATCTTTGGATTAAGGACCATTTACCCCGGGCTCTTATTTATTTACTCACCCCCCTTGCTTTACAGATTAATCAGTGAAGAGAACCGTAATCTCATTGGGAGATTAGGGTTATTGTACCCCCTTATGGTTTTTTCCTGATTGAAGGGTTTTCCACGTAAATCATTGTCTTGGTGCTTGATCTTCTTGTTTTTCATCAATACAGAACTCAACTGTAAAGAGTGCATAAACGAATTTGTAGGCATCTGCTTCTTCTCTACATTAGTGTAGCCTTTTCTTCTCCTCAATAAACTTGAAATCCTTCTTCGGCATGTATCACACTCTAAAATCACCTCTTTATAATAAGACCATCATTTTTATCTTCGAATATGAGCAGTTGGTATCATGGAAGAACGATGGTTGAGTGGTAATATTTCCTTGGCCACTTGATCGTAGCCAACCATACACTTATGATGTCGTTGGGATCCATTCTCTAATACTAAATGATGTAGCTATGCCAAAGAATATGATCAAGTACGTACCTTTAGCCTGACAATCAACACAAACAATACCAAAAGGATAAGATTGTTCTGATAAAAAAATATCAGGAAAACACAATGGACACACACACAAACGAGGAAACCAAAGTTGGGTAAGAACCTTGACCAAAGTAGCCCTGACTTAGGGTTTCAACTATCCTCTGCAATTGAATCTTGCAATTCTTGAAAGCTTCTTGAATCCAACTTCTCTTTTGTTTGTTTGGAATAGGGGCTCCCACAACCTGATAAATATATATGAGAAATAAATTCTCTCAATCTTAAATGATATGCACTGCTATATAAGGTAAAATATAAACAATCTTGCATATTATGTTACGCAAGGTCGATAAAATGAGCACAAACACAGAAAACACATTTTTTTGCTCTCTCAAAAGGAATAAAGTTGAATACAATGAGAGACTATACTTAGAAATAACATAGAGACCGTAAAAAATGAGAGTGAAGTGTGTAGAAAATGAATTGTATTAACTTAATCTTCCTTTAATTTTATGATATATCAAAGCAGTCATTTGTAATAGTTCGCAATTATTAATTAGCGAATGAATGTGTTAGTAGACTATCGTAGACATTGCATTTTATATCAAGTACCCTTGACAATATTAATCTAGTAAAAAATATTTCACTAGGTTAAATCACAAGGCTTAATAGAGTGGTAAGAATAACCAGCCGTATAGTAGGTTGTCCAAGGGTTGTTAATGATTAATTAACCGTTGAATTGATCATTAAACAATAATAGTCAACTAGTCCAGCTAATTAATCTGCTAGACATAAATCAGTCATTGGGAAACCTAGTAGCCAACATAATTTACCTGTGAGCTAATTGGATATGGAGTTGAACGAGATGCATATGCATGAGCTTTGTAATGCATCTCCTGTTGGAATTAATTTTATTGAGATAGTTTGATGCAATTTGATGGTAAATATCAAGTTGTATTAATGTATCTCAATTCCTGGAATTCAATGTTTCAACTCTGTGGGGTGCTGTTTACTCCCACATCGTGAAGAGTTAAAACTGGCACTTGGTTTTATATGGGAAGTCCTGAGACTAGTCTGGAAATAGACTAGAAAAGACTTTAGACCACAACATATGCACACACGCACGCGCCCGCCCGCGTCGCACCGGCACGGGTGCGACGCAACTGCGGCGTGGCGTGGCAGCCTTTATCGTCTCACGATGCGTAACCGTCTTGACGGCTTTAAGTATCTCTTAAAGTCGTTAGCAAGGGTTACGAACATACACAACTCTCATTGTCACCGCCTCTCCTTTCTCGATCTCGGGCTTTGTCTACGGAGGTAACTTTCGAGGACGCTAAAGCACAGTGCGCACCGTCGACGAGCGTGGACCGTCGGACCCTGGGAGCGGCACATCAAGGCCCTGTGCGTCGGTAAAGTGGAGGGCGCTGTCTCTTTAAAGGGGATCCTACAACAGGACACTTCGATTGTGATTTCTAACTCTCTGTTTTCCTTGTCACATTATTTGTCGTGATGTTTGTTTCCGGATTTTTCCCTTGATTTAATATGCCTATGTCTCTAAACTGGATATTTCTCTTATCAATGTTGATTTGGATGCGTACACACACTGATTCGTTCTGAAAACCTGTTGAAAATCAAGATTATGTATGTATGTTGATGACGTTTTTCGCAACAATCTTAGATATACAACTCTATAACGTGATAAACAAATGTCAGATTTGAGGTTTCGGTCTCGTGTGGATTTCACTGGTATGCTAGAGAAATTCGAAGGTCAGAATTTCAAGCGTTGGCAACAACGCATGGAAATCCAGCTGACACAATTGGCCTAATTTCAGTTCTGGAAATCGAATGCCCTAAATTATCTGAACAGAATCCGGATCTAGATGCGGTTAAGATGGCGAATGCGTGGAAAGAACATGACCATCTGTGTCATGGGTGCATTCTAACTGCACTATCGAATGTTCTGTTTGATGTCTATGACGCATCCACCAAGACTGCTAAGTATATGTGGGAGGAATTGGATAAGAAATACAACACTGAGGATCTAGGTATTAAAAAATACTCAGTATCCAAGTTCCTAAAATTTCATATGATTGAGGGCAAATCGATTTCGGAACAGGCTCATTAGTTTTTGTTATTGCTCCACGGATTAGCCGAGGGAGAAATGAAACTTCCTGAAAAGTTTTAGGTTATGTCAATCATTGAGAAATTTTCCAAGTCATGGGAAGATTTTGGGATGTCCCTAAAGCATAGGAAAGGGAAAATTTCTCTAGATGATTTAATGGTTTCGATAGCTATTGAAAAAGAGCATAGGAAATAAAAACATGTGATGTCTGTTGACATGAACCCAAAGGTCAATGTGATAACCTCAAAGGGAAATAATGCAAAAGGAAAAAATAAGAAACTGAAAGCCAAGGGAAAAATTCAGAAAAACTAAAGAACAAACCTTGCTCGCAGTGTGGACATGTTGGACACTAGAAGAAGGATTGCCCTTCTCTAAAAGCCCAACATAAGTCTACGGATGCCGTTCCTCAGGTTTCTGCGGTGTGGCGTGGCAGCCTTTATCGTCTCATGATGCGTAACCGTCTTGACGGCATTAAGTATCTGTTAAAGTCATTGGCAAGGGTTACAAACATAGACAACTCTCATTCCCACCGCCTCTCCTCTCTCGATCTCGGATTTTGTCTACGGAGGTGACTTTCGAGGATGCTAAAGCATGGTGCGGACCGTCGACGAGCGTGGACCGTTGGAACCTGTGAGCGGCACGTCAAGGCCTTGTGCATTGGTAAAGTGGAGGGCGCTGTCTCTCTAAGGGGGATCCTACAACAAGACACTTCAATTGTGATTTCTATCTCTCTTTTTTCTTTGTCACATTATTTGTCGTGATGTTTGTTTCCAGATTTTTCCCTTGATTTAATATGCATATGTCTCTAAACCGGATATTTCTCTTATCAATGTTGATTTGAATGCGTACACACACTGATTCGTTCTGAAAACCTGTTGAAAATCAAATTTATGTATGTATGTTGATGACGTTTTTCGCAACAATATTAGAGATACAACTCTATAACTTGATAAGAAAAATGTCAGATTTGAGGTTTCGATCTCGTGTGGATTTCACCGGTATGCTAAAGAAATTCGAAAGTCAGAATTTCAAGCGTTGGCAACAATGCATGGAAATCTAGCTGACCACGATTGGCCTGATTTCGGTTCTAGAAACCGAATGCCCTAAATTATCTGAACAGAATCTGGATCCATATGCGGTTAAGATGGCGGATGCGTGGAAAGAACATGACCGTCTGTGTCATGGGTGCATTCTAACTGAACTATCGAATGTTCTGTTTGATGTCTATGACGCATCCACCAAGACTGCTAAGGATATGTGGGAAGAACTGGATAAGAAATACAACACGGAGGATCTGGGTATTAAAAAATACTTAGTATCGAAGTTCCTAAACTTTTATATGACTAAGGGAAAATCGGTTGGGAACAGGCTCATGAGTTTTTGTTATTGCTCCACGGATTAGCCGAGGGAGAAATGAAACTTCCTGAAAAGTTTTAGGTTATATCAATCATTGAGAAATTTTCCAAGTCATGGGAAGATTTTGGGATGTCCCTAAAGTATAGGAAACGGAAAATTTCTCTAGATGATTTAATGGTTTCGATAGCTATTGAAAAGGAGCATAGGACATAAAAATATGTGATATCTGTTGACATGAACCCTAAGGTCAATGTGATAACCTCAAAGGAAAATAATGCAAAAGGAAAAGATAAGAAATTGAAGGCCAAGGGAAAAATTCAGAAAAACCAAAGAACAAACCTTGCTCGCAGTGTGGACAGGTTGGACACTAGAAGAAGGATTGCCCTTCTCTAAAGGCCCAACATAAGTCTACGGATGTCGTTCCTCGGGTTTCTGTGGCGTGGCGTGGCAGCCTTTATCGTCTCACGATGTGTAACCGTCTTGACGGCTTTAAGTATCTCTTAAAGTCGTTGTCAAGGGTTGCGAACATACACAACTCTCATTCTCACCGCCTCTCCTCTCTCGATCTCAGACTTTGTCTACGAAGGCAACTTTCGAGGACGCTAAAGTACGGTGCACACCGTCGACGAGCATGTATCGTCGGACCCTGGGAGCGGCATGTCAAGGCCCTGCGCGCCGGTAAAGTGGAGGGTATTGTCTCTCTAATGGGGATCCTACAACAGGACACTTCGATTGTGATTTCTAACTCTCTTTTTTCTTTGTCATATTATTTGTCGTCATGTTTGTTTCTGGATTTTTCTTCTGATTTAATATGCATATGTCTCTAAACTGGATATTCTCTTATCAATGTTTATTTGAATGCGTACACACACTGATTCGTTCTGAAAACCTGTTGAAAATCAAATTTATGTATGTATGTTGATGACGTTTTTCGCAACAATCTTAGAGATACAACTCTATAACGTGATAAGAAAAATGTCGGATTTGAGGTTTCGGTCTCGTGTGGATTTCACTTGTATGCTAGAGAAATTCGGAGGTCAGAATTTCAAGCGTTGGCAACAAGGCATGAAAATCTAGCTGACCACGATTGGCCTGATTTCGGTTTTGGAAACCGAATGACCTAAATTATCTGAACAGAATCCGGATCCAGATACGGTTAAGATGGCGGATGCATGGAAAGAACATGACCGTCTGTGTCATGGGTGCATTCTAACCGCACTATCGAATGTTCTATTCGATATCTATGGTGCATCCACCAAGACTGATAAGGATATGTGGGAGTAACTGGATAAGAAATATAACACGGAGGATATGGGTAGTGAAAAATACTCAGTATCCAAGTTCCTAAAATTTCATATGATTGAGAGCAAATCGGTTTCGGAATAGGCTCATGAGTTTTTGTTATTGCTCCATGGATTAGTCGAGGAAGAAATGAAACTTCCTGAAAAGTTTTAGGTTATGTCAATCATTGAGAAATTTTCCAAGTCATGGAAAGATTTTGGGATGTCCCTAAAGCATAGGAAAGGAAAAATTTCTCTAGATGATTTAATGGTTTCGATAGCTATTGAAAAGGAGCATAGGAAATAAAAACATGTGATGTCTGTTGACATGAACCTTAAGGTCAATGTGATAACCTTAAAGGAAAATAATGCAAAAGGAAAAAATAAAAAACTGAAAGCCAAGGGAAAAATTCAGAAAAACCAAAGAACAAACCTTGCTCGCAGTGTGGACAAGTTGGACACTGGAAGAAGGATTGCCCTTCTCTAAAGGCCCAACATAAGTCTACGGATGACGTTCCTCAGGTTTTTGTGCTAATTGAGGGAGGCAGGTCCAATGAGGGGTGTGTCTCTGTGAACCCTGAACTATATTTAGTAAACATGCCTAATGAGTGGCTTGTTGATACTGGTGTAAATGTACACATTTGTACTGACAGGACCTTCTTTGTGTCTTATCAGGCTTCTGCCGGTGGAACAGTGATGATGGGTAATAGATCTGCAGTCAAGGTACTTGGGTCTGGACGAATCAAGCTGAGATTCTCAACTGGACGAGTTTGGACATTGCGCAGGGTGCTGCACATTCCTGATATCAAGAAGAATGTATTGTTTGGTTCTTTATTTGTTAGAGAGAGTTTTCAATTAGACTTTAAATGTAATAAAGTAATTTTTCTGAGACATGATATTTTCTTTGGTAAATGATATTTGACTGATCATGATCTTTTATTTAGAATCAGATGTGATATTGATAGTTCAGTTAATAATATTTCTGATTTTGATTCTTCTACTTATATTGTTTCAAATATTGAATATATTGATTTTTGGCATGCTAGACTATGACATGTGAATTTCAATTCTATGAAAAGAATGATGAAACTTGACATGATTCATGATCATACTATAGACAAACTCAATAATGTGAAATATGTGCTCAAGCTAAGTTGCCTAGAAAACCTTTTCATTATGTGAATAGGGAAATCGAAATTTTAAACAAAGTGCATTCTGATATTTGTGAGTTTGGTGGCATGATGACTAGAGATAACAAAAGATATTTTATCACCTTCATAGATGATAGCATCAGAAACTGTTATGTTTTTCTGTTTAAAATTAAGGATGAAGCCTTAGAAAAGTTTCTTATCTTTAAGAATGAAGTAGAAACACAAGTTGGTAAAATAATTAAACGTCTAAGGTCAGATTGGGGTGGTGAATACACATCTATGATATTTGATGAACAATGCAAATTATTTGGCATAGTTCATGAGGTCACTGCACCATATTCACCATAGTCCGATGAAATAGCAGGACGAAAGAATAGGACCCTAACTGATATGGTCAATGTATTTTTACAAACGTCCGGGATACCATTTTACATGTAGGGGGAGGCTCTGAATACGGCCTGCCATATTCTGAATAGAGTTCCCCTAAGGTGTAAATGTAAGAGTCCATTTGAACTTTAGAGAAATAGGAAACCAAGCCTAAAATATTTCAAGCTGTGGGGATGCTTGGTTAAGGTCTTAGTCCCAAAACACAAGAGAAAGAAGCTTGGACTTAAAACAGTTGAAGCGGTCTTCTTGGGGTATCTGAAAAATAGTTATGCCTATCGATTCTTAGTAATTCAGTATAAGATCACGGACATAGATACTAATACCATTGTTGAACTTCGTGATGCTACATTTTTCGAGGATATTTTTCTAATGAAA
Organism: Ottelia alismoides; assembly: GCA_037367405.1. NCBI lineage: Eukaryota > Viridiplantae > Streptophyta > Magnoliopsida > Alismatales > Hydrocharitaceae > Ottelia > Ottelia alismoides. The sequence goes on along the minus strand of JAZKJV010006800.1, from coordinate 912,763 downwards.
AAAGGAATTCCTGAAAATTTGACTAGTGACGTAGCGTCCACATCGGGTTCTACTCTACAACAAATAGAAAAGATGTTAAATGTGGGGGATACCTCTTCTGAACCCAAATGAACTTGTGCAGGATGTTGAACCTAGACGAAGTAAGAGGCCTATGATTGTGAAGGATTTAGGTAGCGATTTTGTCTCCTACCAAATCGAGGGTGATCCTCCCGCATAAAACGATGTTATGGTTCTACTGAAAAAACGCATTGGAAGGATGCCATTAAATCTGAAATGGATTCGATCATTTCAAATGGCACGTGGAAATTGGTCGATCTACCTCCTGGGTGTTCCACTATAGAAAGCAAATGGGTATTCAAAAGGAACCTTAGACCAGACGGATCCATAGAAAAATATAAGGCAAGACTTGTAGTCAAAGGTTTCAAGCAGAAAGAAAGTATTGCTTATTTTGATACCTATTCTCTTATTACTAGTATGACTACGATTCAGATGCTCATTGCATTGGCTTCCATACATGATCTCACAATTCATCAAATGGATGTGAAGATCGCTTTTTTTATATGACGACCTTGAGGAGGAGATCTTTATGGACCAACCTGAGGGATTCATAGCATCTGATAATGAAAGAAAGGTCTGGAAGCTTGTAAAGTCTCTTTATGGACTAAAACAAGCTCCGAAACAGTGGCATGAAAAGTTTGATAAGACTATATAGTCTTATAGCTTTATTGTTCATGAATCTGACAAATGTGTATACTCTATGGTTAGAGGTGATATGTTTGTTGTCTTATGCCTATATGTAGATGATATTTTGATATTTGTATCAAAAATAAGGATAGTGGAAGAAACCAAGAGGTTCTTGAGCAGTTTGTTTGAGATGAAGGACTTAGGAGTTGCAAATGTGATTTTAGAGCTCAAACTGATTAGATCTACTAATGGGATAGATGTGTCTCAGTCACATTATACTGAGAAAGTTCTTGAAAAATTTGGCTATCATAGCTGTAAATCTGTATGCACTCCTTATGATTCATCTAAACCCATTTACAAGAACAAGAGTGGACTACCTGTAGCATTGATACGCTATTCCCAGATTATAGGAAGCTTGATATATCTTTCGAACTGTACTCAACCTGATATTTCATTCACGGTTGTAAAGTTGAGTAGGTATATAAATCGTCCCGACCGTAGTCATTGGGAGGCCTTGGACCGAGTGTTGAAGTACCTTAAGGGTACTACACTTCTTGGACTGCATTATGGTAAATATCCTCCTGTCTTAGAAGGATATAGTGATGCAAGTTGGATCGGTCAAATGGAGGACTCCGGGTGTAACGGTGTAACTGGGTATGTATTTACCTTTGGAGGCGGTGCAGTCTCCTGGAGGTCTGTGAAACAAACTTTCTTGGCTCGGTCTACTTTTGAGGCAGAGCTGTGTGCTTTGGACACAACAACTATAGATGTTGAATGGCTTAGGTAGCTTCTCTCTGAGATGCCCATGATGGGTAAGCTGATCCCGACGATTTCTTTACATTGTGATAGCACGACTACCATTGCAAAGGTAAAGATTTCAAAGTACAATCAGAAAAATAGAAGACATATCCAAGTTAGACTTATGTCTATTAGGGATTTGATGTCTTCTGGAGTGATTGTTGTGGAATTTGTTAGTACCAAAGATAACACGACAGATCCACTTACAAAGGGACTTGATAGATCTTTATTCCAAAAATCCAGACTTGGGATGGGGCTTAAACGCAATGAGAGTTTACCCGCAGTAGCAACCCAACCTAAATAAGTGGAGATCCCACAAAATAGGTTCAATGGAAAAACAAGCTGTAAGGAGAACTGGTTGTCACTCAATATACAATACTTTGCATGTGAGTCCTATCCCTAAAAAGTTGAGTGCTTGAAAACTGCAGGAAAAGGTTGAGCATTATGCTCTTAATGGATTTAAGCTTTTATAAGAAGGATGTGAGCAGTGCATCCTTGGAGAATGCCACCTATATGAGTATTTCTGTGGGCCGCAGATAAAGGATGATGGTTTATCCTTAATATACTTATGAAACATGGTAGGTGTATGGCCATTAATAGCATCAAAACCAGAAGATTGTCACCATAGACTTCACTCTGTTGTTACCACTCGATACCATTACATCAAAGGATTAAAGTTCAAGACTTAGTTCACTTTATTCCTGTGATGGTAAAAGCAGATAACTCAGGTAAAGGTTCAAATAGGAAGGTACCTTTACTGAAAGCAGAATGTGGAAACCCGAGATCTTTGGCTCTTTGTGTTTCAACAGTGAATTCGTGGGGGATTGTTGGAATTAACTTTATTGGGATAGTTTGATGCAATTTGATGGTCAATATCAAGTTATATTAACGTATCTCAATTCCTGGAATTCAATGTTTCAACCTTGTGGGGTACTATTTAGTTCCACATCATGGAGAGTTAAAACTGGCACTTGATTTTTATATGGAAAGTCCCGAGACTAGTCTGGAAACATACTAGAGAGGACTTTAGACCACAACACACGCATGCACGCGCGTGCGCCCGCCCGCGCCACGTCGGGCCAGGCTAGGCTCGAGCGCAACTGCGGTTGTGGCTGTGGCTTGGTGTGGCTTGAAGACCGGGTCAGTTTTGTGTAACCGCACGTTTGAATTCAAAGGGACGTGTCCATTTATACTCTCACGATTCGTAACTGCCCTGACGACTTTAAGTATCTCTCAAAGTCGTGGACAAGGGTTACGAACATACACAACTCTCATTCTCAACGTCTCTCCTCTCTCGATCTCGGGCTTCGTTTACGGAGGGGACTTTCGAGGACGCTCAAGCATGGTGCGCACTGTCGACAAGCGTGGACTGTCGGACCCTAGGAGCGGCACGTCAAGGCCCTTTGTATCGGTAAAGTGGGGGGCGTTGTATCTCTAAGGGGAGTCCTACAACAAGATGCTTCGGTTGTGATTTTTAACTCCCTTTTTTCTTTGTCACATTGTTTGTCGTGATGTTTGTTTCCAGATTTTTGATTATTAGTTTTCTCTATATCTGAAATATAAGCTAATACAATAAAAAGTTTATCATCATTAAAATATGAATGCATGCATGTAAATCAATAAAAAGAGATACATATGAAGCTCAATTTTCCTTTTGGTGTGTATGTCAATGCAAGTTTATCATCATTAAAAAATTTTATCATCGTGTATGCATGGATTTCCATTTTAAATTCATTAAAATTATTTCATATTTTTTCTGAAGTTAATGTAGAATTCATGCTTACCGCAATACCACCGAATCAATAGAGGTCTCCAATCTTCTCTACTTAGATGATGTGCTCATCTGTATGGATAATGAAAATATATCCATCAACAACATCTTGCGTATTCTTTAAATTTTTTTAATCTCTCTGGCTAAAGAAAATTTATAGAACCTCCTTTATTTTCTGGGATGACAATGCAGGCACTATATATGTAGGCAAAACATTTCAAAGATTGGAGTATAATCAACATTATAGAGCTTAGTATTGTGATAATTGTTAAGAACTTATGGTGCATTCTACATAATAATAAAGAGTCGACCTTCTTTTGGGCTCTTCTTATCTCATCAAGGAAAAAGGTCTAGATACGAATTTTCTTATTAGCATGTTCTCGCCATTTCTTAGATCCTGCCTTAAGATGATGGGGCTGGATGGAACTCGATGCCTAATTGGAGATGGTATGGACTTGCCATTCTAGTATTCTAACGTTGGTTACGTGGTCGAAATGGCTATGAGGCACCTTTTTGCGCATAAGCTCACCGATAACAAGTTTTAAAACTCAGAGCGTGACTTTTAATTAGTTCAAAACACTTAGCTCGTTTGGTTGCCATGGTACACCGGGTACCCTTGCGTACCCCTAGCTTCAACCCTACGTTCCTTGGTTGAGATTGCTTGTATTGACCCAACAATCTCTTTGGTATAATATTTTCTAACAATGTTCAAATAAACTTATTAACACAAAAAATATATTATGATCATTAAAAAAGTTAATATAACACATAATAAATGTCACATCACAATTATCATTCAACCCTCTCAATCCTCCAAACAACTACTATTTAAAAAAGGATACTCCATCCCATCCTAACCCATCCCATCCCACTAACCAAACAGACCCTTAAGAACAAAATTATAAGAATAAATCCGAGTGTGGTGACCTCTTTTTTTTCCATGATTACAAGATTACAAATTATTAACCTAGAAGCTTTTTCTGGATCAATGAAATTACACGTACGCATGCATGCACGCGCAGACACAGAGAGAGAGAGCCTATTGGGATCCGAAAACTCTATTTAAAGTTGACTACTTCACTTGGTTGTTCTTAAAAAGAAACTTTTGATTCAAGAAATGCTTAAAACTAGGGACACTAAACTGACTTCCCGTTCTTATCTTTGCACAATGGCGATCTATGCACAATGGCCAAGAATCGGTCGATCACCATTTGCCAGATTGTGTCTACTTTAATAAACTCTTGAACCTTGTGTATCCAGGGTGCTTATCATTGGGCAAGACTCATTTTCAATATTATAGCTGCTAGTACTTACACTCCTGATTTCACATTCTTATTTATTGGCCTTTAGCTCAAATTTAGTGCGAGAGATGTAGGAGATGTTGGGATAATGTATATCTACTTCCACCAAACCTACTTGCTAATGCTAAGTTTTTATATAGTGCTTGCATTAATTGCATTTTTTCAGGGCTATCTACAAAATATTTTTTTCAAGGCTATCTACAAAGTTCGGTTCAATGAATCTACGCCAAAGGGGCAAGTAGCGGACGAAGAATCTTTTTGTTGATGCCTTGGGGTGACCCTCTTTACTTGGACATTACATTGATTTTTTTGTTCCTTAATTTGTGATCCCACCCCAGTCTATTGGGTGGGTTAGGTTTAACCCCCTTTTCTAAATTGGACGAAACTACGCCTAAATGCATTGATACTCTCTTATCTTAATATTATTCTCACTTGATTAAAAGAAGTCCTTATTTTTGTTTGTATCCATTTATCAGTGTTTTTTAGCAAGCTTGATTCACACACACGCATCTTAAGAGAAAAGGTGGCCCAATAGTCTAGAGAAAATTATTAATAAGCAATGTGGAGATATCGGTTCCCCGGCACTAAGCTCAAAAAACCCACATGGCAATGTTCAATAAATATTATAAAATCAAGGTTTGATTTTCTGAATGTTGAGCTACCTAGCGTCCGGTCTTAGAGGGCCTGTAGTGTCCGACAAGTCGGATCTGGCAATCAATATATCGACGATTCCCACAGGTCTCAGTACTCAAACAATGCGGATTGATCAACAATCAACCCACGACATGTAAAATAAAAAAAATAAAATGCAGGGTGAATTTATTATAGCCTACAAAATGTGTGTATAGTTAGCAAGAGTAGGGTTCGAATCACTAAGAGCATGATGGGTAGGTATAATTATTAATTAATAATAATATTTTTTTACTTTTTGTATTTTTTAGTATGGGTTTTTAATTATATTTAATTTTTATGTATTTTAATTAATTTTATATATCTTTGATATATTTAAATTTTAGATTTTATTTCATTTTAATTTTACAAAATTTCAATTTCCTTTTAATTTTAAAATATAATATATATTTTTATATGGTAATAAGAATATGGATAATATATATAATATAATATATAAATGAATAATATTCTTTTGAAAGTTTTAAATATAAAATAAATTCTAAAATTCAAAACAAAGTTTTTTTTATTTTTTTATATTTTTATATAAATTTTAATTTTTCATGTATTTTTAATATCAAAAAATGTACATAACATGGAGTAAAATTAATAGGTCAGATTATTTTGGGTATTAAAAATAGATAAACTCCAAAATATCAAAACTATTTTTAATATATAGTATATAATATAAAAAAGGATACAATCTTTTTTGTGGAATTTTTACTGATTTTTATGATCTTTGTTAGTTTTTTTGTAATTTTAAGGTTTTCTTTTTATATATTTTAGTGTTTTTTGATCTGAATGTATAATATAATATACTTATACTTTTTTGCAATTTTTAATAATGTTTTTATATTTTTTGAATTCTATATTCAAATAGGGAATATAATGTGTAATAAAAATAAAAAATTGATAGGGACCTAATGGTAATTTAATTAAAGTTCAAATGTATTTAATTATAGTAGACATAAATCCAAGGGCATCATAGCAATCGTAATTAAATCCGTATTTAATAAATACTTGGCAGTGATACAAATGTAATTAAACTAAAAATGAGGATCATGCTTGTAATTTTTAGAATATTACACTTAATATACAATTTATAAGATTAAATAGAATAATTAAACCTATGAGGGTTTATATGCAAAATGCCCAGGACCTCACATGCGGGTGATGTGAGGTGACCTGGCAAAGGCCCTATATGTAAATAATAGGAAGCACAAGGGTCAACTGCAAATATTACGCAAATATTAAATGAGATTTAATATTTACAAGAATTGACCTTAAATACAAATGCATGGTAGGGCTGGAGTGAAGTTAACCCGCTAATTGGCACCATCCAACGGTGTTGCGCTCTCCATGTAACATACTTAAGTCGGATCGGGAGATGGGTAAAGGTGTCAATTCTCTTCTGATTTAACGGTTGGGAAAGAATCTGGCATGCCTCGCTCAATCCAACAACACTCGGGTGCCTTGTAAGAACAATAGAGGTTCTTTGCTTCGATCGCGGGTTTCTCATTCCTCATGTGTTCTTATTCAACTTATTCATGCCCAGCTTGTTGATGGCACTCCGTCGCTTCTACAGGTTGTCAAAAATGGCTCCAGGTCCCAATGATAGGGAATAGGAGGAGGCTTCACCTTCAACATACTAGAGCAACAAATAGGCCCTGATTCCTTGCTCCATAGGTGTTTCAAGACCTCAGACCTGCAAGAAAGGTTTTAGTGGCTTGAGGCATGCCCCCTCGACCATTTGTTGATATGGGCAGCAGATGGATGGGTGGGGCGAATGAGCTTCGATGAATGGCTGAGGAGGAAGCTCGAATCGAACTTGGTCCTTGCAGGATCAAGATGTGCTGATGGGTTTCGTATGGAGAAATGAATTGGTCAGAATATTGGGGTGATTCTAGGTCCAAATAGAAGGAATGTACAATGAATCGGATCTAGATCTTAAAGCTCCATCTTACAAAGATCTTAAAATTAAACTAACCTTAGCCCTAAATGCATAAACTAAGGATTAAACTACATTTTAGGAAGGAAACACAACAAATTAAACCTAAAACTAATAGCACTAACATGATTAACATGGAGCAGAGGGCCTACGTCGGAGGAGCTCCCGTGAGGGCATATCACTTCTTCCTCCACCTTATCCATTTCGACAAGACTGGGAACTGTGTACTCTCACCACATGCTAATACTGGGACTCCTATTGGGCTTACAGAGGAACATGAAGGATCAAAATAAAAAATGGATGAAATGAGTATTATTTATAGATAGAGATTTCGAGGAAAAGGGGCATTTGATTGCATGAACTGTGATGGAATTGGCGGGAGCTAGATGGGGAGAGAGATGGAGGGAGATGAGGGGAAGATGTTCGGTGAAGGAGTCGAGGCGTTTCAAGTTGTGGGATTTCTCCAAAAAACGAAGAAGGTTGGAATCCCGTGAGTCTACAAGATTCAGAAAGAATTGAGTACAATTGACTGCATGGTCAACAAACATAGAACCCTGTCTGGTCCACGTGGACCAACAAGAAACTTCAAGGGAGAAAATCTCTTATTAAAATAAAATAAATAATAAATGAATTTATTAAATAAAAGTCAAAACATAAATATTTTTCTTATTTTATTTGCTATTTTTATGGTATTTTTATTTATTTTTATAACACTATTTATTAGGTGTTAATATTTACATGTATATACATATGTATATTTAATTATATTTGGTATATTTTATTTTTATTTGGTATTTCATAATTTATTATAATATGTATATATTTTTATATTTATAATATATTTAAATATATATTTACAATTTTTATTTTATTTTTATTATTTTATTTGTATACTTAAATAAATATGTATAATTATATTATGGGTGTAAAATTCCTATATATTTTAATACATTATTAATTTTAATGTATTTTAATGCTTTTATTTTTTATATATTTTTAGCATATTTCTAATAATATTTACAAGTATTTGAAAATATAAAAAATGTAAACATATAAAAAATGAATAAAATAGACATGTATATGGGTACAATGGGTACAAAAAGCTGACTTTCACATTTTAGCTCCATTTTAATGAAACCACCTTCATTAGATAGGTACTTTAATTTTATGAAAAATAAAGGTGAGTTTGATCAATTTTGAGTTTTTAAGGAGGAGTTGTTGGTCTGTAAAGTTTTGTTTATGGTTTTTTCTTCTATGTGTCCCATTCATAATGTTTGTTAGATTTGTGTGTAATTATTATTATTTTTTCTTGCTATTTTGTTGTACAAGTTTCATGTAGACCATTTATTCATTTGAGGTGTATAAAATAGAAAAAAATAGGTCAAAGTGGATATTTATTGATGAATAAGATTATGGTTTAAGTTGTATTTTGTACAATTTAGTACGCTATCTCCCCTTAGTTTAGTCCTTGTCGACCAAGTCAATATTATCTTAGTCTCGAAGTCTATGGTTATTTGGTGTCTTTGACACTTCATTTCCTTTTCTTTTGTTTTCTTTATTCTTTTTTTTTTGGAATTCAAAAATACATTCATATCGTATTTTTCAGGCAATTTATGAGAGTAATTTTGTACAAATTAATGACATATACATTCATTTTGCTAGGGATTTAAGGCCAAAATGAAAGAATAAAGGTTATGAAATGGAGATTCATCTCCCCCTATACTTGCTTTTGCTAGTACCTAACAAACATTTATGATAATGAGTGTATAAGAAAATAAAGGAAAAGAAATAAGTTGGACTAATTTTAATTCTTAAACTTGTCTTCATAAAATCAAAGTTTGGAGCTTAGTCAGATCTTTCCGAATTTAAGTATGGTCAAAACCATATTGGGAATTGATGAATCTCAGATTCATCACTCTAAATCTCATTTATTAAGCTCAAATCCCTCAAAATCAACAACATTTCCCCATCTATTTTGCATAATTAGCATTCATGCATGTTTTTGATAAGAATTGCATTTTATCCAAAATTTCGGCACAAAATAAGAAGCCAAAAATCTCAGCCAAAATTGACCTAAAAAGAGCCTAACTTCCCTGATTTGTAACTCATTCATGCTAACTCCGAATAACCCAAAACCACCTCCACTGTGTACATATCACTAACAATAATAAATGAAAAATACAAAAAAATCACTAACCTAAATATGTGGACCAAAAACCCAAACCCTAGTTCTAGGATTTTCGGACTAAAAACCTCATATCTTCCTCATCCAGTGTCCATTTTAATCCCACTCACTTTTAAACTATAGTAAATTCAATTACCTTCAAAACAAGACCAAGTTCAAGTGATTAGGAGCTCATATGTGAAAGTTGGTTTTTGGGCCTCTTTTGTACATTTTGTATTTTAGCGGTTTTTGACCTGATATTTGATGTACATATTTAACTTATTTTAATTAAAATCCAAAAAAATTAATATATCTATATTTATTTTACCATATTTACTGATTTTTATCTAGTTTAAAAATGACAAAAAATTACAAAATCCAAACATATAGGTATTCTATGTACATGGGATACCCCTAAAATTCACTTTGTGCATTTGATAGATTTTGGTTTTGATGTCTTCAAGAAAGTTGTAGATCTCATCAAGATGAGCAATTTTCGTGAAGAAACATTTTCGATCCGAGATCGCTTACTATTTATTCTAGATTTTACAAAACTTTTATTTATGGATTTCTGTGGCCCTGACACAGGGTAGCTCTTGGAGCCGCCACGTGTCAGCCATTTTTGGCATTATTTATTATTCATTTTACTAAAATATTATAAAATTAAAATACCCGCACGCGTGAGGCACGTGCCTCCCAGGCACGCGCCAAGCACGTGCGCTCCCCTTTCTCCCCTAGCGCCCAAACGCCCGCCACGCGCCATCCCCATGGTCGTCCGATCTCGGCCGATCGGACGACAAAGCTTCATCTTCCTTCTCCGCCACTTGCCCCTTTCCAAATCTCACCGCCGCTTTCCCGCCGCAAAACCGCCATCCCAGATCGCCTCCAATCAATCTCCGATCACCGTATCTCGCCCGATCTTTCACCGCCGCCGCCCTCTCGTCAGATCCGATCCCAAACACTCCTAATCTCATCAAATCCCTAAAAAACATATCCCGCTATTGGTTTCCATCTCTGGTGACCTATCCTTCTTCTCTAAAAGCTCCACCACCGCACCATAGCCCATCATCCGTCGTTCGCCAAATGTGGTCGTGACAGCCAACACCTCGGCGTGATCCGAGGTCTCTTCGCCCTCGTCGCAGCTCCGCCTCTAGCAGCTGCTCCGCTCCGATGACCTCACCGTCAAGCCCTCCTCCCCAGGTACTCCCCCACTCCACGATCTCACACGCATCTAGCCCTACCCCATCTTCATCTTCGATCCAGCCATCTATCTCGATCATCCTCAACTACGATCAACTCCCATCCTCTTTGCCCCATCGACAACGCACCCTCTAGTGGTCTTCATCGACTGAACCTCCGACCGGCTTCACCCTCAACTCTCAAGATTCAGCTCCGGTCACACTTCCAGGTGCTACGACCTCGTCATCTGAACTTCAAGCTTCGCCGGCTACATCAACCACGAACGGCCTCTCCTGCATCGCCAATTTCACGTGCCAACCTTCGCCGGACTCTAGAGCTCCTCCACTACTCTGACAACCGCCGGTCGTTTGTAGGCCAATCGCTGCTATCGATCGTAATGAAGCTGCAGATCCGACCATCCAGAGATGCTCTCTCCTCCATCGTTGGATCAATCAAGTCAACATCGTAGATCGCTTCGAAAGCTGTAGCCCCAAACCAAAGCTTCGGACCTAAGCCTCGAGCCAACCCGAGGCACGACAGCATGCCACTTGTAGGTTCGCGCCCACACCTCTACCCGAACCTATATACGCACGTGGGTGGCACGTGAGCCACTGGAGAATAGCAGAAGAAGACCCTGAAACTCCTCCATATTGCGCCAGACCCCCCCCCCCAGCGACCAGGGCGCGTGACATGCACGTGCCCCTCTGGGATTTTTGCAGTTGAACCCCCAAGAGTTCAGGTTTTTACATCTTGGTCCCTTTGCAGCTTATTTTCATATTTATATATTGCATTTGTACCCCTATGTTCTCCCTTAGTTTTGAACAGTTACATGACATTATTATTTTTATCCAAAAATAGCATGATGTTTGTCATTTAATTCCCTACAGTCTAACATATTGTGGATATTTTTGTGATAAATGGTTAATTAACAATTAATTTTTTTGTGAAAAACTGCTTATTTTTCCTATTTCATGCTCTAGAAATTTTATTTGATTACCCGTTGCTCTAAACATTTCCGAAAAATTACATTTTGTAGAATTAATTGTGAGACATTGTGCCTAAAAAGAATTGAATTTGCATGCATAGATTGCTCTGTAAAAATCATTTTGCATATTTCAGGGTTTGATTTTTAATAGGTATTGAAACTCGTATTTTTGAGGTTTAGGATTTTTCTGAGATCAATCACCTAGTGATATATCTTAGATAATTTTATTCCTTAAAAATAATAAGGTTTAATATTTATTATAATTAAATATTGAAATTTATTTTTTTTGCATTTAAAAATTTGTAAAAAAATTAAATTGCATCCAAAAATTCCAAAAATAATATAGTGCATTCATTTCATCATATTTTGCATCATGGCACAGTTCCATATTTTTCGGACATCGTTTGAACGTAATTGACATTTTAGTCCCTAAAATAGGCCAAAATTACATTTTGCATCCTTTATTGCATTAAAAAAATTCTAAAAAACTGCCTCGAAAGCCGTGCAAGAGTTTTAATAGACATAATTCTAGATTGTTCCTTTGCCTCCTTGTGTTCGACTTTGGGACTTGCCCAAGTAAAATAAACATAAAACCACATTGATTAAAATTGACGAATATTTTGTGTGGTTATTTTCTTGCCCGATTCCGATTGTCGCCTACAACAAAGGACACTTCATTTTTTACGCATGATTATAAACAAATCTTCAACACAGCGGATTTCGGACTCGTCAGATGGCGTTGTTGCCGGGGAAGCAAACAGTTTAGTTTTGTGTTTTGAAAATTTTCATTCGGTTTTCCGCATTCGGGTAGTCTGACCCCTGAATTTTTCATTGTAAATTTTATTTTTTTCGTGCATTTATTTTCAACATTTATTTTCTATTTGTTTTATTATTTTTTGAGTCACTCTCTTACATTATCTCTCTTATTTTCCTTGCGAGGTACCTAACATACGTGGCGCGGTTTTTCAAGAAATCGAAGCATCTTCACCGACTTCCTAAAAATCCGCAATTAATTTAAGATCGAGTCGAGTCGTGAGAGACCGTAGAGTCTAGGTTTTTAATTTCTGCAAATTTTAAATTTATGTAATTAATTGCTCATTTACAGCGGTGTCCGTTTGGACTCTCGCGTGTGTTAAAAGACTCTGAACTTTCTTCTGTAGTGTGTCGTGGCCTGTTTCACTCTCTGATGAGGGTGGGGCCCGACTTGAGTGGCGATTAGGATATACCTTCACATACGGCTCTCAGAGCATTTTAATTTCTTGATTGTGCTCGTAGAAATTAAGTCACACTTCACTTTAACTGAGACACACATAGATCGTTCAATTTAGCCAAAAAAACTAACTCAATTCTTCCCCGCTAATAGAACTTTCTGCTTAGGTGCGGTTTTTCATCGGCTTGCATTCATTTAGAATAATCTTTTAATTTATGTCTAGCATCCCACATGGAGATTGCGAGGATTAACTGTAAGTCTTCTAACTGAGCATAGATCATAGTTTTCCGCGTGCATCAACTTTTCCCGAATTTCTCCCCTTTGTTTTGCCACATAACTCTAAAGGAAATTGGGACTGGATGGTAGACTTATATTTGTGCTCATTTAAATTCTTCAGTGATCACCTAATTAAAATTGAGACTACTAAATATAGCCGATCTTAATAACCCATAAAATCAAGAATTCTTGCGGGAGAGCAACCCCGACATTGTTTGCTTTTATCTTGCAGCGAGGAGAGAGACACACACTAGGATAGAGCAAAACCAGGATTTTTATATAGACTACTGATTTTAAAAATGATTAGCTATTTCTCAGTGAGGAATACGGGTAGCCGATAAACAGTCTGAACTTCCTTAGCAGAGTTGGTGGTTTAAAGGACACCGCATAAGGCTCCATCCTTAAGTAACATGGGTAGCCATTTTACGGTCCGTACTTACACCTATACTGGCTGAAAGTAGATGCAACTAGTCGTACGAATTCGGGACAATCTTTAAGAAAATATCGGCACCTAACAGCTCGTTAAACGGTTTGCAAGATTTGAATTCTCACCAATTAAAAATTGACAAGATAATTGGCCGAATTCTTACGGCCTTCACCGAGTGAGTTGGTGAAACAAAAAGCTTTGTATTGTGTTTGATTTGTGCGTAGAACTTAGTTAATCATCGAATACTGCACACTTGTTCCTAGATCATGAACCATAAACCTCTTGTTGATCTTTTTAAATCGAGAATGGAAGATTGTGGTAATTTTTGTTCGGACTCTGCGAACCCTTCTCTGACTGCCACAAACTTTCCAGTCTCAAAGGTTCGGATGCACTCTTACTCGGGACCACCTTGGGTTCAGGGACACCTCTCCCGTGAACCCTATTCCTACAATTCCTTTTTCTTTCTGGAGGGAGGACAAACTCACACTATTTCTCTCTCACCAAAACACATCAAGGAGAACTCTTACCTCGATGATGCTTGTTTAAATTATTTCCACTCTATTAACTCAAATCCATTATATTCTGAAGGTGAAGAAGAAGAGAAGAACTCACAAAAGATGCCTCCCAAGATGTCCTCCAAGAAAGATCATGAAGATGAACTCAACGAAGATTCAACGCTAATGATTTTTGCGAGATTAGACGCATCTGAGCAGCAACAACTTTTACTGAGGGAGCAACTAAAGCAGTTGAATGGCGGGGGAGAACCACCAATGGAAGCTGCATACAATCTTGGGCAATACAGAGTTAGAAATTACTTGCAGCCACCTCAGTCAGAGATTCACCATGAACTGAAGCCACACTTCCTAAGTCAATTACCACAATTCCATGGCGAGAGTTGGAGCTGATATGTTCTAATCAGAGGCACTCGCAAGTCAGGCAAGACTACATTCGTCTCACTGCACTACCTTTCGCCTTGAAAGAGAAGGCAGATTACTGGGTGAAAAACTTCGGAGTGACCGTGACTACCTGTGATAGTTTCAAAAATCTATTCTTGAAGAAATTCTACCCTCTGAGTCGGACCAATCAAATGAGGACTCGTATCACCTGTTTTTCTCAGATGCCTAATGAACCACTTTGTGATGCATGGAATAGATTTAAAGATCTACTACAGAAGTGTCCCTGCCACGACCTGGATAATAACATCCTAGTTCAATCACTCTACTATGGCCTCAACTATGAAACTCAAGGGTTAGTCAGTGCTGCCTGCGGAGGCAATTACACATCACGAGGGGCTGAGACCGTCTGGAAAATACTAGAGCAGATGGTGGAGACAAGCCGTTCACAGATCACTAGTACGCTTACACTGATTCCTTGAATACTTTTCAAGTCAAAGGAGGAAAGCAAACTGTCGCAGAAATAGCAGAGGATTTGATTCCCAACATGAACATCATCGCCCATAAATTAACAGTTGTGGATTACATTAATAAGAGGATGAACGACATCGACAACATGATCTCCCAGTTTCCAAAGCAAATGGAGGAGCTAATTGAGAAGGTATCCAAGATAGGGATACCCACTGCACCTACGGTCCCGATCTATCATGTGCATCATGTCCAGGAGCAGTCAGGATCAGGACAACATCAACCATGGGCTCAGGACTAATCATGAGCCCAACCTTCCCAGCAGTCACCTCCACCAATCGAGATAGTCGAAGAAGCCCCACCTCTGACATTCGAAGTAAATGACATTTGGTACACACAGGACACTACCCGACAGGGTAATATGGGAGATCGTCAACAATATCAACGTCTGCCCACTTTCTATAATGTCGCATTCCCTTCAGCTCCACAACACAACAATGCAACTTTCCAACACTTGAAGCCGCAACAACCACACAACCGCCAGAACTAACCTCAGCAATATCGTCAGCAATATCAAGCTCCAAAACAAAAATCTCAATCATCCAACCCTCCAGAAGATCCGGTAGATATCCAGAGACAGATGCTTGAAGAAATTCGCAACTT
This sequence comes from Ottelia alismoides, assembly GCA_037367405.1. Taxonomy (NCBI): domain Eukaryota; kingdom Viridiplantae; phylum Streptophyta; class Magnoliopsida; order Alismatales; family Hydrocharitaceae; genus Ottelia; species Ottelia alismoides. The sequence continues at coordinate 897,327 of JAZKJV010006800.1, read as the reverse complement.
CCGAAATGAGTTGTACGATCTACGGGTCGATGTTAATCGCTTATCCCATTGGAAGGATGAGCAGACAGCCCCGACCACAACCATTCCTGCCCAAGTTCAAGCTAACCCCAATAGCTTGGACAAATCTCAATCGTCTCAACACAATGGCCAGGAATACTATTCACATTTTCCACATCTGAACATGAGATCTTTTCGTTTGACAATATCAATGCCATGTCACTCAGGAGCGGAAGGACAATGGTCGTACCTGACCGAGCAAGGGAATCGGAACATGAAGACTCGGGAGATCAACCGGAGGATGTTTCTGAGGATGAAGAGGAAGGACGTCTGAAGATCCCAACATGAGATAAAGGAAAAAGCATCTATGGAGTCTGCAGAGGACCTTGAACCTCTAGTTGCTGCAAAAATACCTTTGTCATCATTTCAGCAACATGATTATTATCAGAAAACTTATGATAGTAATAAGAACTCCAACTCTAATAAAGATGCTCTTATTTATGATTCTGGATCTCTTTCTCCTGTATCAAATGCTTCCTTTCCTTTCCCTCATGCTCTTAAGAAAGGAAAACAAAAGAAAAACATTCAGGATGACCCAGTGATGGAAAGGTTCTACCAACAAAATATCACAGTCAAAGTACCCTTTGATCAGTATTTGGCCAGTAATCTACCATTTCAGAAGTACTTGAAGGTGAAATGCACTCCCACCAGGACTCGTACAAAGAAAACAAGTCAATTTGTAGAGACTGATATTTTGACAGTTGCCACTACCAAATGTGTCAAAAATCAACATTTACCAAGAAAGAAAAAGGATGTGGATGCTCATTATGTGGAGAGTCGCATTGGCGGCATTGCGACACACACTTCTCGATAATGATTCTTCCATAAATCTTCTACCCTTAGCCTTATATTACAGATTTGAGTTAGGTCCTCTCAAGAAATCATTATCTTTACTCCAATTTGTTGATAAATCCACTAAAAGACCTAAGGAAGAAGTGAAAAATGTAATAATCACCGTCGAGGGTACGGAATAAAAAGTAGACTTCACTGTCCTTGATATGAAGACCCCGAACCATTGGAAGGAATCCCAAATTATTATTGGAAGACCATTCTTAAGAATCGCTAAAGCTGTATTCGACTACGACACCGGAATGATGAAATTCCTCTCCCCAGGCGGAGAAGTGGATTTGGAGATGAAACAAACAAAGTAGCAGAGACCGGATTCCGAATACCCCACAGAATACGTCGAAACATCAGAATGTAATCTCATCAACACCACTGGACTGTGGGACCAACTGCCAGACCTTCAGATTGACAACACCACATCAGAAGAAGAAACAGTGCACCGTACAGTTTGCGAGATGTTGCCAGACATATCAAGACACCCAGATGCTTATAGTCTTGATGACACAAAAATCCTTTCGGATTTGTCAGTTCCATCATCTTCGGGACAATCAAGAAACATCGATGATGAGTCGGACGCGGCTTTGGCCGAATTACCGCACTACTTTAGCGATCCGACTCACCTTTCTTCGGAATTGGTAGCTAGCACATCACAGAGTGACTCACCGCCAACCGACACTGAGCCAGATGCAAAGATCGTTTAACAAGATTTAATAGATGATTCAGATTTGGCAGAGCTGAAACTACTGCCACCCACAATGAAGTATGCATTTCTAAATGGATCTAAAGAAAAATTCTCTGTGATCATTAGCTCATCATTAACTGTGGACCAGGAATCTAGATTACTCGAAGTCCTTGAGCGAAATCGAAGATCCATCGGTTGGACTGTGTCGGATCTCGTAGGAATCAACCCCGCTCTCTGCTCGCACCAAATTTATGTTGAGGATAACGCAAGGCCTTTCCGAGAATTTCAGAGAAGATTAAACCCTAATCTTCGGGAAGTAGTTAAGAAAGATATAGAGAAATGGTGCAAAGTAGGATTTATATATCCCATTTCTGACTCCAAGTGGGTGGACCCCTTCATGTCATCTCGAAGAAGTCGGGAATCCAGATGGTCACCAACGAAGAAGGGGTAGAGATCGCGACCCGAGTGTCCACGTCGTGGCGCGTCTGTGTCGATTACATGCGCTTGAATGTTGCGACCAAGAAAGATTACTTTCCACTGCCATTTATTGATCAAATCGTGGAGAGACTTGTAGGGAAAACATTTTTCCATTTTCTTGATGGGTACTCTGGCTACAATCAAGTAGCTGTCACTCCCGAGGATCAGGAATATGCCACTTTTACATGTCCCTTCGGTACCTACGCATTCAAGCGCATGCCATTCGGGCTTTGTAATTCCCCAGGCACATTTCAACGGTGCATGATTGTCGTATTTGCCGAAATGGTTGGTGATTTCCTAGACGTCTTTATGGATGACTTCTCGGTTCATGGTGATTCATTTGATACATGTTTAGCGCACTTGGACCGAGTCCTTCAGAGATGCATGGAGGTTAATTTGGTACTCTCCTGAGAAAAAAGTCACTTTATGGTGACTGAGGGTATCGTGTTAGGGCATGTCATCTCTAAAAAGGGAATGGAGGTCGACCCTGCCAAGGTGGATGTGATCAAGAAACTTGAGCCACCAACCAACGTCAAGTCAGTGAGGTCTTTTTTAGGGCATGTTGGATTTTATCGAAGGTTCATCCCTGATTTTTCAAAGATCGCCCACCCATTGACTGAGAAATTAGGAAAAGACCCGAATTTATTGTAAATCATAAGTGTCTAGAGGCCTTCGAGCTCCTAAAAAAGAAAATATGTGAATCACCGATATTACAAGCTCCCGACTGGTCTCTTCCCTTTGAGATCATGACTCATGCATCGGATTTTGCTGTCGGAGCTGTGCTTGGACAAAGACGGGATGGAATCCCTTATGCGATTCACTATGCGAGCAAAGTATTGGATACTGTATAGAGAAATTATACGGTAACTGAAAAGGAATTGCTCGTGGTTGCTTGGACCCTTGAAAAATTCAAATCATATATATTGGGCTCCAAGGTGACAATTTTCACTGATCATACGACAATAAGATATCTTATGGATAAGAAGGATGCCAAGGCACGACTTTTGAGATGGATCTTATTAAGCTAGGAGTTTAATTTGGATCAAATATAAACCTGGAATAAAGAATATTGTTGCTGATCACCTTTCCCAAATTGAGCAAAATGATTATCCTGACACTGGACCTATTAAGGAGACTTTTCCAGACGAATCAATTTGCGTTATTGATTCAACCCCATGGTATTCCAACATCGTGAACTATCTTGTCTCCAAGAAGGTTCGCTTTGGTTGGACCAAGAGAATGATAGATCGATTGAAGTCGGATTCGAGAAAATACCATTGGGACGATCCTTTTCTTTTCTATGAAGGACCAGATTGTGTCTGGAGAAGATGTTTTCCTAAGGAGGAATACCAGAGTATCCTCACACATTGTCATTCTCTCGAGGCTAGAGGACACCATTCCTGAAAGAGAACCGCGCACAAGGTACTCCAATGTAGATTTTACTTGCAAACCTTATTTAGAGATGCGAATGAATTTGTACGGTAATACCCGATTTGCCAAAGGATGGGGGGACTGTTGGTTATAGAGATGAAATGCCCACGCAACCAATGATTTTCTGTGATGTTTTCAATGCATGGGAGATTAATTTTATGGGTCCCTTTCCCAATATCAATGGATTTGAGTGCATCTTGTTAGCGGTGGATTATTTATCAAGATGGTTAGAGGTTATTCCAACCCGAACCGCAGATAGCAAAACCGTCTGTAAGTTTATCAGGTATAATATCATTGCAAGGTTTGGGATACCAAAAGTTTTGATTTCTGATGGAGGTAGCCACTTCGTGAATAAGGAAATGAGATCTTTGGCTAAAGAGTATAAATTTGAGCATAGAATAGCCAATCCATATCATCCATAATCTAATGGCATGGCAGAGGTTTCTAATAGAGAGGTGAAAGGTATCCTTCAGAAGTTGGTTCGTCCAAATAGAAAGAATTGGTTGAAACTGTTGGACTAGGTTCTGTGGGCCTATAAGACTCCACTCAATACTTCACCTTTTGGGATGATCTATGGCAAGCCATGCCATCTACCCGAAGAATTGATTCACAAATCAAAATGGGCGATCAAAAAGTTGAATTGGAGTTGTCACCTTAGGAAATTACGCCGAGACTTAAATCTGAATGAGCTAATTGAAATCTGAAACTGGGCATATGACAACAGTGTGATCTATAAGGACAAGGTCAAGAGATGGCATGATAGACACATTCGAGAGAAAACCTTTGTCCCTGGGCAGAAAGTGTGGTTGTTTAATGCTCGGTTAAAGATTTTTCATGGGAAACTGAAATCAAAATGGACGTGTGCATACATTGTCATCGATGTGCATACCAATGGAAGTGTGGATATTGCCAAACTCAAAGATGATGCACAACCTTTCTCAGTGAATGGAAACTTGCTGAAGCCATTTACAGAATCACCCAAAGAGCAGACCGTTCAAGTTGAGGTCATCTACTTTACGCAGAGCGAGGACATTGGAGATTCATCAGATCAATCCCACCCTCCCTCCCGACCACATAGATCTCCTTGCATAATTTCTTCCTCTTCTTAGGCCAAGGCCTAAGTATAGGGGGAACGATGCCATCTGTACATACCGTTCTTCTTCTATCTCCCGATCGCTCCTTTTCCACCCTTCTCCTATACTTAGGCTGACCAGAGCCTAAGTATAGGGGGAAGCGATGCCCATCTATATATACTCTCCTCATTTATGTATCCTGACCGCCTCTTTTGTGCTCTTCTTATATACTTAGACTGTTAACAATCTAAGTATAGGGGGGCAGACCTGTATATTCTGACCTTTTTCTTTTTACTCTCTTACACTTAGCCCGAGCTATGTCTTCTTTACGCTTCTTGTGCTTTGAGGACACAACACTCGCTAAGTATAGAGGGGGGTTTGTATATATACTTTGTATATATTTTATCCATATCTCGTACTTTTGCGTAAGTATATATGCATTTACGGGGTGGGTAATTATTAAATAATAATAATAAATATATAAATAAAAAGTCACAAAAAGAGAAAAAAATTGTGTCTGCATTTCACACACATGCACTTCATCCAGCATCGCATTCATTCGCATGACAAGTCATTGGGTTCTGAACCAAGTTATGAGCAGAAATCGAGAGTGGTCTGGACTTGACCTTAATCTACCTAATTTTCAGAGGAACTTCACCGAGAAATAGGATTTTAGAAACTTCAGGTCTTTGACTTAATTTTTTGAGTTCAACATGACAATGTGCAGCGTTTGACTCTTAGTGTCTAACATGGTGTCTTCATTCTGGGTACAACTCTGGAATAGGGAATTAATTTGTACTCTCGCACTATGCACTTAGCTCAACTCAAACGGAATGTTAGAGGACTGTGTGAGTTTCTTTTCTGGTAGCGTGAAAATCTAAAGACCGGAGTACGGGTTGAAATAAAGCTTCGGAAAAGGGATGGACGGCTGGGCACAATTTTTTTCTAAGATCCCAAAAATGTACGGAAACAAAAAGATTCTATATCTGTAGGGGCACAACAAGATACAAACAAAACCACCAAAAAATCCAAATACAAAGAAGCCACTACCAAATAAATATCTGACCAAAAAGGTCCAAGCTTCAAGAAAACCTGCAGATCTTGGTGAAGACTCGGCTACACTGGCCATCTTCACAAGGAGAGGTAACTACACTGGTCACCCTCCAGTTCTTTTCTCCTTCTTCTAACTTCTCCCCCCAATTCGATTGTGAACAAAGTGCGTCAGACTTAGAAGGAAATGCCTGACTCCCCGAGGACGAGTTATTGGAGAGGAGGATTGCGCAATAGTCCGGCATTCTGGGTGGGAATAGCTAAAACCTTTCACACACATGAGTCGATTGTTCAATGTTCATAGAGTTTGCTTTGGGAAGAGGATTGATCTAAGATGACTTCTGAACTGAAATTGTAGCAATGATTTGTAGAACTTGAGGGTTGTTGATTTTAAAATTCTAAGTCTCACAGAAGTTCCTCCACACTGATAATCTAAAGGTCACGTCTAGATTCATTTTCACATTCAGCTCATGGTCTTGGTATGGAACCCAATCTCATTTCACTTACATGGCATTTCTTTTTGATGCTCAGGGACGAGCATGCTTTAAGTATAGGGGGATGATGAATCTCGGATTCATCAATCTAAATCTCATTTATTAAGCTCAAATCCCTCAAAATCAACAGCATTTCCCCATCTATTTTGCATAATTAGCATTCATACATGTTTTGATAAGAATTGCATTTTATCCATAATTTCAGCACAAAATAAGAAACCAAAAATCTCAGCCAAAATTGACCAGAAAAGAGCCTAACTTCTCTGATTTGTAACTCATTCATGCTAACTCCGAATAACCCAAAATCACCTCCACTGTGTACATATCACTAACAAAAATAAATGAAAAAAATAAAAAAAATCACTAACCCAAATATGTGGACCAAAAACCCAAACCCTAGTTCTAGGATTTCCGGACTAAAAATCTCATATCTTCCTCTTCCATATCCCATTTTAATCCTACTCAGCTTTGAACTAATGTACATTCAATTACCTTCAAAACAAGACCAAGTTCAAGTGATTTGGAGCTCATATGTGAAGGTTGGTTTTTGGGCCTCTTTTGTACATTTTATATTTTAGCGGTTTTTGACCTGATATTTTACGTACATATTTAACTTACTTTAATTAAAATATAATTTTTTTAATATGTCTCTATTTATTTTACCATATTTTTTTCCAGATTTTTATCTAGTTTAAAAATGACAAAAAAATTACAAACCTCAAAAATATAGGTATTCTATGTACATGGGATACCCCAAAAATTCACTTTATGCATTTGATCGATTTTGATTTTGATGTCTTAATGAAAGTTGTAGATCTCATCAAGACGAGCAATTTTCGTGAGGAAACTTTTTGATCCGAGTCATTTACTATTTATTTTAGATTTTACAAAACATTTATTTGCAGATTTCTGTGGTGCTTTTTTAATCCAAAAATAGCATGATGTTTATCATTTAATTCCCTACAATCTAACATATTGTGAATATTTTTGTGATCAATGGTGAATTAATAATTAATTGTTTTGTGGAAAACTGCTTATTTTGCCCATTTCATGCTCTGGAATTTTTATTCGATTACCCATTGCTATAAATATTCACGAAAATCACATATTGTAGAATTAATTGTGCTTGACATTGTGCCCAAAAAGAATTGAATTGCATGAATAATTTTCCTTGTAAAAACCATTTTGTATATTTCAGGATTTGATTTTTAATAGGTATTGAAACTAGTATTTTTGAGGTTTAGGATTTTTCTAAGATCAATTACCTAGTGATAGATCTTAGATAATTTTATTCCTTGATTAAATAATTAGGTTTAATATTTATTATAATTAAATATTTAAATTCATTTTGTTTTCCTTTAAAAATTCATAAAAAATTCATATTGCGTCCAAAATTCCAAGAGAATTACAATGCATTCAATCATATTTTGCATCGTGGCCAAGTTTCATATTTTTCGGACATCGTTTGAACGCAATTGATATTTTAGTCCCTAAAATAGGCCAAAATTGCATTTTGCATCCTTTATTGCATTAAAAAATTCTAATAAAATGCCTCGAGTGCCGCGCATGAATTTTAATAGACATAATTCTAGGTTGTTCCCTTGCCTCCTTGTGTTCGACCTTAGAACTTACCCAAGTAAAATAAACATAAAACCACATTGATTAAAATTGACGAATATTTTGTGTTGTTATTTTCTTGACCGATTTCGATTGCCGCCTTTAACAAACAATAAATCATTTTTTACGCACGATTATAAACACATCTTTAACACAACGGATTTCGGACTCGTCAGGAATGAAACTTGAAACTCAACGACCTTTAGAAGTCACAAAACTCGATCCAAGTCTCCTCAAAGACCAGGTCAGAACAATTCTATATTATACACAAACCTTTATGATTGTGAGTCTATCTTGTACAATGTAAGTGATATGTTGCTCCTCTCCACTGAAGCGGTAAAGAGACAATCTTCTCTAACATGGTGAGCCTAATTCTCCAATCCAGCAACTCTTTCCTCAAGGAGAGGGGTATTCCCTTCTATGTTCAAGTGCAATTGTCTCAAGAAGAGGAGGTGGAGAAGAGAATGGATAGTAACCTATGTATCTACGTATCCTAGGATGCTTGACTAATGTAGCCAAGTCATCCAACTTCAGGCATAATAAAAACTTTGACTTAAAAGCATATGTCTTACTTATTTAATACATAACTCCGACGGGTATTGATTTTTCTTCGATTTTTGCGTGTTTACTTTTTTTTGGGGTCTTATTGCATATTTTTTTGAAGGTATATGTACATCAAAATTTACACTAGACTATCCTTCTTTTGAAGCTTTATCGTAAAGCATCTTGTTATCAGACCTCGCCACTACTAGATCGGTTGTGGTACAATGACCACATATTGTAAATTCGTATGTTTCCATTCGCCTTTGTCTCATGCAACAAATCCAACCCTTTACCACTTCAACTGAGTTGAGCTAAGTATAAGGTGCATGCGTCCAAGTTTGGATAAGGTCGACAAGAGTTATGCATGTGTTTCGAAATATTCTACTTAGGCAGTCAAGAAGACATATGAACCCATACTTGTGGTCTCAAAGAATTAATTCTAGTAGACCTGAAGCACCTCGATTATAGTTCCTATAAAGTTCCTATGAGTAAGTGGATTAAAGTCCAACCAAGCTCGAATCTTCGGATTTTATTCCAGATCAGTTCAATTATCGTTATCAATCCGAAATATGCAAATGCTATGCAAGAGAATATTTATGTGAATTTATTTTCTAATTTTAAATTTTTATGGATTTTTCAAAAAAAAGATTACAAATTTTCATGCAATTTTGAAAACATTTTACAATTTTATAAGCTTTGACATTTTTTTGAAATTTTAGGGATTTTTTATAGCGATTAACGAATGATATACATACAAATATTTACACAGGAGTGCGCCCATATTTACAATAATTGAGTGTAGAATTTATACTGAGAATTTATACAGGAGTTAGATGTTATTCAAAATTTTTATATACAAGATATATGAAAAGTTTTATTTGATGATTATATGCAAGGTTCTCAAAATATTTGAAATATTTTTCCAAATATTTTGACAACTTTATTTTGAAAATAATTTCACAAATACTTTTACAAACATTTCTAAAATTTGGAAATCATATTGCAAAGGTATGGATAGATTTTTTTAAAGTATTTTTGCAACCTTTTTCCAAATCATATGCAAATTGAATTTTTAACAAATTTTATTCAAACAAAAGAAGCAAATTTTTACAAATATTTACAAAGAAGTTTTTGCAATGGTTTGAAAATATTTCACAAATGTTTTCCAAATGATTTTCAAAAAGATTTTTTACAATATTTTCCAACCATTTCTAAAATCATTTTCTAAAAATATTTTTAAATTGATTTATGAATCATATTACAGAGGATTGTGAAAAATTATATAGGGTATTCTTTACCAGTGATTTATCATATGTCCTTAACCAATGTGGTATACCTTAGTCATATTATTACAAATACAAAAGTATGAGTTATGGCTGAAGTATATACAACGTATATATGTCCCCTTATACTTAGTGAGAACTATGTCCTCATAATGATTAAAGAGAAAGAGGAAGTCATAACTCATGTTGAATATAGAAAATCCTATACTATGACGACTAAATCAAGAATAAGAAGCCGATCATCCCCCCTATACTTAGGATCAAGTAATCCTAAGTATAGCAGACTAGACACAAAATGGGGAAGATCGAGGACTATGATTTACAAAATCAATTGGATCGGCTTGTTCCTCCTATACTTTGGGCAAAATATCCATAAGTATAAATGAAATATCAACAAGTTGAGAGACAAGGGAGAGAAAAAATAACGAATAATTCGAGTACACTCATCCCCCATATAGTTAGGATGAAGCATATCCTAAGTACAACACATATGAATGGGATGAGCGAAATTCGTAAGAACGAAATAATTGAAATCAAATGAAAAGAAGAAGAGAAGAAAATTAATAAAAAATGTTTTTGATTGCATTGTTTGGGTCTCCTGCAATTGCTATGAGATATTCATCCAACACAACTTGAATAAAATCGACAACAACCAGGAATGTATCATTCTCTAAATACTGCACTGACCATTGCCAATGAATGGTTGTGCATCAGATGACAATTATGATATCAGAACACTTCCATTGTCATGCGCATTTCTAACAATAAATGATCATGTTCATGTACTTTTTAATTTTTTCGGGAATTTCTTTAAGTTTGCATCAAATAACCACACTTTCTATCCAGTTTTGAAGATCTTTCATCTGATGTGTTGATCATACCAGCGTTTGATCTTTTCTTTGTACATTAGGATATTATTGTATGCATAGTCACAGAATTCTTGGAGCTTGTTAAGATCTATCTTCCTATTCTGACCACCTTTTGTGAGTTAAGGTTGCATATGTTTAGTGTCCAAAGCAATTTGTGAATTATTTCCAAGGGCATATGGCAAGGCTTCCCATAAACAAGTGATAGGGTGACATTCCTAAGGGAGACTTGTCGGATATCCAATAAGCCCATATAACTGAGTTCGGAAATTGTGACAAATTCTTCTTATTATGCCTAACAAGTTTCAACAAGATCATCTTTATTTCTCTTTTTTGATAATTTTGTCAGCCATTGGACTGAGGATGATATGGAGACGCAACAAGATGATGATGTCATACTCCTTTAATAATTTCTTTATCTTTTTATTGATGAAGTGGTTACTCCCTCTTGAGATGAAAATTATTTGAGACATGAACATTGAAATGATGTTATCTTTTAGAAACCGACAGAGTGTTCGACTATCTAGGGAACAAGAAGGGATAGCTTCTATCCAATGACTAACATAATCAATGGTGCATTCATAACCATGACTGCTAGGAAATGGTCTAATGAAATCAATGCCCCAAGCATCTAACATATCAGAAATCTGAATGAATTTGAGGGGCATGGATCTTTAGCACTGAGGGTTCCTCCCATCTTTAGACAATCACTACAACCTTTGACATACATTGCAACATCCTTGAATAGTGTAGGCAACTAGAGGCCACATTGTAATATCTTTGTTGCCTTCTACTTTCAGAATGGTGTTCACCAGATTCGAGCTTGTGATAATTCTCGAGGACACTAATGTACTCCTGAGGGATACATTGACGTCAAATGCAATATGCTCCTTACCTAAATAGATAGGGATCTTCCCACTTGCAAAAATAATGTCAACATGAATTTTTCCTTCTTGAATCTCGTTCAATATTGCAGGACTACCCCATATACAAGGTAGTTCACAATATCTACATACCAGGAGAGTGATGCCATGTTAATAATGGATTCATTAGGAATGGTTTCTGTGATCAGTGTACTGCTCAACTGAGTATTTGTGCATTCAATTCTAGATACATGATCTGCTACCATATTTTGAACTTTAGGCTTGTCTATGATTTATAAGTAGAATTCTTGGAGGAGAAGGATCTATCTGAGTAGGCATGATTTGGCATCCTTCTTCTGTTGCAAGAATATGATAGTAGAGTAGTTAGTAAAAATGATGACTTTAGATACAAGTAAATAGGATCTAAACTTCTCCAAGGCAAAAATCACTACCACCAAATCTTTCTCTGTAATCATATAATTTCTCCGTGCATCATCTAATATTTTGCTGGCATAGTGAATTACATAGGGAAACTTTTCCCTTCTTTGTCCTAACATCACATCTGTGAAATTCGATGCATCCATCATGATCTCGAATGGAAGAGACCAATTGAGTGGCTGTAGGACAGGAGCTTGAGTGACAAGATCGTTCAGCTGATAAAATGATTGGAGAATCTTCGATCAACATTGAATTATGTCTCCTTGCATAAAAGCTCTGTGAGAGGTCGAGCAATCTTGTTGAAGTCTTTGATATCAATATCGTCACTATCATCAATATCGATATCATCAATCAAACCTTTAGGCTTGTCATCTGGAAACTTGTTTGATGATTTTTTTGTAAAAACCAATGTGCCCAAGGAATGACATCACATTCTTCACTGTATGAGGTGGATCAAGTTTAGAGATCATGTCCACTTAGTCGGGTCGACTTCCAAGCCATTCTTGAAAACATTATGGCCCAACACAATCCCTTCAATGACCATGAATTGTCTCTTTTCTCATTACAACATTAGATTGACTTCACGACATTTCTGAAAAACTTGGTCTAGGTGCATATGGCAAGAATCGAAGTTTTCACCATAGATCGAGAAATCATACATGAACATCTCAAGAAAACTAACGACCATATCGATGAAGACGACTAGCATACACGTTGGAATGTAGCAAGGTTATTGCACAATCTAAAGGTCATTCTCCTGAAGGCATATATGTCGAATGGACATGTGAATGTAGTCTTCTCTTGGTCTTTAGGGGCAATCGTCACCTAGTTATACCTCCAGTATCCATCTAAAAAGCAGAAGAACTCCTTCCTAGCTAATATTTCAAGAACATGATCAATCAATGGTTGAAGAAAGTGGTCCTTCTTTGTTGCTGAATTTAGGTGTCGTTAATCAAGACACACACACACCAAGATGTTTGAACTTGAGTAGAAATATCCTCTCTTTAGTCATTGGTAACAACACTTTTCCCTGCTTTCTTTGGAGTGACATGTAGAGGGCTCACCCACTTTGAGTCGGAGATGAGATAAATTAATCATGCTTCACACCACTTCTTGATTTCTTTCATAACTACGTCTTTTAGGTTAGGGTTCAACCCTTGTTGAAATTGTGGGACAATTTGCAATCATCTTTTAGATAGATGTGGTGATACATAAGGTAAGGCTAGATTTATCCCTAAGAGATCTGAAACTTTCCAACCAAGTGCCTTACAATTTTTTTTTAGAATGTCGAGCAAGCGAGATCACTGATCCGAGATTAGCCTACTTCTGATGATGACCGGATACATGTTCTCTCTACCCACGAGGAAAGCATACTTTATACCTGACGGGAGATGTTTTAGTTTAGGTAACTGTGGAGTTGCTTTGTGGACACTTCAAATACTATGCTGATAGGTCAATGATCTTCTGTAATTATAAGGTCACCTCTGTTACTTGTGGCTCTGATAAAAATATATTGAACATATCTGCAAGGAATTCTTCTTGATCAATTTGGCTTGAATCTTATTCAAATAGGTTGGTCAGTGAATCTGATTCTATCTCCTAATTGACAATGAAGCAAGGACTGACTGTGCTATCCAGGTCATCCTCTAAAGAGAGGATTTCTTATGTCAAAACATCATTCAAAGAGATTTATTGATCACTGATATCCACAATGTCGTAGTTTTCAACAGCTGTTTCCAGCTTCCCTTCATCCTATGCAAGTTCTGGCCACTGATCATGTCCATGGTGACTCGGTGATTGCATGATTGGAAAATAATCTTTCTAGACTCATAATCAACAATTCCTTTAGCATTCAGAGGAACTACGAACCAAGAATAATAGGGGTTTGGAGTAACAATAATGAAGTCCATTGGGAAGCGCATATCCTACACTATTACGATAACAACCTCTAACAAACCTCTAGGCCACCTAATGGATCGATACGCAAATTGAAGGATCATATGTGCGGGTTTAAGCAGACCCAACCCTAATACTTGAAGTAATGAAGAGGACATGATGTTTGTAGAGGAACTGCTATTAAGTAAGGTTCGCTTAGAAATCTGATAAAAAATCTGACATGTGATTAAGGATGATCCCTTATGTTTCTTTTTCTTAGGAGATCTCTAACAACACTTATAGTTGACATGGTTAGGATGTGCTTCTCTCCTCAACTCGGTCTGTTCTTGTGAGGATGATGCTTTGAGGTATATGCTTCTTTCATACCTTTCTTTGCAACTGGCATGCATTTCATGGTCTTCAACAAATGGTATTTAGAAAAGATGATTTTGAATGATTTCAACAATATCGGGAACAAAAAATTCATTTTCGTTTTTTTTTATTTTTTTGAATTTTGCATAGCATTAGGAAAAGTAATATTTATAGACCTAGAAGTATTGTTCTTACTTACAACATTATTTATAGTTGACTGTCTAGGAAGTGCACAATCATTTATCATAGATAAAAATGAATTTACAGGAGCTTCGACTTTCTCAATCGACTCTAGATCGACTGTTGTTACAGTTTTCTTCTAGCATGGATCAACTCGGCATGGGCTCTAATTTTATTTTTGAATATTTTCTTTTTGTTTACTTTTTGGTATTTATATTGATGGTGGTGATGGTCTGGTGTTGCTTTTCCATCGTCTTCTTCCTCACCCATCTCTACAGCTGGACCAACTTATGTAGAAGACAACGACTAACTAGAAGACACTTTGTTCTTCCCCTTGATGCAGTAGACAACTGCAATATCCTACCGCTCCTGAGAGTGACTACATTAGATAACATAAACTAAAAAATACCTGACTTTGTTAGATCAGATGAGACATCACAAACTACATGCTCCTTGCGTTTGAAATTGTTGGGGGTTAGTCTCAACCTGCATTGGAATATGAGTTTTGGCAGTAGTGATGTCATCAAGCTTCTGTCTCACCTCCACTAGGCTTTTCACTAGCTGAGCCAGGAAATTTCTCCAGATCTTGTGATCACAGGCAATTTCTCTAGATCTTTTGATCGTTTTTCAATGATATCAACTTTTGGCATGTGGCTCCTGATAATGCTAAGACTAGAGCTCTCATCCATGTCCTACTCATGTGATCCCTCCATATTGAAGGGTTTGTAATGGATCCGTGGTTGATGCTGGTATGCATGGGATGAAGACAAGGCAACCTCTCCTTCGGCTTATTTATTCAAATATTTTCCATACAACATCCTCATCCTAGTTGAAATGAGAGCCACCGCATACGACATTGACAAGTCTCTGACTCTCTTGAGTCAAACCCCTAAAGAAATGTTAGACCAAGCTGATGTGAAGAATGTCTTAGTGGGAGCACTTATCTTGTAAATCTTTAAACCTCTTATAGGCTTCATGAATGAACTTGTGCATTCCCCAGGAGAAGTTGTTGATACATGCTGACAACTGGTTGAGACGACCAAGAGGGTAGAATTTGTGGAGGAACACAAACTTTAGTTCCTCCTAGGTCATGACGACCTTCCCCCAAGTGATTTATCCAATATAAAGCATCAAAACTAAAGGTTGAATGGGAAGGCAATCATTATAACTACACCTAGTGGGATGTTAGGGTAGTGAATTGTGCGATAAATGTGGGAAAACTATTGTAGATGGATATACGGTTCCTTGTTGTGTTCCCATGGAATGAGGGAAGAAGAGCCAAGAACTGTGGCTTGAGCTCAAAGTGTATGTAGACTCGTAGAATCTGAATCCACTCTATCATCTATCCAGCACTAGGATTGTAGGTTTCTTTGAGCATAGGCTTGGGAGCCTCTCTTCTTAGTTCATCTGCCCCTCCATGGGGTCCATCTCTCTACTCATCGTCATTTTCTCCCCCTCCTCTGCTTTGGTTCTCTCTATCTCTCCTTAGATCATTGAGCATATCTATGAAGGCGACCTAGGTGAGAGCTTGATATGTGAGACTGAGTGGAAGTAAGAAACTGAGCATTCCCAACGTTCTGATCTAGTTGAGGACCTTGATTTCACTATTGTGGTACCTTACCTTTTCCTTGAGGAGCCATCTCTGAATTAGACTCAAAGGAATTGATCTTAATGGGTCCAGGTTCGACTCTTGTTGTGCATAAACAAATTAATATCGATCAGACTGGCTATCTTGGGCACTAGATGAAACAATGGATCTGGATTTGGGTCAATTCTTGACAAGTATGAATGGAGTACTTGATATGAAGACAAATCGATCTCCATTCATAAGGGACAAATTGGGACAAGAGTGATTTTGATTTTTTGTAGAAGAAGATGACGAGTCTAGAGAGTGGTTCGTAAAGTCTGAATCGTGCTCTCAGGAATTACCTCGACTTATCGAAGATGTCCAATCCATGGAATCAATATGGGTGTCAGAGGGGTCTCGACTAAACCATCCACCACTCGACATCTAGGAAAATAAGAGGAATGGATGAGGAATAGAATGCTGAGATAAACAAGAGGATGAAATAAAGAGGAAAACAAAAGAAGTCTCAAAGTGAGAAAAGTAAAAAGAAATGAAAATAGAAGTAATGACAAAATCGACACAAGTACGAGAGACTAATCTTTGACCTAAAACTAATTCAAACAAATACCAAGCAATGGGTTCACCAACTCACATCTGTGAAGCCCTAGGAGTTCAACTATTTTTATCTTTTCAGTTTTATCGTTGATCTGACAAATCTTATAGCAAGTCCTTAGAGGCTAGACCAAGAGGAGAGTAAGTACTTCCAGGAAAGTATCTCGTACTTCCCAATTCCTTTGTAACTTATAGTATGTACATTTTAAGATCCACGATATCGGTCTAGGGTCGGTTACTTAGCCAAAGAGTAAGAGTGAGGAAGCCAATATTGGAGAATTAAGTACTCCCCCCTTGTGGGGTACTCGGACACGGGACAATGAGACAAACACCCCTGTGAAGGGATGTTCTAAGGTCATTACTTTACACTGAGTCTGCAGGCAGACGAATCCCTACTCATCTATGTACTATAGAAGCATCAATGCTTCACTGAGCCTAGGGCATAATCAAGGCAACCACAGATTGAGTTTTTGGCTCTAATCCTTAGGGGTCGTGCCTATCTGAATATGGAGGTACCAGAAAATTATATGGGCTATATGAACCCAATACACTGAAGTCCGTTACGAATTTTATTTCTGGTCGAAGTATTATTAACAGTTCCCACTTTTTTGAGTAATTTTCAAGATAATATTATCCTAACTATTTTCTTTTGTCCCAAGTTAGCAAAAACATGGGGAGATAGTGGAAAAGCAATGCAAATTGATACTTGGATGGAAATCTCATCCTTGTATCAAAATGATGGATGCTTAGTAAGAGGACTTACAACACTTCCTAGCTCCCTCCATGCTAGATACAAGACATAAATTTAAATACTACATGTGGTATGCAAGCCGATAAAATCACCCTAAGCAGGAATTGTTATTAGCGTGAAGCTAATATTTAATTTTATATAGGTCCAAGTGTATAGACTATAAGTTCATGCCGATATTAGAGCTTTGGACCTAAGTTACTGTACCAAGCAGTCCTAAAAAGTAAGGGATCATTCGCATAACACAAATAAAAAATAAGGCAGAAAACTCAAATCATGGGAAACAAAAGAAAATAATGAGAAAATAGGAAGAATAAAAATGAGAATACGAAGAAACTACAAAAAATTGAGCAGGCCTCCAGGTGAACACACACCTAATAAATAAGATAGCTAATGTTAAAGTGTCCAATTCTATGTATTATTACAATAATCAATGAGTCTCCTTCACACAAAAAAGAAAATAAAATCTGTACTAAAGCAATTCTTCTCTACTCTTCTCTTTCATCTACTATCCTGCTCTCTCCTCTCGGCCCGCAAAAAACTGGTCGACCTCCACTTTTCTTGGCTACGTCGGTCTCCTAGAAGACTTTCCTTACGTAGCGGGCACTTGCAAAAAAGTTAGCAAAGGAAATTGGTCAGAAGATATAAACAATTGTTTATGAAAATAAAAAAAATAGATAATAAGGTGGATAATATGTACAACTATCCCACCCTATGTGTTGCTCTCAGGCAATGACGCCATTTGATAGCTAGCAGTGATTGAGGTTCCTAACATCCGATCATGGAGGGCTTGTGGTGTTCGAAAGTCAGATCTAGCAATTGCTATATCAACCGCTCTCACAGTACTCAGTACCTAATGAATGCTACTAAATCAACAATCAACCCATGATATGTAATATAATAAATAAAATGCAGGATGAAATTTATTATACCCAACAAAAATGTGTGTATAGTTAGCAAGTGTAGGGGTTGAACCACTAAGAGCACGGTGGATTGGTATAATTATTAATAATTAATAGTAACTAATAATAATTATTTTGTGCTTTTTGTATTTTTTTGATTTTTGTGTATTTTTTATTATATTTATTTTTTGTATTTTTAATTATTTCTTATTTTTAGATTTTTATATTTTACTTCTTTTTAATTTTACAAATTTTTAATTTTTTATTTTCAAATATAATATATTTATATATAGGAATATTAATATGGATAATATATATAATATTATATATAATGGAAAAATAATTTTTTGTAAGGTTAAATATCAAATAAACTCAAAAAATATAAAATAAAGTTTTTAAATATTTTTCTAGGTTTTTGACATCTTTATATAATTTTTTCTAATTTATATATATTTTTAGTGTATGAAAATGTATAAAATAGTGAATAAAATAGATCGACGGGATTTTTTTGGGTATCACAAAAATATAATGGTCGATAAAATTCCTAAAACTATATTTAATATATACTATAAAATATAATGAAAAATATAGAACAAAAATTTATTTTTTTTATTTCTGTGAATTTTTTACTGATTTGTATGCGCTTTTTTCAGTTTGTAATTTTAGGTTTTCTTTTTATTTTTATTTATTTTTGGCCTGAAGGTATACTACGCTATAATATACTTATACTATTTTTTTGAAATTTTTAAAGATGATTTTATATTTTTTGGATTTATATATTCAAATAAGAAATAAAATGTGTATTTTTGATTTTTATAAATAGGAAAATAACTTAATATGACATGTAGATAATATATGTAATAAATCTAGGTAGCGTGCACTTTAGGTGATTTTCCTATAATTGTTTGAATTAAAATGCTATTTTTAATGTTAAATAGATAAGAAATAAAAATCTGGAACTGGTATGGACCTAAATGCAATTTAATTAAAATTCAAATGCAATTAATAACCATAGAAACAAAATCCAGGGGTATTAAAGAAATTTTCACTATTAACATCTAACATGTGTACAAATGCAATTAAACTAAAAGGGGGTGTCGTGCTTGCAGTTTTTCCAGATATATTACACATGTGTACAAATTTTTATGTATTTTTAGTGTATGAAAATGTATAAAATAGTGAATAAAATAGATCGACGGGATTTTTTTGGGTATCAAAAAATATAATGGTCGATAAAATTCCTAAAACTATATCTAATATATACTATAAAATATAATGAAAAATATAGAACAAAAATCTATTTTTTTTATTTCTGTGAAGTTTTTACTGATTTGTATGCGCTTTTTTCAGTTTGTAATTTTAGGTTTTCTTTTTATTTTTATTTATTTTTGGCCTGAAGGTATACTACGCTATAATATACTTATACTATTTTTTTGAAATTTTTAAAGATGATTTTATATTTTTTGGATTTATATATTCAAATAAGAAATAAAATGTGTATTTTTGATTTTTATAAATAGGAAAATAACTTAATATGACATGTAGATAATATATGTGATAAATCTAGGTAGCATGCACTTTAGGTGATTTTCCTATAATTTTTTGAATTAAAATGCTATTTTTAATGTTAAATAGATAAGAAATAAAAATCTGGAACTGGTATGGACCTAAATGCAATTTAATTAAAATTCAAATGCAATTAATAACCATAGAAACAAAATCCAGGGGTATTAAAGAAATTTTCACTATTAACATCTAACATGTGTACAAATGCAATTAAACTAAAAGGGGGTGTCATGCTTGCAGTTTTTCCAGAAATATTACACATAATGTACAATTATATGATTAAATAGAAATAATTAAACCTGTGAGGGTTTATATGCAAAAGCTCATGACATCATGTGCAGGGCACGTGAAGTGACCTAGTGTATGACTTGTATGTAAATAATAGGAAACACATGCAGTCCACTATAAATATTACAAAATATTTAAATGACAGTTATTTTACATGACTTGAGATTAAATACAAAAACACGACAGGGCTGGAGTGAAGTTTACCAACAAATGGGCACAATCCAGCAACGCTGCGCTCTCCATGGAGAGCACTTAAGTCGGATGTGTTGGTGGATAGGGGTGTAGATTCTCTTCTGATCCGACGACTAGGAAAGAATCTGGCGTGCCTCCCTCGATCAAACGACACCTGGGTGCCTTGCAAGAACACACAAGAACAACAGAGTAGATTTGTTGCTTCAATCAATAGTTTATCATTCCTCCGACATCCTTCTTCAACTCCGACAAGCCCAGCTCATTGCCAGCGCTACACTGCATCTGGAGGTGGTCACAAAAATGGCTCTAGGTCCTAGTGATAGGGACCTAGAGGTGGCTTCAGTTTCAACTGACCTGGAGCACTAAATTGACTATGATTCCTTTCTCTAGAGGGGTTTCAAGCCCTCAGACTTGCACAAAAAGGTTCAGTATTTCAAGGTGTGTTCCCTCGACTAGTTGTTGAAGTTTGGCAATAGATGGATGAGTGGGGCGAATGAGATTTGATGAATGGCTGAGCAGTAAGCTCGGATCAAGCTTGATCCTTGTAGTATCAAGATGGTAAGATGGGTTTCATATGAATAAATGAATGGGCCCGAAGATGGGGTTGATTGTGGGTCAGAACAGGTTGGATGTATGATGAATCAGAGCTGGAGCTTGAAGCTCCATCTTACAAAGATCTTAAAATTAAACTAACCTAAGCCCTAATTGCATAAACTAAGGATTAAACTACATTAAAAGTTGGAAACACAACAAATTCAACCTAAAACTAACTACTCTAAATGATGATCAAGGAGTAGAAGGCCTACGTCGGAGGAGCTCCGACAAGTGTGCATCACTCCTTCCTCCACCTTATCCATGCCGACAAGGCTAGGAACTACATTCTATCACCATGGGCTCAAATCAGGGACTCATATTGGGGTTACGGAGGAACAAGAAAAGTCAAAACTAAAAGGGGAAGAAATGTGTATTATTTATAGATAGATATTTAGAGGAAAAGGGGCGCTTGATTACGTGAATTGGTGATGGAGTTGGTGGGAGCTAGATGGGTATCTAGATGGAGGGAGGTAAGTGGAAGAGATTTGGTGAAGGAGTTGAGGCATTTCGAGCAGTGGGATTTCTCCAAAAAAATCGGAGAAGGTCAGGATCCAGTGATCTGACAAGAGTCAAAATGAAGGGCTTACAGTTGACCACATGGTCAACAACCACACAATTTTAGTTGGTCCACGTGGACCAACCAGAAAATTTCGAGGAGAAAATACCTTATTAAATCGAAAATAATAATAACAAATGAATTTATTAAATAAAAGTCAAAACATGAAAAATGTTGTTTATTTCATGTACTATTTTTAGGATATTTGTATTTTTATAACGCTATTTATTAGGTGCTAATATTTACATGTATATACATAGGTATATTTAGCTATATTTGATGTATTTTATTTTTATTTGATATATTATATTATATTATAATATGTACATGATTTATATATTTATCATATAATTAAATACCTATATTTACACATTTTTATTTTATTTTTCTGATTTTATCTATATACTTAAATAGATATGTATATGTAAATTGTAGATATATTATACCTATATATTTTAATTTATTATTTATAATAGTACATTTTTAATACTTTTATTTTTTATTTATATTTTTAGTATATTTTTAGTTTAGAATTGTTTAAAAATATAAAAAAACTTAAAAATGTAAAGAATGAATAAAATATACAGATATATGGGTACAATGAGGAATAAAAACCTCAATTTCACATCTTAACTCTATTTTTAATGAAACTACCTTCATCATATAGATATTTAATTTTATGAAAAATAAAGGTGAGTCTCGGTAATTTTAAGCTTGTATGGAAGAGTTATTGATATGTAAAGTTTTGTTTGCGATCTTTTCTTTTGTGTGTCCCAGTTACAATGTATTATTTTTATCTGTAATTATTTTTAAAATTTTCTTTGTATTTTTATGTAAAATTTTTGTGTAGAAAATTTATTTATTCGAGGTGTATAAAATAGATAAAAAATGAAAATTAGGATTTTAAGTTGTATTTCGTACATTTTGGTGCCCTATCTCTCCCTACTTTATTCTTGTTGACCAAGTTAGTATTGACCTGGTCTTGAGGTATAGGGTCATTCATTGTGCTTGACACTTCATTTCTTTTTTTCTTTCATTTATTTTTTTATTTTAGAATTAAATACCTATATTTATACAATATTTATCAGGAAATTTATGAGAGTTATTTTGTGCAAATTAATGACACATACATGCATTTAATTAAGGATTTAAGGTCAAAATTAAAGAATACATGTGATGAAATGGAGACTCATCAAGATTATACCTAGAGGAAGAAGAAGAAGGAGTAGACCATATAGAAATTTCTTTGAGCAGCCAAAAATGAAGATCATGCGCTCTCATCCCATCTTTATTCCTTACTTTTGTTGTAAGTTCATCGAACCTAGCTTTGACAGCTGACCTACCAAAAGAAAGAAGCAAAGAGATACAAAAAGGAGTTGGGGTGAACAGAAAAAAATATAAAGCAAGGTTGTCTTTTAAAATTTGGAGCATTTTGAAAGTGGATTTAGAGTTATCTTCCTAAAAATGCTTACAACGTTCTTTCCTCTCCTGCCATAATGAATGTAATCAAAGCAAGGTCAACCCAATATGAAATTACAGGAGTGATAAGTACAGATGAAAAGGGCCAGATATGAAAAGGGTCATATATAGATACGAATATAAGTATAATAATGTCCTTACCTATTTTAAAATACGAATACGAATGCGGATACAAATATTTACGAATGGGAAAAATGTGTTATCATATCCTTAAAAACGAATACGAATGTAAAACGAATACGAATCGGATACGAATGATAAAAGAAGTATTTTATAGATTAACTAAAATATACATGTTTATGATGGTTTAAACATAAAATAGATACACAAGATATTATATTTTCATAAAAAAGGTATAAATAATATTGAATGCAATGATAAAATATTGTTATATACATTTATAAATAAATCTATTACTATACTTATGTTAAAATGAATATGCGAATACAAATGCGAATATTAGCAAATGTCAACGTGACATCCATATCCGCATCCATTTTAAAACGAATATGAGAGTGTTAAAATACATAAATAATGAATACGATAACGGATCGAATATGAATATAATTACAATCGTTTTCATCACTAGTGGGAAGAGATGTCCACTTTATGTGAGCTAATGCTTTTTATCCAATCAAACGAATCATCGTTAATCATTTACCCGCGTTTGAAATTTGAATAGGAATAATACACGTCCTTTTGTGGAGGGCGTAGACAAGTGTTTATCACCAACGTACTTCCTTGCAGAAAAACTGACTTGTTAATCGATGTTGCTCCCAAGTGAAGGGGATTGGTGAAACCGAATGGGACAAAAGTCGGTGAATGGAGAACAGGTTGGAAAGCTGAGGAGCTGCACAGGAGAATCATGATAATATCAAGAGCCAGTGGCATGCATGCATGCATATGCGTTTTGTGCTCATGTGGGTACGTACGTGATCAACATGCATATGCGTTTTGTGCTTATGTGGGTACGTACGTGATCAATGGTCGGATTTGGGCAAGTGGGCTGAAAAGCCACGGCTCACGGCTGGCACTTGCCCTCAGCATTTGCCAATACGCAGTGGAGGAGGCTGCCAAGCTTCACATGTGCCTTCCCCTGCTTTGTTCTCGGTCGGGAATCTAATCAACTTGATTTGATGACCACGGGCACTACATCACTGCTTCATA
Organism: Ottelia alismoides; assembly: GCA_037367405.1. Lineage (NCBI taxonomy): Eukaryota > Viridiplantae > Streptophyta > Magnoliopsida > Alismatales > Hydrocharitaceae > Ottelia > Ottelia alismoides. The sequence continues at coordinate 873,509 of JAZKJV010006800.1, read as the reverse complement.
TCTTGTCATTCTCAATGGCAGTGGTGCCATTTGTATTTTGTGATCGCCCGGTTACAAATTATGCGGGGATATCTGTACGTACTTTTTGACAACTTTAAAATGACCTTGTTATCTACCTACGTATCTTTCTAATTTTGCATAATTGCTGAGGATGTAAGAACGATAACTCAGATAGCTTCGTTTAAGTGATTCAATCTGAATATGTCAATATGACTATCGTTTGAGGTTAAATTGTGAAGGGGGCTGGAGGGGGATAAACCATCTTGTCACTTCGTGTAACATCCCATAAATTACTAATAGGATACATAATTATTAATTGATATACAAATATTTTAAATGATTTATAAAAAAAGAGTGAGTGAGCGGTTATGGAAGGCCATTTCAACCATCAATGCTATGAATTTCCATTTTTGGTAAGGAAAACCCTATCATTCCTTGAGAGAGAGAGAGAGAAAAAGAGGGAGATCTAATAGGTAGAGATGGAAGAGAGAAGAGAGTGACAATGAGAGAGAGAGAGGAAGATGTAGAGAGATCTTGTTAGCGTCATCTTCAAATCCAGCAATGACAACCCTTTTCGCCAATGTCACACTTTTGATCTGGTAAAATCGATGGAGCATCGACGTGCTTTATGACAATTCAGATCGACGGACGGAACTTTCGTGCCATCGAGGTATGTGTCGAACTTGTAGGAATCGTATTTGAATTTTTTCGTTAATGTCTTCAACTCAAAATCAAGTGTATTTGTGATTCATTTCTTTGTCAGTTCGTAATCGCAAGCGTAACAGATAAATTATTATGTACATATACATAAAGCTAAATGGACACATAACGTGTGCTCTTTTTATTCTTTCAGTAATTATGTATAAAGGTCTGCCTGTATGGATTTTCTAATCAACTAGAACGTATAGGCATTATTTTCATTAGAATTCAATATCATTTAGTCAAATGATATCTATTACTAATATTCCTTATCAATGACGTCACATATAAGGAATTATTTATTGAATTCACCATGCATTATTTGGCTTTTGTAAGCCTCATATTGATTTACCATTGACGATCAAGTAGTTGGTTTTGAATTAATATATGATGTCACATATAAGGAATTATTATTGAATTTACCATGCATTATATGGCTTTTGTAAGCCTCATATTGATTTACCATTGACGATCAAGTAGTTGGTTTTGAATTAATATATGAGGTTGCTTATCTATATATGGATGTTGTCGATTGTGATGTTTATCTCGTATAATTAGCCCAAGGAAATGTATATTCTCTTGAACAATTTATGTTAAATTTTCTTAAGAATGGCTCTGTAAGATAAATTATTGAGGCGATAGTTGGGAAGTTTAATCTAGAGGTGATAGTTGGGAAGTATGACGTTCCTAGGGTCGAGATACTCAATAATACACATCCATGCAAACGATTTTGCATTCAAAATACTAAGTTGTACCAGACATGCATGAGAACAATAAAGAAGGAAGAATCATATATTTTTCTTCATTCCATTTTCATTCATAATAAAAGAATAAGAACCTACTATACCACAAAAGAAGATGAAACCACTTGTTGGACATGCGAGCCCACGACGAGCCATTATGCAATAAATGTTATTGCAAATATCATTCCCTGATCTGAAATGAGGAATAAATAATTTGCATAATAGGTCCCTTAGTACAATTAGGGTTATGTACCATGGCCATCTTGATGATTATACAACTGTTGATTCAACTGTTGAATCATAGAGGCTGGTGCTTGGATGAATATCTAAAGAGTTAGATTGGGGACTCATCAAGCACCGTAAAATGATTGTTAAGAGATGATCTCCAGCTTGAGTAGGAGATGGCAATCCTTATCTCTAAAGGCTGATATCTGACCGACCTCTTGATGCAGGTCCTCTGCATAGGAATAGAGATTCAGAGGTGTTAGATTAGTTAGGTCAAAGAGTTGACTTAATGAGATCGAGATAACCAAAGTCCTATATCGTATGCTGTCATGATACAGGCATGCATCCTCTGATTGGAGACAGATGTGTTACTATATGTTTGAGTATGAATATTTGGCAGACCAATAGGTTGATGACCTAACCAAGGTCTATACACCGACACGTTGGTGTGCATATAAGGGCATATGAGTAATACGATCTCTCGAAGGGATCATACATGTTCAGTTACTGAACCGGAAGACATGAGCTCACTCATGAGATATTGGGAAGAATCAAATTCCGTGCGCACGGTCGTCTTGCTTTGGAAGCTTGACTGAATTTGTAGGTTTGATATATACTTTTGGAAAGTATATGATCAAAACCTAGGTATGATTTATACTCGATACTGACTCCCAATGATCGAATGAGAAACTTACTGATAAAACCATGAAGTAGACAGTATAAGTTGATCCAATACTTCGGGTTTAATCTGGGTCTTCTAGTATGCAGGATGTATAGGTATTGGGAATACATGAGGGTGACGTAATCATAAACGATTGTATAACCATGACGCTTCCATTCCTAGGGAGTGATGAAACGGGTCTGGATTTTAGTGACTCCTCTCAGTAGAGAAGTAATCTGATCTTAGTCCAAATGTTGGACATTGATCTGAATGTGATTCAGATGCAATGAGAAGATTAGATTTGCGGTCTTGATTTAATCAAGCATCTATGGGAGGCCCCAATCTAGATTTGAGATATGATCTCAATATCCAAGTCACTATACGTGGAACAATACAATCGCCCTGTCCTTATCTCCAAGTATTCGCGGAGAAAGCGCATTATCCTTGAAAAGAGTTCAAGATAATTTTATTGTTGATATAAGTATCCGAACATTAAGAAAATAGATAATTAAATGTGATTTAATTATCATGAGTAATATGAATTTGATTCATATTATTAAGAGAGTTATCTTAGATAATTAAATGAGATTTGATTATCAAAGATGTGAATATTGTGAATGCGATTCATATTATTTGGGCACACGAGAATAGAGATCTAAGATGATTAAATGTGATTTAATTATCATGGATATTAATTATGTGGATAGCAATATCCATATTAGCCATATATATTATAAATGTGATTTATAATATATAAGAGAGAGCTATTTGTAATTTACATTTGTTAATTAAATGTTGATGTGAATTGGATTCACATTGGACAATTAATTGAAAATGTAATTCACATTTTATTTTGGGTTGTGAATATGATTCACTAATTTCCAATGGCATGATTGCAATGTTCACAAAATAATTATGGATTATTTGTGTGAATAATTTACAACAATAGTTGTTGTAAATAATGGAGATTTTCATAAGATATGAGATCTCATGAATAAGGAAGAGGAGTGCCTCCTTCCTATTAAGGAGGATGGACGGCCTCCTTGAATTGGATTCAAGGAGTGCCGCCACCCCCTTTATGGAAGGGAGGCATGCCTCCTTCCTAAATCTCCTACATTGATTTGATTTAAATTAATGTATATGTTGATGATTTATTCAATATATATTAATTTAATTTAATTAATTGTTGTTGTGTTTTTAGCAACAAATCACCATTGAAAGAAACACAAATCAATGTGAACCATTGGATTTGTGTTGTCACATGGTTTGAGATCCATGGATCCCAAAAAATTATAAAAGGAGAGGCATCCCTTTGCTCTTCTTTACACAACAAGTGAGACAATAACTCTCTCTCTCTCTCTCTCTCTCTCTTTCTCTCTCTACACGTCTACTCTCTTTCTCCCTCTCATGTGGCCGTCCACCGTGGATGCCCTAGAGAGGTTCTCCATCGCCGCAGCGTCGTCGTCATGCTACCCGATCTTTTGCTCGTGGATATCCGTCTCCTTCGGTGTACCTCGCTCGTGAAGAAGACGATGGATCTCGTGTGTCGAGATCAGGAGATCCACCGCTTGGATCATCAACATGGATTGTGAAAAGCACGTGGTTCATCCCCGCGCTTGCAAGCGCCTCCTCCGTCGGATCGGACTTAAGACAGGAGGTCTCTTTGATTAGAGACTCGATCGCAACCACACTTCAAGAGGTAATCCTATTACTTATTTGTGGTTTAGACAAAACGATCCGAGAAGTGTTCTTGGATCATGTGGTTTCGTCGCATGAAAAATTTTTAATTTCCGCTGCATGGAACAACTAGTGTGACTAGTCGTTCTTCATCGTATTCGATACGACGCTCACGCTTCCGTGATGCGCTTGAGGATCTATCAATATCCTTCAAGTGGTATCAGAGTCTTAGGTCGGTGGTTTTGGATACGATCCATAAACCGAGCAAGACTTGGGTTCGTTAAGGTTTGCGAAAGTTTTCTTGCATTTCATTTTCGCATCTCTGTTTTGAGATTATTTTAGGCACGGTTTAATTTCTTTAAACATGAAAATAATAATTGTATTTTGTTCCCCATTAAATAAGGAAGACGTAGGATCTGAGTTTACATGATTTCGATTCCGTTTGCTCAAGATATGCATATTTTAGTGAACATGTATCCACAGTTTCGGGGACTGCGAATCTCAACGTAATTAAAGAGTTAATTGCGGATTTGAGACACCTTCAAATGCGTGCAAACCACTTAGGTTCTGTTGTAAATTAAATTAGCAAACTTTAGGAACTTACTTTGCTTAATTTGGATTTAAATAGATTGAGATATAGTATTTTTAGTAAGTGAGGGTCACTGCTGGAAATACTTTCCTAATCAAGAACCTAGTTATTATCATTTAAACAATTAGTGAAATTAAATTGTTTAATTTCCTGGAATAATTGTGTATAAATATTTGTGAAATATTTGATGATAATTATTTCCTTAAATGACATTGCATTAACCAATATTTGATTAGATGTGATCTAGATCAGTAATTGGTTACATGATATACATGATCTACATTCCAACAAACATGTTACTTGAATAGGATTTGGGATTTGTTTAGCAAATCTCATTATAATGTTAATCAAAATTATTTTGATTATTATTATATGGTATAATTTCGGTTGAAGAACCGATGATCATCTCAAGTACAAAGTGATCTATTTTGCATTATCCTTTCCCGAGGTGGATATGGTGTCTAGTCGGAGAGCATTGGGGTAGCGAGTTGCAACGTATGTCGTCCGTCCCACTCTCGTCGGTACTAGCCATGACAACGGGTAGGGTTAGTATAATGCTTAAGAAATCATGATATATTTCTAATTATTAAAATTTAAAATAATACGTATTTGAGATAATACCATAATTCAAGTAACAATAAAATGTTTGTTGGATATTAATTAGATCATTAATTTAATATGATTAGATTAATTAGAATCCAATTAAAATTAAAACACTCTATTATAGATGTTATTTCCCTTGGAAAAATTAATCATAATGAATATGATTCATAATGATTAATTAGAATTTGAATATGATATGGAGGATCACATAAGTGACATCCATGGTCTCCCGTAAAGGCGGAGGGTTCTGTCGCCAGGGATTGTATGCAGGAGACGCCTGTCCGAAGTGGCAGCTCTTGTATACAAGCGCATCTGGATCGGGCTCTGCGCTTCTCGAAAGAGTAAGGACGTATGCGTAGTGACCCCAATATTGGGTCCTCATATTATTGGGGCGATATTGGATTGTGCATAGCGAGTTGTATTCCTGTTGACGGTTGGTTCAATTAATGACGGGTCAATATTGCCTTAGGGGTGGTGGGCCCGGGTGTTAAAGATCGAATTGGGAGATGCAAGTTGGACTTGCAAGGCGGAATGTGTTTCCGCTTCTTTTTGTCCGAGTTGTTGGTTCTCATATTATTGGGATGCAACAAAGATAAGGAAGGAGATCCCAGATCTTGCTTGAGATATAAAAGTAAGTATATCTCTTACATTGAAAGTGATTAAGGGAATGAACTTTCAGTGTTGACAAGGCAAGACAACTTTGATATAAAAATTCCTAAATCAAAGTAAAACATGTATACATATAAATGCATACACTTATGCAAATTTCTTATTTCAGATAATCCTTCATTAAACCCACTCAATGTTATACTCAATAATAACCAGTAAAATATCATGGATTGGACTCATGATCCAGATATTGTACTTGTAGTTGGACACATAATGTATCGTGGTTGCAATGTGCAAGTTTCCTCATAATAATGAGGAATGACAATTAAATAGATAATAGGACTACAACCGTAGAGTTTGTATGTCTCTATAATCTTGATTTCTTATCGGATGTACTTTGAAAGTGACATATCGATGATGATCGCAATTGTCAAATAATCCGTATAAAATCAATTAAGATATTCTGGCATATATATGTGCTCTTGACATTTAATCATGAGTGACATGGTTCTCTGCATCATGTAGAATGGTAGCTCTATAGGAGATGATGTATTCAAATTGTTTGAGTACCTACCTGAACCTATGTTTTAAGAGTTTAGATGGATGTAGACGATGAGTGTCATTATTCTATTGTCTATACTTTAGTCATTCATGAAGCTTCATATTGTATGAATTTAATGAAGCAGTGTAAATGTCAAAATGCTCTTACATTGAATTCTTTTTGAATTTAACATAAAAGATCCTTAGGCTTAAGCAATGATTGTTTATAGATAAAGGGAGCGCAGTGGAAGCATGGGTTGGACCCAAGTGAGAAGGATAGTCAAAGAGTTGACCGTACTTCTGTGACTTCCATATGACATCCAAAGAATTGGATGAATGTCAATACTGCAATAAATTGATGTGTTTGACTATCAGGTCTGCCTAGAATCCTTAGAGAAGGACCCGGATAGAGCATCAGAATAATCTACATAAATCATTGACATTGACTTGCTTATTGAATAAGATAAAGTCTAATAATCGTATCTCAATCTTCTAATGAAACTTGCTGGTTGCATATGTATTAGAAAAATAGAAATTTGATCTTAAGGTTTAATGGTCATCCATGTTGGAGTTGATGCAATTGTTGCAACAATTTTTATTGGATCAATAAACTTCATAATTTCAGTGGGAGAGCCCTTGGTCTTAGAAAATATCTCTATGACCTAGACATTAGAATACACTCATTGTTTGTTTCTAAATGTTGGAAATAAACATGAATTCTGGAATGGACCTATTATAAAGAGTTATGATGGATATATTTCAGAAAGTAATCTAACATCCAGTGGACTCCGCTAAATTAGAAAATTGATGAATGGTACATTAATATTTCTAAATACTGAAATTAAACCTTAATATCAATAGGAGGATAAAGACCATTTGACAATGATCTAGCATCAAGCCTTGGACATATGTCTATTGATTTGATCAATAGACTAATAAGAGATGAAACTTTAGAATGTCTAAAATTTCAAAACTTACATACTTATGAGTATTCTATTCAAAGTAAAATGTCCAACACGCCCTTCTTTGGGAATGGTGTAAGATGTCAAGGTATTCAGGATCTCATACATATTGATGTATGCGGATCATCTATATCATAGTAAATATTATGGATATATGATATCTATTGATGATTATGTATGATATGAGATTTCTTCTCTTCATCTAAAGAAACCTTTGAAATGTTCAAAGATTCCATTATTTAGGTTAACAACCAAAGTTTGAAGGAAGATAAAATGAATTTGATCTAATCTAGGTAGCATGTACCTGTTAGATGAATTCAAAGAATACCTTATGGAGATATGAATATCATTTCTATCTCAATCCTCCTAACGCACCTTAACTCAATAGAGTTATAGGGAGATACAATTGGATCATGTGTGACATGATCTTATCAATGATGGATTTTATCATAATTATCCCTTAGTTTCTAGGTATATATGCGTAGTAGAGACTACAATGTATATCCTTAATAAGGTTCCATGGAAGATGGAATCTAGCACTTAAGAGTGCTGCTTCATTAAAAAAATAAAGGATGGTATTGGATACGTACTTTATGACCTTGTGATTCTTAAAATATCTCATCTCTGAGAATGTGATTCTTAGAGGTTGAGACTCTTGAGAATCAAGATGAAAATGAAGTGTAGGAACTCATTTAATCTTGAAAAGATAATGAGGCTCCTGAAATTGGAAACTAAAAGGACAATTAAAGATGAAACACTAATACCTCTTCAAATGAGTTTGAGGATGGATTCCATGTGTCAGAGAAATCTGACAATGATCGAACTTCATGTGATGAAGCTTCTGAAGATCATGGCATGGATAGATGGATGTTAGCAATAAAAAGTCTAATGTAGACTTCATATACAAGTGTTGTATATGGACCCTCGAGGATTCACCTATATGGGTAAGACCTGTAAAGGTGTAAATGGATCTTCAAGAGAATGGGAACCTGATGAGAAGGTAGAGACCTTCAAAGCACGGTTCGTAGCCATGAGCTACACACCGGAAGAGAAGACATTGCTTGCAATGAGACTTGTTCTTCGGTGACCATGCTTAAAATCATCAGAATATTGCTAACCTTAGCTACACAACTTGACTATTGCATCTTTAAGATGTAAGTCAAGATTGCATTCCTCTATAAATACCTTTATGTGTATATTCACATGAAGTAGCCCCAGGGCTTCATGGTTGAGGAAAGAAAGGTGTGCAAGCTAAGGAATCCATCTATGGACTCAAATGAGCTTCTTGAAGTTGGACCATAAGATTTGATGAGATTATAAATGTTATGATTTCAGATAGAATCTTGATGAGCCATATGAAGCTTAGTGGGAGTGCCATTGTGTTCATCATGCTAAATGTAGATGATATCCTAATCATTTAAAATGATATAAGGATAATAATAAGTGTTTTATTATCTGGTTGTTCCATAACTTGAGATATGATCTCAAGGATACTTCTTGGATCTTAGTTCTGAAGATGTTCAGGAGCAAAGAGAAGAGGGTATTGGGACTGTCACATTTGTAGTACACCTTGGACATGTTTCATTTTTTAGAAAATTCCAAGAAAGGCTTCCACCCCTTAAGATATGGTACTGACCTATCTAAAGGGATAGCACCTCAAAGAGTTGAGGAAGTGAATGCTAGAACTACTTGCACTTATGCATTAGTTACGAAAAGCTGAGTGTATGCTAGATGTGTACAAAAACCAGATATCTGCCATGCAGTGGGAGTAGTAAAGTGTTGCTAATCCTACTATGGAGAGAAAACACTTGATTGCAGTAATAACAAAATCTTCATAGATGAAAAGATTTTTGAGATAGTGATCTCAAAGTCTTATCTTCAAAAACTTAAGACTTTATAGATAGAGATCTAAAAGGTCTTAACTGTAAATACCTTAAAAGATAATGATCTCCAGGAATAAGGGTATTCTGATAAGGATTATGGAAATAGTGGTTATGTTAATTGTTAAGCTGTAGTGTCAAGGACACTGTAACTAACAAGATTGAGTATTGGTTGCATAAGATGCAGCATTCGCATTATATGCGAGCACTGTTACTGGGGATATGCAGGTGCCGTAAAAGGACTTGGCGTAGTCTCGCGGGAACAGAGTGACTGTTCATCTTACCTAGCTATTTTCTAAATAGCCTATGATTGTCACATGAGTGTGGGTTTAAATGATTAGCCCATTAATGGCTCTTTGGGATAGTGGGAGATTGTTGGACACGCGAGCCCACGGTGAGCCATTATGCAATAAATGTTATTGCAAATATAATTCCCTGATCTGAAATGAAGAATAAATAATTTGCATAATAGGTCCCTTTGTACAATTAGGGTTATGTACCATGTCCATCTTGATGATCATACAGTTGTTGATTCAACTGCTGAATCATAGAGGCTGGTGATTAGATGAATATCTAAAGAGTTAGATTGGGGACTCATCAAGCACTGTCAAATGATTGTTAAGAGATGATCTCCAGCCTAAGTAGGAGATGTCAATCCTTATCTCTAAAGGCTGATATCTGACCGACCTCTTGATGAAGGTCCTATGCATAGGAATAGAGATTCAGAGGTGTCAGTTTAGTTAGGTAAAAGAGTTGACTTAATGAGATCGAGATAACCAAAGTCTTATATCGTATGCTGTCATGATACACGCATGCATCCTCTGATCGGATACAGATGTGTTACTATATGTTTGAGTATGTACATTTGGCAGACCAATAGGTTGATGACCTAACCAAGGTCTATACATCGGAGCGCTGGTGTACATATAAGGGCATATGAGTAATACGATCTCTCAAAGGGATCATACATGTTTAGTTATTGAATCGGAAGACATGAGCTCCCTCATGAGATATTGGGAAGAATCAAATTCCGTGCGCACGGTTGTCTCGCTTTGGAAGCTTGACTGAATTTGTAGGTTTGATATATACTTTTGGAAAGTATATGATCAAGACCTAGGTATGCTATATACTCGATACCGACTCCCAATAATTGAATGAGAAACTTACTGATAAAACCATGAAGTAGACAGTATAAAGTCGATCCAATACTTCGGGTTTATTCTCGGTCTTCTAGTATGCAGGATGTACAGGTATTGGGAATACCTGAGGGTGATGTGATCATAAACGATTGTATTACCATGACGCTTCCATTCCTAGGGAGTGATGAAACGGATCTGGATTTTAGTGACTCCTCCCAGTAGAGAAGTAATCTGATCATAGTCCAAATGTTGGACATTGATCTGAATGTGATTCAGATGCAATGAGAAGATTAGATTTGCGGTCTTGATTTAATCAAGCATCTACGGGAGGCCCACGGTCTGGAGTTGAGATATGAACTCAATATCCAAGTCACTATACGTGGAACAATACAATCGCCCTGTCCTTATATCCAAGTATTCACAGAGAAAGCACATTATCCTTGAGAGAGTTTAGGATAATTTCATTGTTGATATAAGTATCCGAGCATTAAGAAAATAGATAATTAAATGTGATTTAATTATCATGAGTAATATGAATTTGATTCATATTATAAAGAGAGTTATCTTAGATAATTAAATGAGATTTGATTATCAAAGATGTGAATATTGTGAATGCGATTCATATTATTTGGGCACACGAGAATAGAGATTCAAGATGATTAAATGTGATTTAATTATCATGGATATGAATAATGTGGATAACAATATCCATATTAGCCATATATATTATAAATGTGATTTATAATATATAAGAGAGAGCTATTTGTAATTTACATTTGATAATTAAACGTTGATGTGAATTGGATTCACATTGGACAATTAATTGAAAATATAATTCACATTTTATTTTGGGTTGTGAATATGATTCACTAATTTCCAATGGCATGATTGCAATGTTCACAAAATAATTATGGATTATTTACGTGAATAATTTACAACAATAGTTGTTGTAAATAATGGAGATTTTCATAAGATATGAGATCTCATGAACAAGGAAGAGGAGTGCCTCCTTCCTATTAAGGAGGATGGACGACCTCCTTGAATTAGATTCAAGGAGTGCCGCCACCCCCTTTATGGAAGGGAGGCTTGCCTCCTTCCTAAATCTCCTACATTGATTTGATTTAAATTAATGTATATGTTGATGATTTATTCAATATATATTAATTTAATTAAATTAATTGTTGTTGTGTTTTTAGCAACAAATCATGACCATTGAAATAAACACAAATCAATGTGAACCATTGGATTTGTGTCCTCACATGGATTGAGATCCATGGATCCCAAAATGTTATAAAAGGAGAGACACCCCTTTGCTCTTCTTTACACAACAAGTGAGACAACAACTCTCTCTCTCTCTCTCTCTCTCTCTCTTTCTCTCTACACGTCTACTCTCTTTCTTCCTCTCATGTGGCCGTCCACCATGGATGCCCTAGAGAGGTTCTCCATCGCCGCATCATTGTCGTCATGCTGCCCGATCATTTTCTCGTGGATATCCGTCTCCTTCGGTGCGCCTCGCTCGTGAAGAAGACGATGGATCTCGTGTGTCGAGATCAGGAGATCCACCGCTTGGATCATCAATATGGATTGCGAGAAGCACGCGGTTCATCCCCACGCTCGCAAGCGTCTCCTCCGTCGGATCGGACTTGAGACAGGAGGTCTCTTCGTTTAGAGATTCGATCGCAAGTACACTTCAAGAGGTAATACTATTACTTGTTTGTGGTTTAGACGAAACGATCCGAGAAGTGTTCTTGGATCATGTGGTTTAATCACATCAAAATTTTTTAATTTCCGCTTCATGGAACAACTAGTGAGACTAGTCGTTCTTCATCGTATTAGATACGACGCTCGCGCTTCCGTGATGTGCTTGAGGATCTATCAATATCCTTCACCACTGACTGCATATTCTTGCGACCGCTACTCCTGCATACCTGCGGAATGCACATAAATAGGTTTATGAGAAAAGCATCCGGTATGGATATGAAACAACAACAAGAAAGGTAAACAGAAAATGTACAAGAAATTGTAGTGAAAAAACACAAAATGTATACAACTTCCATGTTCCCAACATCCACTAAGAAATGACACTTCGTAAAGAACAACCATCCCATGCAAAGAGGCTTCTAACAACTCAACTTATAAATCCAATCCAAATATGAATATATACTGTACACCAATTCTAACTTATAAGAGAGTAAGACCTCAATAAAAATATAACCCAATCTTCATGGATAGTCTATGATCTTGATCCGGGTGGGACCTCACATTATGAGGCTTTAGGGTTAGGATGACGAAAAATCATGATATTTACCCTTTCAGTTAAGTTATCTTAAATTCATTGTAGTCTGGCAAATTTGGATTTATCAAAACAATCACTTAGTTAGTTATCCAATTAAAGTGAGCGGTCAATTTTTTTACTTGAGATGTCCAAGGTCAAATTCAGGAAGGTAACTGTCTCCTTAGATTGCTTATTAGGCGATCTAGAACTTAGGTTTTCAGGGAAGCCTTTTTTTTGGTATTTTGATGCATTTAATAAATGCAATGCAATTATTACAAAGTTTGAAGACTAAAATGCAAATTTCAATCAAATAAACTCCAAACCCAATGAAACTAAGCCAGAATGTCTATGAATGTGTGATTAAGCTACTATAATTTTTTGGAATTTTGGTTTTAATATGAATTAATTATAAATTAAATATGAATGCTTGGTGATTTCAAGCAAATTAATTTTAATAAATAGCAAGACAATTTATTTCTCCGAAAAAATTGCCCTAGATGAGTCTATACAAGATCTATCTAGGAAAAAATCTAAACCCCAAAAATAATCAGTTTTTAGTCTATTAAAAATCAATTAATGAAATCACCATTCATTTTATTCTAACCTCGATATACGTGTAAATGATATGAAATTAAAGCATAATGTAGAACACAAATAATTCTATTTAATGTGTTTGTTGGGGATTTTTAGACAGTAAATAATTTAATAGCTATTTCGGAGCATGAAGTGGATAAAACATGTAAGTTTTTCACCAAATTAATTGCAATAAATTAATCACATATCGTAAAAATTCTATTAAATACTCACAAGATAAAGAAATAATTGTTCTATACAATGCAATTTTTAGAATAATAAAATAAGGATTATAATTATTAAAATAAACAAAAAATTGAGGGGTCAAAGCAAAATTGAAATTAAAATAAACTAAATGGAGTGAACATGGACTATGATGAAGATACCTAGACCTGAATGGGGTCTTATGCAATTCTCCACATGGCACATGCAAGAAGCTTGCCTTCTTGAGCGACAGGAACTATGGCACAACTTCTAGAAGCTCAAGGGTTATTCTGCAAAATTTTGCGTGAGCACGAGACACACAAGTACAGATGAGATGTTCTTATAGATTCAAAAAGGCGTAGAGTTTTACACGCAAATATTCCAACCTGCATGCCAAGTTCACGTACGACATTTGCTGACCTCTACGCGTAGAGCGGGTGTGGCCTGAGCCTTGAGACTCGGATTGGCTTGGGCGGAGGTTGAAAGGGGATTGTTGATCGTAGGATTGTGGTGATCCGAGGGTTGTTGCTCGTCGACTCCCCTTCCTGTTAAGATTGGGGAACACTTGGGTTTCTTCTCCGACCAAATACTGCAGATTGCGAAAGGGGAGCCGTCGACACATGATCGATTGTTAACGACGTTGCTCGGAATCAGACGGTCGGCCTCCTGTTGGTGTTATGAGGTCGAATACCCACACACAGTAGAGGTGGTGCTTGATGTGTCTCTACGATCAAGGTTGTGTGATTGAGGAAGATGCAGATGAGGCGAGAGAGGCACGAGGAAACTAAAACGTGAGTTCGAGGGAAGAGTGGTGGACGACACTTAAGTGCAGGCACACAAAGTGGGAGATGTGCTGATCGGTGGAGGGTGATTCGAAGAGGAGGATGGAGATGAAAATGAATGGAAATGGGGACCCTATGAAGCAGCAGTGAAGAAGATGGAGGGCCTGGTCAGGTTCAATACTTTGCAAGAACTGATATGATCGGAGAGAAGGGATTGTGATAGAAAGTAGAGGAGGTGGTGATGATAGTTGGGGGTCGAAGGTTGATGTTAGGGGGATGATATCGGGGAGGAAAGGTGATTGGGGTTCGATCAAATGAGGGAGAAAAAGAAGAGAAATGGGAATAGGAGAAGAAGAGTGCATATGAAAAGGGAGTGGAGTTTTACAAGTGAGATACACCTGGGATGTAGAGGAGGGAGAAACCCTCTCTGATGATCACTCGATTCCGTGATAGAGGAGGAGCTGAAGTAGCTCGGGGAAGAGCTACGGTAGAAGGAAGCGATATCCTGGATATCAACATGACACAGAAAGTCATCTCTTGATAGAGGTGGCACTCGCTGTCACCAGTGAAGTCCTCTACAGAGCTCTCTCCCAAGTCTCATGATGGAGGATGCTTGGGATCATTAATGGTGATGGGTTTATATAGGTAGGAGCGCCAGAGGTTGCAGGCATGTTGTTAACGTTCGAAAGTGATAAGATAAGAGAGGGTGGTTGCAGGCAGCCTGTGTTGGCGATAGAGCAAGGTTCACTGATGGTTGTTTGATGTAAGGGATAGGGATATAAATAATCAGAGGGGATAAGGTGCAACAAAAAGAAGTAGCGAGCGAATAAGGGGGTGCAATAACAGGACAGTGAGAAGATGAGGAGGTGATTGTGCGCCAGGAGGAGCTAGCTTGTGTAGGGCCGAGGCATTGGAGAGCGGAGGGCGACGATACACACCGAGTAGGGAGGAGGAGGCCCAGCATCACGTTCCTTGCACATTAGGAGAGAGAAATAAAGGGTGGATGGCTCACGTGCTAGGCGCGTGAAGAGAGAGGACGTGGGGAATACCTGGGCCTGAACTAGTGGCTTGATGCCATGTGTTACAAAGTCGACCAGAGATGTTGACCAATGATTAAAATGAAGAGATAAATACATAAAAAATAGAAATGGTTCGTGGTGCAAAAGTGCTCAGCACGAAAAAATATGCAAATAATTATGATCTATAAAGCTCATGAAGGACTCAGGTACAAACAGAATGCGAAATGCAATATATGCAATTGTTTGGGTGATATTTTATGTACATAAAATACCAATTTTATGTTTTGAAATTTTTATTTGATTTTCTAATGATAAATAAATGCGAGCAAAAATGAATGATGTTATGAAATACTGCAATGGATTTAAATGACATTTTTTGTATTTTTATTGATTTTAAATAGGTTAGAAAAATTGGGGAAGTTAACTATGTACAAATGGATTACGTCAATAAGCTCAAGTTAGAATTGATCTTTTTCTTTACTTTTCTGATTTTTTAAATTTTTATTTTTATGTGATTTATTAAAACAATGAATAAATTAAAGAAGTAAAAGAGAAAATATTTAGAATGTATGAAATATTCACATGAAATTATACGTCACCAAAATATACAATGCGTAAAAGAGGCCCAAAACCTAACTTTTACAAATGAGCTCCTATTTTTATGATATTAGTCTTGTTTTGAAGGTATGTCAATGTATATTACTTTAAAAATGAGTAGTATGAAATGGACACAGTATGAAAAAGATATCAACATTTAAGTCTGTCTTTTTCTGAAATTAGGGTTTGGGATTATTTTGCATGTTTACAAGTTAGCATTTTTTTAGGATTTTCATGGATTGAGGTTAGTGATTTGAACACAATGAAGTTGGTTTCATGTTAATTTGTTTCGAATGATTTAATTTAAAATGCTTGAAATTAGGTGAAAATGTAAAGATGATTGATTATAAATGCAAATATGCATGATAAAATGCAGATCTTAATTCGAAGTTCATGAATGGTAAAAATGTCGAGTAAAAAATATAATACAACTAATTACCCGGGAATGAAGCTCTATTTTCAACTTTTAGTGTGATGAATCATGGATTCATCAACCCCCTATGCTTAAACCTTGCTCGTCCCCGAGAAACTAAAATGAAATGAAAAAGTGAAATGATTTTGGGTTCCATACCAACGTCATGCGCACAAGGTGAAAATGGAGCTAGACCCAATCTTCGGATTAATAGTATGGCAGAACTCCTATGACAATTCGGATTTTAAAATCAACATCCCTCGAGTTCTACATATCATTGTAATAGTTTCGGCTCAGAAGTCATCTTAGGTCAATCATTCTCCCAAAGCATACCCCATGAACAATAAACAATTGTCTCATGTCTGTGAAAGGTTTTAACTCTTCTCATCAAGAATGTTGGACTACTATTTAGGTATTTCCTTCTGTGTTCAGTTGTGTTGTGTTCATAATTGAAGGGGGAAGACATTTTAAGAAGAAAGAGAAAATAACTAGAGGTGATCAGTGTAGTCACCTCTCCTTATGTAGGTTTGTCTTGAAGTTGTACCTTTTTTGTCATATATTTACTTGGTAGTTGGCTTCTTTTGGTATGGATTTTTGATAACTCTGCATGGATCTTTTGTGCCCCAATGGATATAGAATCTTTCTTTCTGCACATGTTTTGAGGTCTTAGAAAAAATCGTGCCCAACTATCCATGCCTTATTCGAAGATTTATTTCAACTTGTACTCCGATCTTTAGATGTCCATGCTACCAAAAAAGAGACTCACACAATTTTCCAACACCCCATCTGAGTTGAGCTAAGTGCATAGTATGAGAGTATAGATTAATTCCCTATTCAGAAGTCATACCCAGAATATGAGACCAAGTTATACGCTAAGAGTCAAAGTCCGTACATTGTTGTGCGGAACTCGAAGAATTAAGTCAAATTCCTGAAGCTTGTAAAATCCTATTTCTCAAAGAAGTTCCTCTGAAAATTAGGTAAATTAAAGCCATGTCTCTATTCATTACTTAGTTCGGAACCCAATAACTTTCCATGTTGCATATGCTAGATATAAAATGCATATGACATGCATATGATTGCATTATGAGTTTTTTTAATGAATTCAAGGATGGTATGCAAGAAGAATTAAGAAGACATCTTTTTTTATATCTCATTTTTTATAACAATTTTAAAAAAGTACCATTTTACAAAATTTTACAGAGTATTATACAAGTATTTTAAAAAGTTTTTTTTTACCAATTTTACCCATCTTGTAATTATTACATAATTTACACAAAAATATGCGGAAGTATGAGCTATTTGTAAAGTATATATTTAATATATAGACACCCCCTATACTTAACGGGTGCTATGTCCATAGAGCACAAGAAGTGAAGAAAAGACATAACTCATGCTAAGCGTAGGAGAGTGAAAAACTAAAGAAGTATTGAAGTCAACCCACCCCTTATACTTAGGCTATGGTCAGCCTAAGTATTGAAGAAGATCAGAAATGGGGCGTTCGAGGTCAAAAGGAGAATGGATGAATATATATAGGATGGGCATTGGTCCCCCTATTCTATGGCTCTGGTTAACCTGAGTATAAGTCGGGAGTGAGTATGAGAACCATTGAGATCTGAAGAATATAAAAGAAAATGGGGGTGGGGTAAGATTCATGGATATAATGGAAGTGGTGTGGATTCATGCGGTTCCCAGGAGTGGATCATGGGATTCTGGGATGCATATGAATGAGATCTATTCAACTCGGGCTAATTTCTCATTTGATCCTACCAAATTCTTTCAGCAGCTGCCCATTCATAACGAACGACCATGCACCATCTATAAGCTTTGAAATCCATACACTATCATTCTTTTTCACTTCTCTGACTATGAAGGGTCCCATCTGCTTGGATTTCGACTTGCCCTAAAAAATCTTCAACCTGACATTGAATAACCATACCTTCTGCCCTGAAATAAAATTCTTGCATTTGATATGCTGAGCGTGCCAATGCTTGATTCTAGGACCAATTCTTCCTGTTATGGCAGACTAGCTTCAGCAAAATGCCCTTCACCCCCCGATTCGACGCCTCAACCATAACATTTGATTGTGGGTGTATGGACTAACGACACAGTTCTCGATGTCATAGTCCTTTGTTAACTTTTTTGTTTCCATATTAAAAAGTGACTACTTCATTAATCCATGATTAGTCACACTAAAAGATGAAAAAAAGAGATTATTTCGTGAGTAATTAGCTGCATTTCATCATTTATTCTAATTTTACCATTCGTACACTAAGGATTGATATTTGCATTTTACACTCATAATTGCATTCATGATCATCTTCATATTTTCACCTAATTTCATGCATTTTTAATTAATTCATGGTAAGTCCCATTGACCTCAAATAACCTCCACTATGTACATAATACTAACAAGATTAAAGTAAAAATATAAAAAATTATTAACTCAAATAATTGGCTAGTCAGATAAAACTCCAATTTGAGAATAGATAGACTAAAATGCACATATCTTCCTCATATAATGTCGAATTTAGGTTTACTCACTTTTAGAGTAATATACATTCAAAGATCTTCAAAAAAAGACCAATTTCATAAAAATCAGAACACATATGTGAAATTTGTGTTTTGGGCCTCTTTTGCGTATTTTATGTTTTACTAGATTTTGAACTATTATTTTATGTACATAATTAACACTTTTTATTTATTCCTTTTTCATTTATATTTTTTGATGAATTTTTTTATTAAAATGCACAAAAATCTAAATTCAAAATGAGACTGAAATCAAAGAAACTGACCAAATCTGAGTGTCCCTTGTGAGTCTATGCAAATATCTCCCGATTTCACTTTATTTTATTCTCCTTTTTTCCTATTTACTAAAAATCCAAAAAAATTATATTATTGTTTAAATATTTATCTTTGATTTTATATTAATTTTTCTCTATTTTTTTCTTAATTAAAAATCACAAAAAATTTGCAAAACCAAAAAAAATCTAGGTATTCTATGTACATAGAGTACCCCAATAGTATCACTTTGATATGAATTTTGTTTAATGCCAAAAATGGAATGTATAGATGACTGTGTATTGGGGGTGAACCTGGGAAGTGGATAAGAGGCATTAGAGATTCCATCTGACTCAACCGACCTAGGATAAGAAGCTCATGAGCATGATCTAGATTTCTAATAGTTGCCCTCGAGAAAGGGAACTACAAGATCCCTATAGTGGTCTTAACTAATTCCCTCAAAGACATTTCATCCTGATCTTAGATGAGACCTAGCTTGCACATTTCTTTTTAAGTTGGGTTTGAAGCAGTGTCAAACCAATAAGATGGGAGGACTGTCTTCACTCATGGGATACTCTAGGGAAGAAGAGAGCAAAGCATGGAAAGAGGGCACTAGAAGGCCTGTAGTTGGCACATGTGGACTGATTGAAGGAAGATGTGAGGTCAGGGTTAACACTACATTAACTTCTTGTTGGAATGCCAACAGACGATTGTCTACTCTCTAATTCACCCATAACAATAATACCTATTTTGGGAACTTCTAGTGCCAAAGTCACTAAATGGGTAAGTCGTTAATCCCTAAAATGGACTATGTAATACACTTTATCTGCTGGGTAACGGGTGGGCATTTTCCCAAACCTTTGAGTATGACCAGTCTAATCACTATATTTCCCTTGATATTTGGAGCTGTAAATTATGTGATTTAGATTATGCATCAAATATCAAACAATTAAAGAATATAAACTTGAGTTTGTTAAATGTGACAATCATCCACAACATCATACTTGTAACAGAAATGTTATCATCGCAACTAATATATATTCAATATTTCTGGAGAAAAGAAGACATTCATTTTCCATTATTCATCTGCCTGGGAGCCTCAACAATCTAGATAGAAGCTTGTGCCGTGTTGGAATTAGGGGCTTTGTCAAACTCGTTCCTTTCAGGATGAGATCAACGATCATATATCGCTTCTTCTCTTTCCCTTTCTTAGGAGTCCGAGTCAGCCAAAAGAAAGTCAAAAGACTTGAGGCAACCACTCAAAATCCTAGTGAACCCTGGATACATGCCCGGTAAAAAGACTTGTTTTTCGAGATCCCCTTATGCCATATATTTTCTGATTGCCAATCCTCTTTAATAAGATCACCTTGACCGGGCACTTCACCGTATAACCTTTACCTGAAAAAGTGGAGAACTGCTAGACTTTCATCACTTTAACTAGAATCGAGGGCACCTTTTTTGCCTTCCTGAAGTCTAGGGATGAAGTATCTAGAAAGATAGGACCAGGGACGAGCCTTATGTTTTTCGTGGAGCGTCGAATTTGCCTTAATCAGTGGTCATAGTTGATGATTCTACGTTTCATCATATGTATTCTTTTATTTTAGCCTTAAAAATCTAGTAAATGTGTGTAAATAACGTTAATTTAGGCTTCTTATCATCCATGCATCATTGTGTAAATAGTGTATAAAATACGGTTTTTAAAGCCAAAATTATAGAATAAAGAAAAGAAAAGAAAAAGAATAAAATATTGTAAATATTGTATGACCTGAAACCCCGAGACCTAGGCATCTCGATGACTAGGTCGACAAGGAATAAAGTAGGGGGAGATAAGGGCCAGAAGACAATAAAAATTCCTTGTAGTCAATTCATTCTTTATTCATTTTGGGACCTAATTTTAGTTACACTTTTTATGCCTCAATTAAAAAAACTTTACATGAAAGTTGTAGATAATTAAATATAGAAAAATACTCACTCAAAAATATTGTACAGATAAAAAGTTATGATCTGAATAAGATTCCAAAATCCCAAACTCCTAGACATGTATCTCACAAATAAAAACTCGAAATATATCAAACTAACACTTTAATTGTATATAATTTTTAATAAGCTATTTAATGAAGGTAGTTTCATATTTTTCTGAATCACGGTTTGAAAATTCAGTTTTGAACCCCTATTGTATACTTGTACATATTAAAATATTCATTTTATTTATTATTCATTACTTTTATAATTTTATATTTTTAAAATTTTGTAAATATTATTTATAATATATGTACATATTAAAACAGGAATAAAAACTTAAAGAAAACACAAAAATAAAATACATGTATAAAATACATAGGTATAATACCTATAAATACACCTATAACAAGTACACTTCTAATTCTTTAACTATATAAAATACATCATAAAAATAAAATAAAAATATATTTTATGTATAAAAATAATTTATAAATATATAAAATAACAAACAAAATTAATAAAATTAAATTTATAAAATAAAATATTAAAATATATAGATCCATATACCGATAAAGGCCATATAAGGTAACCTGTATTTTTATACCTCTAAAAAATAAATAAAAACCATAATAAAATAATTTATAAAATAATATTTTTTTATTTAATAACTAAAATTTAATAAAATATATTTTCTATTTTTAAATGTTTTTTGTAATCATTTTTTGCAGGATTTTCCTTTTTGGTCCATGTGGACCAACCAGGGGGTTTGAGAGTTGACCGCGTGTCAACTCTGTGACCCGCTTCTTGTTCATGTCATAACGTTGGTTTTCGCCCTTGTTTGCGTAATTTTTAAGGCCACACCTTTCATCTTTTGATGTCGCGTCCTTCTACAATTTTTTTCCTCGTCTATTGGTGATTCACGCCAAGATCGTTTCTTAGGCTGGGAATCACTGATCGAGACGATGTTCCTCGATCTTCTCGCTCTGTTCACCACCCATTCAAAACGCACCCCGACTTCTCCATTTATTCTTGAACCCCTTCTTGACCTAGTTTGGACTCCTAAAATGGATGAAATATTCACATGAAATTATACGTCACTAAAATATACAATGCGTAAAAGAGGCCCAAAACCTAACTTTTACAAATGAGCTCCTATTTTTATGATATTAGTCTTGTTTTGAAGGTATGTCAATGTATATTACTTTAAAAATGAGTAGTATGAAATGGACACAATATGAAAAAGATATCAACATTTAAGTCTGCCTTTTTCTGAAATTAGGGTTTGGGATTATTTTGCATGTTTAAAAGTTAGCATTTTTTTAGGATTTTCATGGATTGAGGTTAGTGATTTGAACACAATGAAGTTGGTTTCATGTTAATTTGTTTCGAATGATTTAATTTAAAATGCTTGAAATTAGGTGAAAATGTAAAGATGATTGATTATAAATGCAAATATGCATGATAAAATGCAGATCTTAATTCTAAGTTCATGAATGGTAAAAATGTCGAGTAAAAAATGAAATACAACTAATTACCCGGGAATGAAGCTCTATATTCATTTTGGTCATAGTTGATCATAGTTGATGATTCTACGTTTCGTCAATTGTCCGTTTCGTCAATTGTCTCATGTTGGTCATAGTTGATGATTCTACGTTTCATCATATGTATTATTTTATTTTAGCCTTAAAAACCTAGTAAATGTGTGTAAATAACGTTAATTTAGGTTTTTTATCATCCATGCATCATTGTGTAAATAGTGTATAAAATACGGTTTTTAGTGCCAAAATTATAGAATAAAGAAAAGAAAAGAAAAAGAATAAAATATTGTAAATATTGTATGACCTGAAACCCCGAGACCTAGGCATCTCGATGACTAGGTCGACAAGGAATAAAGTAGGGGGAGACAAGGGCTAGAAGACAATAAAAATTCCTTGTAGTCAATTCATTCTTTATTCATTTTAGGACCTAATTTTAGTTCCACTTTTTATACCTCAAATAAAAAAACTTTACATGAAAGTTGTAGATAATTAAATATAGAAAAATACTCACTCAAAAATAATGTACAGCTAAAAAATTATGATCTGAATAAGATTCCAAAATCCTGAATTCCTAGACCTGTATCTCACAAATAAAGACTCGAAATGTATCAAAATCACTTTAATTGTACATAATTTTTAATAAGCTATTTAATGAAGGTAGTTTCATATTTTTCTGAGTCACGGTTTGAAAATTCAGTTTTGAACCCCTATTGTATACTTGTACATATTAAAATATTCATTTTATTTATTATTCATTACTTTTATAATTTAATATTTTTATAATTTTGTAAATATTATTTATAATATATGTACATATTAAAACAGGAATAAAAACATAAAGAAAATACAAAAATAAAATACATGTATAAAATACATAGGTATAATACCTATAAATACACCTATAAAGAGTACACTTCTAATTCTTTAACTATTGAAATACATCATAAAAATAAAATAAAAATATATTTAATGTATAAAAATAAATTATAAATATATAAAATAACAAATAAAATTAATAAAGTTAATTATATAAAATAAAAATAAAATATTAAAATATATAGATCTATATACCAATAAAGGCCGTATAAGGTAACTTGTATTTTTATACATCTAAAAAATATATAAAAACCATAATAAAATAATTTATAAAATAATATTTATTTATTTAATAACCAAAATTTAATAAAATTCGTTTGCTATTTTTAAATGTTTTTTGTAATCATTTTTTGCAGGATTTTCCTTTTTGGTCCACGTGGACCAACCAGGGGGTTTGAGAGTTGACCGCGTGTCAACTCTCTGACCCGCCTCGTGTTAATGTCAGAACGTTGGTTTTCGCCCGTTTTTGCGGAATTTTCAAGGCCACACCTTTCATCTTTTGATGTCGCATCCTTCTACAATTTTTTTCCTCGTCTATTGGTGATTCACGCCCAGGTCTTTTCTTAGGCTGTGAATCACTGATCGAGTCGATGTTCCTCGATCTTCTCGCTCTGTTCACCACCCATTCAAAACGCACCCCGACTTCTCCATTGATTCTTGAACCACTTCTTGACCTAGTTTGGACTCCTCGAGTGCTCAGGATTGACTCCCATGACAGGGGACCCTCCAGCACTTGCGGGCGAGGTCTGCAAGGCCGTGAAGGCCGGCTCCACCCCTATCTTCGACGTGCTGCCGTGAGGTACATCTCTTTGCTTTTCTGGCCAGTCGAGGTACTTCTTGCTTGTTTTTCTTCGCCATTTAGCTAGCTATAGGACTAGGTTTTAGCTATATAGTTTCATTACGTGCTTGATCAAGATTTTAAGCCGCGAATCCATCTGAATATCTACGCTGGAGCTCTGCTCTGACCTCCACCATCATCCATCGCTCTGCCTCATCAATCGCCTATATCCACCAATAACAACCCAGCACGCACCGCACGAGCGTTTCTGTTTTTTTATCCAGGTTCGCGGCTGAAAGGGGGCATTTGCGCCCCAGCGACTCTCTTGGAACACTTCCAGGTGTCCTCACGTGCCCAGGTTCCATTGAGGGCCTCTATGATCAGCTAAAGCCTCTCCGTGTTGCGGACTACGTGCAAGAGCAGATTCCCTACCACAGCAGTGTCGGAGGAGCCTTGGCGGGGTCGCGAGAGCCGATTGAAGTTCAGCCGGTCGGAGTTCTTCAGCAGTTCCTCCACCACCATCCTGAGCTGTCGGATCTGGACCTGTTCTTGGAGTGAAGCTGTATGCGTTGGATCAAGCGCGCGAGAACCGTCCATTATGATGTGATCTTCAAATCATGGCCATTGGTGTCCAACCATCATCATCGCGCGAGATCGTGACACATGGCATAGTGGAAGATGTCTGCCGTCGGATCACGCCTAAGTCTGGGTATTTTACATTCTTACCCAATAACTTTTTGTATTTTTTAATTAAGGTATAAACTTTCCTTTGTCTTTTAATATTTTTGTAAAATTTATAAGCGGAACCCTGTAGTTTGTGTTATTGCATCCAGGACCTTGTCAGGCTCACGTTCTTGGCACGTGAGCTCTGGTATTTTTGCATAATAGCCCTCGGATGCTTTGGTATTTGTATTCATCCCACAAACTTTTTAAATTAGTTATAGTTTTTTTGGTAATTTTGTAGCAAGGACCCTGAGATTTTTGATATTTGCGATCTAGTCATTGCGAGGCTCATGTGCTTGGCGCGTGAGCTCGGGCATTTTTGCAAAAAAAGGGCCTCTGTTTCTGTATATTTGTGATTGATCCCGAAATATTTTATTTAGATATATAATTTCTAGAAAAATTGCACCTTGGCCCTGATAGTTCTGGATATTTTTTAAAATACCCCTGCTAGGCTGAATTTTCTCTTTGTTTCTTGCATTTATTTCATGCATCTACAAAATCCTAAATAATCCCTCAAAATTATCTTAGGTTCTTGTTTCATTCCTCTATTATCTATATTTTTATTTTCCATTTTTGTTGCATTTTATTGTTTATAAAAATTTAAAACATGCATTTTCTTCACTGTTTGCATTAGAAAATGCATAAGAATTATAAAACATTGTTGAAAAAAATTCTAAAAAAATATATTTTGTGTGTCTTTGCATCTTTTACCTTCAGACCAAAAATCACTAAAAAATACAAAAGAGAACTCATAAAAATTATAAAACTCTAAAAATCTCTATAAAAAATATAAAATCTATCAAAAACCTAAAAAATGTGTTTTCTATTCCTCGAATTTCTTTGTTGTATTATCTTTACTTTAAAATTAATTTGGAGAATTTTTGTCATCGTTTGATATTTTTCATCTCCATTTTAATTTCGATTAAGTATTTTATTCATTGTTTTCAGTATTTTTGTCTTTAAAAATATCATAAAAATTTGCAAAAATACAATAAAATCATAAAAACATTAGAAAAGTATGAAATGCCCAAAAACATTTTATTTACTGTAATTTGGTTATTTTTAACTATTTATAGATCTCTCTCATCTCTCTTGTATATATACTCCTTGTAGTTTATGTCTTTATTAAAATAAAAAGAAAAGACAAAAATATAAAATGTCAAAAGAAAATATAAAATCTGAAAATTAAAAACCAAAATATAAAAATATAAAATCAAAAATTAAATAAAAGGTTATAAAATTAAAATCCACAAAAACATAGCACACTTATAGGCACTTGATCACATTCATATTTTAGCATCAATTACCCCGATCTACCTGCTTGCTTCTTGTGTTCGACCTCTACATACTTGCTCCTATACACATCTTTTATGTAGAGTTATAATAAATTTGAACTCCACAAATTGCTTTTCATAGTTTGATCTTTGTGGTGGGTTAATTGTTGTTTGAATTTCGGATTTCGTGCGGTCGCACAACGACTGTGTGTCCACCCTATGTGAAACATATTTAGTCTGCTCGATTTTTGGGTTCAACAATAATATATACAAGAAATGCCACTTGAAAGATTTTGATCGCTTGATACTTGAGGTTACTCTTCAATTGATCATTGGCCCTTCACAGAATATATAGCTTTGTCAAAATGCCCACTATATATCTGTTTGGGTTTGAGATAGTTTTCCTAGGAAGAACTCTTCATCCTCTTTGCTTAACCATAGTCCACCTTTTCTTTTGAACCCTTCATGAAAGTTGTAGCTCTCATTGAGACGAACAACTTTCATGAAGAATTTTTTTGATATGAAGTATCCTTCTAATTATTTTTTATTTTTGATCATATTTAATTTTGAATTTTTTTAGAGCGACATGTGGTACCTTCGAAGGCTGCCATGTGCCGCCCACCCTTCTCTCTTCCTCACTACTCTCTATCCACCTTCCGCCTTGTGTGTAGTGCACGTGAGGACTTTTCTCTCCCAGTCAACCCGCTCCTACTCTCATCCAATGTCCACTACCTATCCCCCCGCCCCCTGCATCCCCTCTCGCACAACCAACCTCCGCACTCGTCGCTCCCTATCCTTCCACACCTTCTCCACCCTCTCCCTTTTTAAGTTACTGCCAGCCCACGATCAGGAGTATCCACCATATCTAGGAATAGCTCATGGAGAGGCCGGTGACTACCTCCTCCAGCGAGATCATCAGTAGCTTCTCAAGGCCTCTGCTGGCCTCGATCAAAGCAACGAATTCCCGAGCGGCACCTCTGGCCTCCAATCCTAGGCGAACGTCTTCTTATCTCTTTCTCTCCCTTCCTCTGTTTTTCTTAAATTCCCTTGTTCCCTCCTTTTGATCTTCTTTTAGTCTGTTTTTAATCTCCTTCACTTGTGCACCTCGTCATCTCCATCGTCCATGCCAGTCAACACACCTAGGAGCTACATCCGCACGGGCCACTGCTCCAACTCTAGAAGCTCCTTCATGACCTGGGGTCGTCCTCTCAACCCTACAATTGCTCTTCCATTGTGCCCTCGCCACCGCATCTGCAGCTTCGCCAATAGCGGCTCCACGTTGCCACATGCATGCTGCCAACTCTAAAACCTGCCAGATGCAGCAACCTACAACCATCCCTCCTCCTGCATGCGACTCCATGGCCTATGTGCACAGAAAATCCACGCACTCCAGCACCGCCCACGACTACTGCTCCCCTGGCTGTTTCATCACCTCTTGGAGGAACACCCAACCGACGGTTGTCCACCCTAATCTCCATCGTTAGATGCCTCCACCACCTTCCATCGCCTCAGGAGGAACGAAGGAGGAGAGGGTCTCTAGACCCCCTCACGTGCCCAGTGCCCCTCTTAACCCAGGCCCATCACATAAGGTGCATGTAGGCATGGGGTCAATTGCAGAAGAACTCTACCCCCTCTAGGGGAATCACATCTATGCCCTCCACCAGTCAGGGCATGTGAGGTGCACGTGCTCCACAAATGTATTTACACATTTGCCCCCCTGAGTATTGATAATTGCATACAAGTCCAGTATACATATTTATTTTCAAATTTATTTTCTATATTGTGTTAAGAATCATGTGTTTTCATTTTTATTTGAACCTCTATATAGCATCATTTTATTATTTGAAAAATCACATTCTATTTATCACTTAATTCTTTACATTATGGCATGCTTGTATTATTTTTATTCTTTGTGGTTAATTAATAGTTGATATTCTTGCAGAAAATTGCATACTTTTTCAAATATGGACATAGAACTTCACAGATAATTAACCATCGCTCTAAAAATTGCTAAAAAATCAAGGATTATGAAATTAATTTCTAGTTACATTATGCTCAACAAGAATTGCATTTGCATGCATATTTTTCTCTATAAAAATCATTTTGTGCATTTCACTAATTAATTTTTAATAGGTATTAAATTCAACATTTTTGGGGTTTAGAATTCTTTCGAACATATTACCGAGTGATATATCTTAGATAATTTTAGTCCTTGAAAATAATAGATCTAATATTTATTGTAATTAATTATTAAAAATCTCATTGTCCACATCATTAATTCATAAAACATTTGTTTTATATCTAAAAATTCCAAAAAAGTTACAATAAACCAAGTTCATCATATTTAACATTCTAGCTAGGTTTTATAAATTTCGGACATCGTTTGATCATTGTTCATATTTTAGACCCTAAAATTAGCCAAAGTTGCATCTCATTTATTATTGAATTTAAAAAAATAAAAAATACTTCTTCAAAAACATAACCTCGAGATCAACTAAAGACCATCCTAAGGAGAGAGTTACCACCCTGAGTTCAACCTTGGACATACCAAGTAAAATTTGGTTGACCGCTTGCTTTAATTGACACAGTAATTAAGAAGTAGCTTTTGATCAATCCTAACTTTCCCAATCGTAATAAATGAATCAAATATTAATTTCGACAAATTAATCAAGGTATTTTAGGCTTCTTCAAATGGCATTATTGTCGGAGAGGCACGATTTAGGTTGTTTTTAGAAAATCAAGTTTTTAGGTTTTCCACCTCGGGTATTCTGACCCCCGATTTTCTTCTATTTATTGATCTATTTATTTTCTCAGCATTGTTTTCTTATTTTTTTTTATATTTTTAGGTTAGAATCTTTATGTGCGAGGTACTTTGTGGACTTAGAGAGGCTCTCTTGGAAGCTGATGCGACTCAAAATGACCGAACGTACAAAGAATTTATTTTTTAGGAGAGAGAGTGTTTATTAATATGTAATTAACTAATCATTTCCAATGGTTCCTAATTAGGTTCTTCAGTGTCTAAAGAGATCGGACTCTTTGGGGTGTATCAGACCTATTTTACTCTCCAGTGAGGGTGGGGCCCAACTTGAGTAGTTCATAGTTCTAGGACTGCATATACGTCTACTAGAGCTACTAGAATTGTTAATTGTGCTCGTAGAATTTAAAATCACACTACACTGAATTATACACACTAGATCGAGTTTCATTAGCCAAATAAAATTGTTCTATCACATGCTAATAGAAATTCATGTTCTTGGTAAGATTTCCCATGCATGCATTAGATTTATTTTCTAGGGAAATTTAAATTCTGTTTAGCATATTGCATGAAGATAGCGAGGAAGCACTGTAACTATCTCTGACTCTGCATTCATCATCGTGTTTCCCGCTACATGGCTTTTTCGATTCTCCCCCAATTTTCATTCACATAGGAATAAAGGAATTTGGAATGTTCATGTAGATGTGTATTGATCCCCACTCGAATTCAAAGTGACATTACAAACTTAACGATCTTTTGGGACGCTTAGTGGGGACGGTTGGAGAGTAACCGTCCCCTATAGTAGCAGAGGGGACGGTCTAACGACAATCGTCCTCTCCGGTCAGTATAAGATACGATCACTTCTGACCATCTCAGATAATGGACTCGTTGGAGACGGTTACATAGCCGTCCCTTACGAGTAGAGCTCCTGTTTTTTTTCTTTTGTACCCAGGCACTTTAGGAAACGGTCATAATCGTCCCCTATAGTCCACTATTGGCGTAGCGTATACCTAACCTTAAGGGACGGTTGCAACCGTCCCTTATAGGTAGATATAAAGGACGGTTGCAAAACCATCGCCGATGCCTGTGTAATGGAGGGACTCTTGGAAATATCTGTCACCATAGGGGACCGTTAACTTATAACCGTCCCCAATCATTAGTACAGGGGACGGTTGTATGACCGTCCCCGATTTTCTTATATCCTCTCGGCCCAAATCCTTTCCTCATTCCTCTCCTCCTTTGACCTCCCAAGCTTGCCCCCACCTGACCTCCCCTTCAAGCCCACCGCCGCCTGACCTCCCCTTCAAGCCCGTCGCCGCCCCAACCTCCTCCTCCCCCTGGAGTTGCCTCCCAACCTCCCTGTTGAGGCCTCCATCACCGCCGCCCCAGTTTCCTCCTCCCCTAGTCCGTCACCCCAACCTCCTCCTCCCTTAGCGCCGCCCCGACCTCCTCCTCCTCTAGAGTCGCCACCGACCTCCTCTCCCCCATTGAAGCCTCTGTCTCCGCCACCTCGGTCTCCTCCTTCCCTAGCCTGCCACCCCGGTCTCCTCCTCCCCTAGCGCTGTTGCCCGACCTCCTCTTCTACGGTTGTGAGTTTCTTCAAGTATTTCTACTTTTATTAACTTATTACTTGAAATATGCTTGCTTTTATGATTGTTTAAATTTTTAAAGTAATAGCTTAGTGTTTAGGAACAATGAAATAAATGTAATATATTTGTTTATAGGCCTAATAGCTTACTCTTTAGGACTAATAACTTAGTATTTAGGATTAATAATGTAATACATTAATTTTCCATGTGTATGCTTGTCTTTAACTATGATCTCTGGGATATACATTAACTTAGTATAGGATATATACATTAACTTAACATACATTAGTATTTGAATTATAAATTAACTTAGTCTTTGGATAGTGCACCAGATCAAATAGGATGTTAATATTAAAACTTTTACAGTATAGGAAAGATGGTGTACAATAGATTCGTAATAGATATTAACATTGTTATTATCTTTGGATCTTTATCTATAGGAAATGGACAAAAATTGTATGAACAAAAGGTTCGATGATTATGGGACATATGACAAAGGTGTTATCGGGTTCTTAGATTGGGCATTTCGGCGTGAGTCGCTCTATCATATTATAGGAGCTGAAGGAGATAGGATACATTATCCTTGCATAAGATGCAAGAAAACTCTGACTAAAAATCAAACCGTAGTTTACGAGCATCTGATATTAAATGGTTTTTGGCTTCACTATACAAATTGGACGTATCGTGGTGAAGGAGTCATATTAGAAGAGGTCAATAATGCCCCAATTGATAATGAAAGAGATATGTATGAAACAGATGGTTGAGGTGCTATGTTTGTGATGTTAGACAATATTCGAGGGCATAATGCTGATGAAAGGATGGAATCGCTTCCGATTACTTTACATGAAATGATACAAAATGTAGAAAAGCCTATATGCTCGGGAATCAAAATGTCTCGTTTACGTTTTCTTTTGGAGTTGTTTAAGATAAAAGTGAAGAATCGATGTACATCGGTTACGATGACAGATGTCTTGCAGTTAATTAGGACATTATTAAATAATCCTGAAGGTTTTCCAAAGTATGGGAATGGCGCTAAGTCAAGATTCCGCTCACTTGGACTAAATTACGAGAAAATTGATATATGTCCAAACAACTGCATTTTATGTTGGAAGGATTATTCAAATTTAAACACCGAGAGACTTCTTCGATGTTAACGAAGAGGAAGATGCATTGGATAATGATGTTGCATACCAGAATAATTCAAATGATTTTTTTCATGAAGTAGTAGACAACGACATTGCTACTAGCAACGTGAGGTAATGTTATTTTTTTATTTTATATTCAAATAATTGAATATATTCTAATCGATCTAAATGTACTTTTTAAATTATATGTGTTTGAAATGCATATATGGCTCCTAAACCCAGGCATATTCGGGAAGTTTCCGAACCCACTCAACAGCCACGTAGAGGATATCTGATGCCAGTAGTGGCAGATCCCAGAGATGACCGGGACCATCTCAGTGTAAATTTCTGGATCGTCTCGCACTCGGGCAGACGTTACATGTTTGCATCATTGGTTGAGATGCAGTAGGGGACAACTCTACGAAGTTTCAGAGCTACCTTGGCCAGGTTGCTCGTGCTTGCGTCCCCATCACGACGCATGACTTTCGACAACTTCCTTATGCTGTCAAGGCTACCATACTATCGAATTTGGAGGTATTCTACAATCGAATTTATATTTGGACTATTTTATTATACTAAATTTTTTTATTGTTCTTGTACAAGGCTGTTTTTACATGCAAACGAAATACCCATGTCGATTCCCAGATTCTTTCGCATGCGGCTGAGATGTTGCGTCAATATAAGGGACGCATAAAGGTGAAGGTAACAAGATATATATATAGACACACACACACACACACCTAAAGAAAGATTTGAACACTCACGCTATTTATTTTCCTGTGATTAGTATTACAATCCCAAGATTCCATATGTGCAGCTTGTGCAGAACGTCCCACCAGATGTTACACCAGATCAATGGAGGGAGTTGATCAATTTTTGGTCTAGTGAGGAGTTCGCAGTATGTAAAATTTTTCCTATAATTGTTTTATATTTGTACTAACTTTTTTTAATTGTAGGCGATATCTACAAAAAATACTTCAAATCGCTTCAAAGGTTTTAGGTCCACCCACAAGATGGGGAGGAAGAACATAAACCAATTGAAGGATGACTTTGTAAGTATTCAAAAAATTTAAATGTGACTAATTTTAGAAGCAAATTTTAAAAATATCTTCTTTTATATTTTTTTAGTTGAGGGATAACGATAGAGAAATGACCCGAATAGAGGTTTTTGTCGGGTCAAAGAGCAGAGATGTAGAAGGAGAAGTGCAGTGGATTGATGATGTCTACACACCAATTCATGTAAGCAATATATATTATTAGTTTTTAGAATGCCTTACATTAAACTTTGAAAATAATATATGTATATCTGCATGCAGGAAGAAATGATAAGGCTCTCTACCACCACCTCACTAGATAGTACGGGGACAAGCACTCTCCCTTTATCCGCCGATGAAGCCTTCCTCCAAGCCACAGGTCCAGAACACAGTGGATGCATATGTTGCAGAGGACGTGAAGAAACGATCCGTACATGGTACAGAATGGGTGGTGCAAGTGGGTCGCGGACCTCCTCGCAAGGGAGAGAGAGGGAGAGAGAGATGGAGAGGGAGTTGCGCGACATCAAGGCGAAGATGTCCACACAGGATGAAGAGATGACTAAGATGCTTATGGACATGACGAATGTCATAACATACATTAGCCGTTTTCAAAGCCAGGCCGAGCTACCAGTGGAACCTGAACAACTTGCGATGATAAGGAAATTGATGAAGAGAGCGAGGAAAGTGATGAATCAGAATAAATTACGATGGATGTAGAATATGTATGTAATATATTTTAGTTTTATCTTGAACATTAGTTATTGTAATTTAATATCAGTGGCTACGATGATGTAAAATAGAAAAACTATTTTTTTTAAGTATTAAGTAAGAAATTTGGTTTCTTTTAAGTGTCTTGTATTGTCTATGTGGTTTTGCAGCAGGAGCATGACAAAAATACCAATGAATTCATTATTTTTTTCTTTCAGAGAGTATTAGGGACGGTTGTAACCGTCACCATTTGTACTCCAAAAGCGTCCCCTCTATATCAAAATAGATCATGGTCTCTATATTTGGATTTCAAGGATCAAAGGGGATGGTTTCAACTGCCCCTGAAAGTCTTCTGTTGGCGTCGCGATAGGTCCTTTGAACGTATGGTACGGTCGCAACCGTCCCTATTGATTATAACCGTCGCTTGCGCTTGATAGGGCCTCGTTGTCTCCGTTTTGTACACATGGGACATAAAAGGGACGCTTTAAACCATCCTCGAAATGCTTCTGTGTGCGTCGCGAAAGGTCAATTGAGCGTAGGGGACGGTTGGGACCATCCCCTTTGATAATCGAAGGGGACAGTTTCGACCATCACGCCCGTTCGATAGCGCCTCACTGTCGCCAGTGTTAACCCATGGGACCTAAAGGGTATGGTTTAGATCATTCCAGATGGCTTCTGTGGCCGTCCCGAAAGGTGCTTTGAGCATGGAAGACGGTTGTAACCATCCCCGTTGATCTTATAAAGGGGACGGTCACAACCATATCCTATTAGTCAATGTAGAAGGGACGGTCATGACCGTCCCTATTATTCAACGAAGGAGGGACGGTTACAACCGTCCCCAATGGTTGGAAAAATGGAACATTTGTAATAAGCGTCCCTTCTGATCAAATGAGATGGTGGCAAAGGGGACGATCCCGTGACCGTCCGATCTGAGCAGAAGGGACGCTTCTCATAGTAAAGAGGACAATCCTTGACCGTCCCCTCTGGGTCCTTTGCTTGTAGTGTGATAACGAAACTAAAACAAGCGGACTGTAAACATTATTGATTAATTAAAACTGGATAAAATTGAATATCATCGTTTTCGAGAAAGCAACCCTGTCCTTGTATGATTTTACTACAAGTGAGAGAAGGATGAAAACTAGGATAGAACCAAGCTAGGATTTTCAGATTGACTACTAGTTCAACAAAAACGATGAGCCACTTCTTAGAGAAGATCTATGAGTAGCCGGTAAACGGTCTGGATTTCCTTAGTAGAGTAGGAGGTTTAGAGGACACCGTGGTAGACTCCATGCTCAAGTAACGAGTAGCCGTATTTATACGGTCCGTACTTACTCCCATGCTGGTTGAAAATGGATGCAACTAGTCGTAAGAATCAGACTAGTCTTTAAGAAAATACAGACACCTACAGCTCGTTAACTCTTCGAAATTTGTACTTATCACCAACTATAATAGACATAATTTAGCCCAATCTTTACGGCCTTCATTGAGTTGAGTTGGTGAAATCAGGGTTTGCATTTGTGTATTGAATTATGTGACAGTGCACTTGTACACATAGATCGTGGTTTCGCAAATCTATTTTTCCATTCCAATCGAAGATGTTGGAATATTGACATTTGTTCCCAGATTCTGTGGGTTGCGTTCAAATGACAAATCCCCAAACCTCTTTTCCACTTTCTTTCAGAGGAACCCTCACTTTGAGGTAGTTTCTCCCCAACCATCATTCTTTTTACCCACCCACCCACCATTGGTTGAAACTTTCAGATACGAACTGCTCACAAAACCGAACATGTTCTACGAAGACACAATGGAGTGAGCATATTCGAGGATGACTATAGTATTACCCGACTTTGATAGAGGAACACAATTCCCGGTTACGTATGATAATTCTCTATTTGAACCATCCTTTACTCGGGATGATACTTAACACGAGTATGATCACTTTTCCTTTGACCACAGAGATGACACCTAATGTCAAGGCAATATGACTCATGACTAGACACTAGTCACAGAGACCGACTACATCTCGGTTTAGGATAAAATGCCAATGTCGTAGCATACCGAGCATAGTGACTCATCTCTGAGTCATGAGACAATAGTGGATGACATAGCTCGGATCATAAGAGAACCCATGTTTTGACAGAATAATTTGATAATGTCATCTAAATAATAAAGACATGATAATCAACGTAGAGGAATCAAGAAAATCACAAAGAGAACTCAAAACACATCATGTGTCGGATGTCCACACACAAACATCACACACCTAACCAGTCCACTGACCAACTTACTGACTCTATTAAAAATTCCAAAAAAAATCAAAAAATTAGAAAATTCAAAAAATACAGACAACTTCAATATGGAAGTTTTTTGCAAAAGTCTGATCATAGTGCATCCATTAATCAAGTCCATAGAATATGTACCTGATCTTCAGAGATTTGTGAAGAGTCATTTATCACCTAAGAGACGGAAAAGAAAAGATCTCAAACTGAATATTATTTAAAACTATGGCCAAATCAGTAGCGCTGACCCAAAAAGTAAGATCCGGAAAGTCAAACGGTTGATGAACGTGACTTGTGAGTTTAATAATGTTCGAATTGATGAATATTCTATACTGAATATTCTCTCGAAGTTCGTGTTTGATGGACTCGAACTCAGACCGCTTAAAAAGACCCAAGTAATCGTTCAATTCCCCGACTGATCCACAAAAAGACAGAGGGATTTTTTCTGTCATCATTACTTTCTTAGGTGTTACACATAGGGCCCGTTTGGTAGGAGAATAAGCAGGAATAAGGATGGGGAATAAGGATCTATTCTCCGTTCGAATGGAGTATAGGAATAAGGAGAATAAGGTGGAATAAGGGTTATTCTCTGTTCGGCTGGGTTTTGGGGGATAAGGAATAAGGTTTGAAAGTTAAGTAAAGTTGTTGGTTGTTATTTGAAGTGGTGTGATATAATATCTCATTATAGGTGGCATATACTAGTCAATAATCGGGCGACGATATGGAAATATACCAGATCAGATTTTGAAATAAGGAAAAACGAAATGGAGCTAAAATAATGAAAACTAGAAAAGTAGAAAAAATGTAGACATTACCTAGATTTCCCTCAGATTTGAATTCCCACATCGAAAATAACAATGACAGTGACGTCGGTTAAGCTACGCCACTATAGTGGCTGCTCAGCCATGATCAATACCGCATCATTAAATCATAATTTATAACGGTGGAATCATCATAGGGACGTTGCAGAAAGTTTAAGATGTACTTTGGTAAGAAATCATGATAATAATCCATGGAAGGCGTTTGTTGTACAGTACTGCACGATGCAATGTAGAGAATACATGAACGTAGTACGAAATAGTCGGTGGAGGCGGCACAATGGTAACAAAAGCTACACGTAATTAAATAAAAATCAACGCTGCGCATTCTGCCACATGGCCGTTGCCAAAGCATCACGTAACAACTCTCCAGCTCGAATCTCCTGTTTGGAAACCCTGATGTCGCTACCTGCGGAAGTGTTGTCAAATTCTTCGTCATTGGGACTGGCTCTACAGACGACCCAGTTTGAGCTGATTCAAGAGTGAATGCACTTGATATCTGATCCTCGCCCTGGACTTCACAGATGAAGTTGTTGATGATGCAACATGCCATGACAACCAAAACTTGCTTCTCGAAACTGTAGAACGGTCGCTCAGTTATGGCCTTGAAGCGAGCTTTCATGATGCCAAATGTTCGTTCGACGTAAGACCGGAGCTGTGAATGCCTGTGATTGTACAACTCCTCAGGCTGGCGATATCCGTGTCCCCTTCGAGCCCTAAACTGGGGTAGGTGTGCAATAACGCCACGGTATGGGGTGAGGAAGCTCTCCGTGTTTGCATATCCACAGTCGAGCAGGAACTTCCTTCCCGAAGGTACATGAAAGCCTCCCTCGTCTAAAGCCCACCTTAGCATCTTCATATCAGTGGCTAAACCCTCCCATCCGGCGGCGACGTATATAAATCTGTAACTGAAGTCCACACACGCCATGACATTCTGTGCTAGGGTTTGGTGCCTGCTCCGAAACTTTGGAGCGACATTTGCGGGGATAAGCGTGCCATCGATTGTGCCGATGACATCCTGCAAAATGGTTAATTTAAATACATATTCTTATGTAAATCAGTTGCATTCTAAATCCATCATGCAGGAGTGTCTTTAAATAAGGATAAAAGTTTCTATTGTTCAGAATAACATCTGGTACCGGACAGTCAACAGCTGGGAATCAGATGAACTGATCTCTGAGGGAGACGATGCGTATGAGAATGTCGTTGAGGTGATTCGAAATTGTATCACCAGAGTGTTGGAAATGTTCAGAAAGCACACGATTCTTTGCATTGTGGATGAGATAATACAAGAAAATGCGGAGGGATTCCTCTGCCTTGGGTGCCTCGAATCCTTTAGGCCAGCTCGATCCTTTAATAGGGTGCATAAACGTAGAATGGTATCGGGGTACATACGGAAAATAGAATATGATCGAGCAACGTGTCCATTTAGCATCTCCCGAATCCATACATGTCCTGTACGCATTGACGTATGATGTGGCTGTCTCGGGATGTACCCGGCTCCATCGATCAGGTTCTCCTCGTCATCCTCTAGGACTGCATGCAGGTATGTCATATTCAACATGACCAAATTATATCTCATAGCGGTGATTGCCTCCATTCCCTCCATCGGACATGTAGAAAACCTACATTTCCATATTGATTCTCAATCATACAAGACCACCAACAATCACAACAGGTAATTATTGTAGAACACATGTATGGAAGCTATGAAGTTATCCTATTGCATGCGAGAAATGTCCGTGAAGGTAGTTACTTATTACAGAACATCTAAAGTTAAAACAGGAAATATTGTTCAACAAGCAAAGAAGACAAGTACAGAAAGGAAAAGGTGCTCATGAAAGAAAAAAAACAGCAGACATCAAAAAAAAGACCAGCAAACAGTCAGACAGATGAGGTGTTGAGCAACTAATCCTTGCCCAACTGGATGCTTACCCACGCAGCCAAATTCGTAGGCACAGACTTGGCCCGGTTGAATATAATACGTTCGTATGGGTCACGAAGGCTGTGGGCAAGACGAATTTGGGCCTCGGCAGGTAGGCCCGGAACTAGTGCCTCAAGCTCATCCAGAAGCTCCTCCACCCCCTGGTGCGTATCTTTCGGAGTCCACGCTTGGATCTGCTCCCTTTGCAACTCCAACATTTGCGTCATCAAACGGATGACGTCCTCTCCCACCAGCTGTGACGGTAAGGGGGCACCATCACTGCGTGAACGCTTCGTGCTTATTGCCTGTGTGCTTGAATCCCGGCGTCTTCTCCTCCGAATTTGTTGCGTACTTGGGCCAGCACCTTCTCCTTGTTCCGGGACCTCAGGGGCTTTGGTGTCCCCTTCGAGATCCTCATCGAAAGCTTGTTGCGTACCAGCATCACCCTCAAAAAATGCAGCAAACGAACCAGGGGTTGCTGTCTGTGAGGAGAAGGCAAATGTACCCTTCGTGGTGTAGTCTCCGACAATTGCTTCCACGAGATCGAAGTGGGGGAAAGACTTCCTCTGATATGGCTTGTACGCCTTGTCAATCTGAGTGCAATATAAAATGATGAGAGTTTATTGAAATTTATGCAGCTTTAAAGTAGGTGCACATGCAGTTACTCACCGTGAGCCATGCCTCCTCATCAGGTGCGACCACGGTACAACTCAGTGGGTACCATCCCCAACCGCTCTTGGACATGAGGTAAACGAATGCAGTGTAGTCCTTCTTGATGGTTTTCCATCGATTGTTGAGCTTCACCTTATCTCAGTTATTCCCAGTGTGTATGTTAAACTTCTCTACTATACTGTGCCAGGCTGGTGATGTAAAAGATCCTCCAACCCAGTCGTCAACATCAAAGTGATGTTTGAACAGCTGAAGAAGACATTCATCCATAGAGGGTGTCCACTTCACCCTATGGACTGAGGAATCGTCGTCCCTAATGTGTACCCCAGACGATCCCGCACCAGCAGTGAACATCCTGTAGTATAAGTTAGACGATGTCAACTGCAATGAGCACCGACCACTGCAGGCATTATCAACCCAAAGAAAATGTACAAGTCATCGTATACCAAAACAGCAGCCATGCGGCAAAGCAAAAAAGATATTTGAGGCACCAACGAAGGTTCTCTTCACCAGCAGAATAACATCCTCGAGCACCAAATAGGTAGCTCTCAGCCATTTCACAAAAAAAGTTGACCCGAAGATTACTTAACGTCAAGAATCAATAAGAACAATCGGCCAACGACCACCCAAGTAAGATCAACACAGAGCACACAGCATCACAGAGCATCAGTGAGGTAAAGAATCAGAGCACAGAGCATTACAGATGGCTGCTAGATAATTCAGAAAGTACTTATGCGTCATTGATATAATGTAGTCAGAAGGTAAAGCACACAGCACCACAGAACATCAGTGAGGTAAAGCACACATGTAATTTCATCCAGGAGCACCACGGAGGGTGCTCTCAACCAAACCAATAACATAATCGAGCACTGAAAAGGTTGCTCTCAGCCATTTCAAAGAATGAAATTACCGTCAATGATGAATAGAATTGAAAAAGCAGTAACAATTATCACACATGAGTCCATATCAGTGCAGCCACTACAAACCCAGCATCAAATAGCACCGGTGATTCAGCCGGAAATAGGTGGTCTTAAGTTCACACAAATGTGAACTCAGTCGGTGTGTCGACCACACTAAATCCGGACTAAAGTCAACAATGAACCCACAATCAAATATCAATCAATGAAAAATAAGTGTGGAGTCAAATTTATTTTTAACTCTGCACAAATGATGTAAAGGGCAAGTATGCAGAGAGTTCGAACACAGGGAGCAAACAGTGTAGTCCTAGCAAAAGCTAAGTGTGTGAGTGATGTGTGAAATGTCTACACTAAGCAAGCAACTACAATTTTTGTGGGTTTTTAATTTTTAATTAATAAATTTTTTTTTTATTTGTTTGATTTTTAATTTTGTATTTGATTTTTGATTTTCTGATTTTTATCTTTTATATTTTATATTTTTTTTATTTTCTTTTTTTTTTTTCAATAGTGGAAAGTAAAGGCAATATGAGATAAGGCAAAGTGAAATATTTATAAAAATGCACAAAAATGCTCCAAACTTCAGAAAATAAATGTTTTTGGTATTTTTAAGGTTTTTTACTGTTTTTATGATTTTTGGGGATTTTTCTAGGTGTTTTTGGTATGTTTAAAAAAACTGAAATAGGGCAAACAGTGGAAATAAGGGCTGGCTGTGACAAAAATGCAAGTTAAAAATAGCAACCAGTAACAAAAATATTTCACACTATTTTTCCAATAAAAGTAACAAAATAAGGAAGAAACAGAAGCTGAGTTTGCAATTTTTGGGTTTTTCTACTATTTTTTATATTTTTTTGAAGTTTTTGAGTGTTTTTCAATTTTTAGTGTTTTTCTTTTGAGATTTTTAATGATTTTTGGACTGACACTAAAAGATAATAAAATAGACACTACGTGATTTTTTTGGAATTTTTAGAGGTCTTTTGATATTTTTTTGGTATTTTCTAAGGTAGACAGTACACAAAATGAGAGTTTTTGATTTTTAATAAATATGAAAATAAAATGAAATCAAAAACTAAATAGGTGGCGTGAAAGTATAGGTGCACAGGAGCTTAACTTGACTTTTTGAGAATTTTTCGAATTAAAATGAAGCTCCAAATAATTAAGACAAATGCACAAAAATATTCAGGCCTGGCAGGGATCTAAGTGCAATTTCGCAAACTTCCAGGGGCTAACATGCAATTTTCGCAAAAATATAACACTGAATACGCAAGTTTATGGACCTAATATGAATCGATAAAGGCGTAAGGGGGTCCCTGCAAAAACACCAAGTCACGTGCTTGGACACACGTGACCTGGCAGGGACCAGCTAGCAAATACCAGAAAGTTTGAGGTCCTACTTGTAATTATTACAAAATATAATTAGCTGCAGAGGAAAGTTTGCGAATTAAAGAATAAATACAAAAACTTGGCTGGGTTTAGGCGCAAAATACCCAACCTTGGGCGCGAACGAACGGCGGATCTGAATCACTTATGCCACGCGTCGAGCTCTTGCGCGCCGATACCGGTTCGCTGATGAGTGGCCCAGATTAGATGCTCGATGACGATCGGATGGCTCAGGGCGCACTTAATCCAACGGTAGCTGCTTCGTCTGGAGCGGGCTCAAGATCCGACGGTGTAGAGTCCCTCTCCAAGAACAGGGACGAACAGGCGGTGGCTCGAGCTTCGATCGACAAATAGATGCTCCTCCACCCTCCTCCTTCGCCTCAGAAGCACGCCAGAGATTCCTGGAAGGTCCCTCGAGGTCGCGGCAACGCCAAAATGGGCGGGGAAGCTCTGATGCGCCGCCGCGAGCTAGAGGAAGAATGGTGGCTCCAGGTAGCACGGTTCCTCAAAATCGACCCCTCAGATGGGGTCTTTCTGGCGCTAGGACCTGCAAGAAGTGGTGAGAAGGCCCAGGGCAAATTGCCTGGGCCTCGCGGAGGCGTGGGGGTGCGCGATAGATGAGTGATGGAGATGGTGGCCGGAGGTGTCTCCGGCGAGCATTCGACTTAGCGAATCGATGCTATAATGAAGTGAATGATCGGGGGATAAGGGAGCTGGAAACGCAAGGGATGCAACTACGGAGAAAAACTAAGGAGTGACACACTACCTCGAACCCAGATCAGGCGAGGGAAGGTACCTCGACGGCGGTCGCCGGAGGTTGGAACACGCGGCGCTATCGACCCTCTCCCTCCGCTTGGATGCGCTCAGCTCGAAGCTGTCACCTTCGGGCGTCGATGGCTGGACCAAGGGGGGTGGTTCACTGGTGATTCGCGGTTCAACCCGAGAAAGGAAGATGGGGGGACGTATTTGAAGAGGTTTGGATGCGTGACTTCGAGAAGAAGTCACGGGTGGGCGAGGAAGATCTGAGCAGATCTGATGGAGCGGCGATGGAGATGGATCAGAGCGGCGCAACTTCCATGAAGGAAGCGGCGGCAAAGGACGAGCGGCGCGACCTAGGAAAATCCACCAAGGTGGGCAAAAACCCAGGCGCGCCAGAACTACAGTAGACGAAGGACGGGCTGTTGACCTGCTGGTCAACAGTCGCTAGCTTCTGGTTGGTCCACGTGGACCAACCAGAAAAAGATAATAAAAAATGTTTTGTTAATTCATTTAAAAATAGAAATAAATCGAATTAAATTAAAGTTATAAAATGAAAATTATTTGTTATTTTGTGTAGTATTTTATTATGATTTTTATTTATTTTTATGATACATATTTCTACAAGTTCACTTTTTAGCCTTATATAGGTATATTACCTATGTATTTTAATACTTTTATTTTTATTTTGTATTTTTACTTTATTTGTTTTATGTTTATTATTTTCTAAAATTACAAGATGCTTTTATATACATAAAGATATTTTTATTTTATTTTTCTGATATGTCTTGTGTATTTAATAAAATCAAAGTATAAAAAGTATAGGTATAAATATAGGTATAATACCTGTATATATGTGTATTTTATTTTGAGTTTTCTTTTCACTTTTATTCTGATTTTAATGTGCATATTTATTAGAAGTAATATTTACAATATTATAAAAATATAAAATTATAAAAATAATGAATAAAGAATAAGTTGAATATTTTAATCTGTACAAGGTACAATGTGGGTCCAAAACTCAACTTTCAGACCGTAGCTCCGCCAAATGCGAAACCACCACCATTAAATAGTTTATTTTATTCTATATACAATTAAAGGTGAGTATGCTGCATTTGGAGTTTTTAATTGTGAGATACGGGTCTGGGAAGTTGGCATTCTGGATTTTTATTCAGACCATAACTTTTTATCTGTACATTATTTTTCTGTGAAATCAATTTTGTATTTTTCTTTATAAAATTATCTACAACTTTCATGTACAAAGTTCCTTTATTTGATGTACAAAAAGTGGAACCAAAAATAGGTCCCAAAATGAATAAAGAATGAATAGTTTGTATAGGTATTTACACTGTATTTCTGACCTTATCTCCCCCTACTTTATTCCTTGTCGACCTATTCATCAAGATGCCTAGGTCTCGGGGGTTTTGGGTCATAAAATATTTACAATATTTTATTCTTTTTCTTTTCTTTATTTATTCTATAATTTTGGCCTTAATTACAGTAATTTACACACTAATTGAATGCACATGCATGAATGCTAAGATGATGGAATTAATGACTATTTTCAAGCATTTGCTAGGGTTTTTGGTGCCAAAATGATAGAATAAAGATGATGAAATGTGGATTCATCATCCCCCTATGCTTTACCTTTGCTAGTCCCTAGCAAACACTTATGCAATAAGTGCAAAAAGAGAAAAGAAAGAAAAGAAAAAGAAGAAAATTAGATTAAGTTTAATTATCGAACTTGTCTTCGCAAAATCAAAGTTTGGAGCTTAAGTCGGACCTTTGGAATTTTTAGTGCGGTCGGAACCTTACTGAGAACCAAGTTTGAAATCCAACAGTCCTTGAACATCCCAAAACTCTGTCCAAGTCTCCTCAATAGCCAGGTCAGAAATACTTCAACTCATACGCAAACTCTTACGACTATGAATCTGACTCGTACAGTGTAAGTGATATGTAGCTCCCCACCTCAGAAGTAGCAAAGAAACAACCTCCCCTAACCTGGTAACTCTAATGCCTTGGTCTAGCAACTCTTTCCTCGAGAAGCGGGGTATTCCCTTCTAAGTTCAAGTGCAACCGGCTCAAGAAGAGGGGGAAGAAGAGAATGGGTCAAGGCCAGTGTAGCCAAGTACCCTTGGAAGCTTGACCAGTGTAGCCAAGTCTTCCGCTGCAAGCTACATAAGGTGGGTCATGAATCTCAAGCTTTGCTTATTGCACTCTATATACATACTCCGGTGGGATTATCATTTTCTATCAGACCCACCACTTTTTTTGGAGTTCTTTTTGCATTTTTTTTTCAAGTGCATCTATACAACATATACATGTGCAGCATTTATACAAGGAGTTTTTCCTCTTGAGCCAGTAGACTATCCCTCTTTTGAAGCTTTATTGCAACCCACGGCTTCTGTCTTTAGACTTCATCACCACTAGACCAAGTTGAGGTGCACTTCCTTCACTATAAGAAGAAGAGAGGTTCCGCCTAGAAGTACTACCCTCATATGCTACCCCAAGCCAAAGGAAACTGCCTCCTCACCACCTCATCCGTGGAGAGCTATGTGAAAGGTGCAGGTGTCCAAGTTAGGTCATTATCAACAAGAGTCGTGCGTGTGCTCCGAAATACTCTACTTAGGCAGTCAAGAATCCATTGAACCAAGTCCCGTGATCCTCAAAGAATTAAGTCAACTAGACCTGAAGTACCTCAGACCCAGTTCCTATAAGGTTCCTGTTATTAGGTA
Source organism: Ottelia alismoides (assembly GCA_037367405.1). NCBI lineage: Eukaryota > Viridiplantae > Streptophyta > Magnoliopsida > Alismatales > Hydrocharitaceae > Ottelia > Ottelia alismoides. The sequence continues at coordinate 828,706 of JAZKJV010006800.1, read as the reverse complement.
GATTATAAGGTCCAATCAAGCTCCAATCTCCGGATTTTACTTAGACTTGTTCAACTATCAAACTCAATCCGAAAAATGCTTATGCCATGCAATGCTATGCAGAAAATATTTTTGTGATGCAATTTTCAAAGATTTTGAACTTTTTATGGATTTTTGAAAAGATGATGCATGCAGATGCAATTTTTTTTTTGTATTTTTCAAAAAGATTTTTCAAATGTTTTTGGATTTTAGTTTTTGCAAATGTTTTTGGGCTTTTTGAAAACAAAAAGGTTTTGGCTGAAACATAGGTTAAAATATGTACACGGGAGTGCTTCTTATTTACAAAAAGTGGATTTAAGGATTTACAAGGGTAAGTGGTCAATTTTATACATATATACATAGTGGATTTTGGTGTGATGTGTATATTCCTCAAACTTATTTGACACAAGCTTTTCACAAAATTTTTGAAAACTATAGTCCAAAATAATTTTTACAACATTTTTACAAACATGTACACTCATTTGAAAATCATTTTGCAATCGGTTTTTCAAAACAGTATATATAGGTTTTTCAAATATTTTTTTGCAACCATTTTTCAAACCATTTGCAAATCATTTTTCAAACATTTTATTTCACACAAAGAAAAGAAGTTTTACAAAACACACATTTTTACAAAGGTTGAAAACATGTAACAAAATATTTTCAAAATAGTTTTCAATAGATGTTCACAAAGATTTTCAAACTATTTTTCAAACATTTTGCAAAAAACATTTTCACCTGATTTATTAATCAGTAAATATAAAAAGAATTTGAGGAATAATCACATCTTTTTATTAAAGGTTTTTTTTTAATGAATTTTTAAAGAATTAGTAGCCATATTATTAGGAAAATACGAAAGTACGAGTTATGGCTAAAGTATATACGCAGTATATACGACCCCCCTATACTTAGCTTGAGCTATGTCCTCATAGATCGGAGAGAAAAGAGAAGACATAACTCGTACTAAGTATAGACAAGTCTAAAGAATAGAGAATAAATGAATGAATCAATTAATGAGAAGTTGACCGTCCCCCCTATACTTAGGATCAAATAATCCTAAGTATAGCAGACTGTACACAACGCAGGGAGGGTCAAGGGTGGGAATGAACAGATCGTACTCAGATTGTCTCCCCCTATACTTAGGGTAAGATATCCCTAAGTATAGACAAGAAGAGGAGACAATGGAGAGGATCGAAAAGAAATAGAAAAACTCGGGGTGCCAACCCCCCTATACTTAGGACAAAGTACGTCCTAAGCATGGAAAACTGTCTACAAGGGCGGCACCTTTTTCATAGATAAAGAAGATAGAGATGGAAAAGAAGAAAAGAAGAAAATAAGAAAACCAAGTGATATAAACAGATGGATCTGTACAGCGGAAGATGGAATTTGATCACCATGTATGAGATGTAGATGATAAGAGTCAAAGGACACATCTCATACCAGAAAAATGGGGGCAACGTCAATGGTCGGCGGATCATGATCACGATATAGTTTCAAGCGTTGACCATTGACGCGGAAGGTAGAAGAAGATGACGGTTCGGATATGTCGATGCTGCCATTGTCATGTACCTTCCTGACCACATACGGTCCTTTCCACTTGCTCTGTAATTTCCCTGGAAATAGCTTTAGCCTTGAATCGAACAACCATACTCTCTGATCTGGCTCAAACTGTTTATGGCTGATATGCGAATCATGCCATGTCTTCACTTTTTCTTTGTATTGTAGGCTGTTGGAGAAGGCTGTATCTCTCAATTCCTCCAGGGCTGCCAATTCAGCTCTTCTTTGGTCTCCTATACTCTCGGGATCTAGAAGCAACTCAGTAACTGCCCAAAAAGATTTGTGCTTGATTTCCACTGGCAAATGGCACGGCTTGCCATAGACGAGACGAAAGGGAGATGTCCCCAATGGATTTTTGAAAGAAGTCCGATAGGCCCATAGGACCGAGTCCAAAAGTTGTGACCAATCCTTTCGGTCTGGGCGGACAACTTTCTGCAAGATCGTCTTTATCTCCCGATTCGATACTTCAGCAAGACCATTAGTCTGAGGGTGATAAGGAGTGGCAACCCGATGGTCAATACCGAACTCGTCAGCAAGGGCCCTAACTTTGTCATTGATGAAATGAGACCCCCCGTCTGAAATCAAAACTCTAGGTACTCCGAACCGTGAAATGATATTTTTCCTCAAAAATTTGCACACGGTTTTAGCATCTGCGGCTCGGGCGGGGATGGCCTCAACCCATCGGCTGACATAATCCACAGCAAGCAAGATGTGCTCGAATCCCTGACTTTTAGGAAATGGGCCCATGAAATCAATCCCCCATGCATCAAAAACCTCACAGAAGTGAATGGGTTGCATGGGCATCATGTCTCTCTGTCCGCAGGTTCCCATTTTCTGACAATCAGTACATCTCTTCACGAACTCATCAGAATCCTTGAAGAGAGTAGGCCACCATAGGCCGGATTGAAGCACCTTCTGTGCTGTCCTTTTTCCTGAATGATGTCCTCCTGCCTCAAGCTTGTGGCAGTATGTGAGGACGCTATGCTGCTCTTCCTGAGGAATGCACCTTCTCCAGATGCTATCCCCTCCTTCATGATAAAGGACGGGATCCTCCCAATGGTAAAACTTGGCCTTAGCTAGGAAGGTCTCAAGTTTCTGCCTGGGCCAACCCTGAGGGACTGTCTTGGCAACAAGATAGTTTACAAAGTCGGCATACCATGGGAGTGAGGTGACAGCTAAGATCGCCTCATCTGGAAATGTCTCTGAGATGGGTGCGCTGGGCTCAGATTCCTCAAGATTCTCCAATCTGGAGAGATGATCCGCCACCACATTCTTGACTCCAGGCTTATCCTTAATTTCAATATCAAATTCCTGGAGTAGAAGGATCCATCTGGTGAGACGTGCTTTGGCATCCTTCTTGGCCATTAGATACCGGATGGCGGTATGATCAGTGTATATTGTTACTCTAGATCCAAGAATATATGATCGATACTTATCAAGAGCAAAAACTACGGCCAGCATCTCTTTCTCAGTCACAGTGTAATTCCGCTGCGCGGCATCCAAAGTCCGGCTGGCGTAGTGAATGGCAAATGGTAACCCATCCCTCCTCTGTCCAAGCACAGCCCCAACGGCAAAATCTGAAGCGTCCGTCATGATCTCGAATGGGAGAGACCAATCGGGTGGCTGAAGGACAGGAGCTGAAACAACCATATTTTTGAGAGTTTCAAATGCTTCAAGACACTTATCATTAACAATAAACTCGGTGTCTTTGGTCAGCAAGTCAGTTAACGGTCGGGCAATTCGACTGAAGTCTTGAATAAACCGTCGGTAGAAACCGACATGCCCCAGAAAAGACCGTAACTGACGCAAATTGGACGGTGGATTGAGTTTTCTGATGATGTCCACCTTAGCCGGATCGACCTCCATGCCCCTGTTGGAGACGATATGACCAAGGACCGTCCCTTGAGTCATCATGAAATGACTCTTCTCCCAGGATAAGACTAGATTGACCTCTATGCAGCGCTTCAGCACGCGGTCTAGGCAGTCAAGACAAGCATCAAACCCATCGCCATAGACCGAGAAGTCATCCATGAAGACCTCTAAACAGTCACCCACCATGTCCGAGAAGATGGACAACATGCACCTTTGGAATGTCGCCGGAGCGTTACATAGACCAAAGGGCATCCGTCTGAAAGCATACGTCCCAAACGGACAGGTGAATGTCGTTTTCTCCTGGTCTTCGGGCGCAATGGCCACTTGATTGTATCCAGAGTACCCATCAAGAAAACAATAATGACTCTTCCCAGCTAACCGCTCGATAATCTGATCAATAAATGGTAGCGGGAAGTGATCCTTCTTGGTGGCCTCATTCAATCGTCTGTAGTCCACACAGACCCTCCAAGAAGTTGGTACTCTGGTAGCGATCTCCTCTCCAGACTCATTGACAACTGTAGTGATACCCGTCTTCTTGGGTACCACGTGTAAAGGACTTACCCATTTAGAGTCGGAGATGGGATAGATGAAATCAGCGCTCCACCACTTCGAAATTTCTTTCATGACGACCTCTCGAAGGTTCGGGTTCAGCCGTCGCTGGAACTCACGCGATGGCTTAGCGTCATCCTCGAGATAGATGTGGTGGGAGCACAGCTTCGGGCTCAGCCCCTGGAGATCAGCTATACTCCAACCGATTGCCTTGCGGTTTCTTTCAAGAACCTCCATCAAACGAGATTCTTGCTCTCCAGTCAAATCTGCTGAGATAATGACTGGGTACATGTCTGGCTCTCCAGCAAGGAATCTGTACTTCATCGACTGCGGAAGAGGTTTCAGTTCAGGACAGCTGGGAGGCGGCAGATCTGGCTTCTGATAAGTCTGTGTAAATGCTACCAGGTCTGCGTGGGAGAACTCTCGCGTTGCATGAATTGCTGACGAAGGGCGGCCTGATGAATCATCAATAAACTGCACGGGCTCACACTCTGTCATTGCTGCTGGCTCAAAAGGAATCAGACAAGGCAAATAATCATCAAAGTCATCCCAGTCAATGTCTGAATCCGAGGGATCAGAAGAAGATGAGCAAGAATGGAACTCATCGGCACCACTCATCACAACACTATCAGCTTCAGTTGTATCCTCCTCCAGGGATGTGCTCTCCCGGCTCTCGACTGCCATGAGCTTGAGATATAAGGAATCTGTAGGCAAGGCGAGGGTCGGTGCTACAGGATCTTTCCAATTGGATTCATCATCAGTCATCTCAAAGTCACAGACCTGGTGGATGTCTAACTCCTCCTCTGTCATCTGCTCGGCTTCACTAGATTGCTCGGAGCATTCTAACTCTCTGGCTCTGATTTCTTCGATCGTCTCTATTTGTATGGTTTCGCCCTCTACGCGAAAGCATACCTTCCCACTATCATGGTCGGTCACCGCCTTGGCTGTGGCCAAGAATGGACGTCCGAGAATGATGGGGGCATCAGTTACCGCCTCAGGGATCTCCATGTCCAACACAACGAAGTCCACGGGGAATTTCAGGCCCTGAATGGTAACGACCACGTCTTTCAATAACCCCTTTGGCCTCTTAATCGACCTATCAGCAAACTGAAGGACGGTTCTGCTTCGAAGAAGAGGGCCAAACTCAAACTGCTTGAGTAAGGCTGCCGGAAGGAGGTTAATCGAAGAGCCGCTGTCTAATAGAGTACGATCAAACTGCTGCTCTTGAATCTCGCATCTGACATAAGGAGCTCCTGCGTCTGGTCGCTTGGCTGGCAATGTGTTCTGAATGGCGCAGCAAGTGTTATGCGTGAGCATATGGATTTGATCTCTGTGCCTCTTCCTTCTTCGGACAGTAGTTGTTTCTTTCAGATTCTTCTTGAAGAAGGGAATATGCTCGAACGCTTCTCGTAGAGTCAGCTGAATATGAAATCTATCAATCATCTCGTTGCCGAACTCTACCTGTTGGTTCTTTTTGGGATTTTCTTTTCTATTCCCCTTCGCACGGCGGAGTGCCTCAGGAAAGGGGATGGTGGGTGCCTCCTCAGATGGAGGACTAGGAAACGGTCCCTGTGCCTGTGAAGATGGAGAATCCACACAAATATCATCATGCAACACATATGGATCTGCAATTTGAACGGGAACCTTTCCTTTATTCATATTTTTGTTCTTTTTGTTACCACAGTCCATAGATACAAAATGTGGTAACACCACAGTGGGAGGCTCAACATAAGTAGAGGTGGTGGCTTCAGTACCACCACCGGCACCTGCATCTGCGGCATCAGCACCGCTCTCTTGTTCTGCATCAAAAATGGCGGCATCAGCACCACCGTCTTCATCTGGTATCACAGCGGCATCAGCACCGTTGTCCTGAACTCCATCATTGGTGGCATCAGCACCACCGTCTTCAACATCATCATTAGCGGCCTCAGTACCGCTCCTCTGCTCCTCCGGCGCTCCTGATCCTGCGTCTGGCTGTCGCTCAGAAGAGACGCCGCCGGCTGGTATCCTACCGCTCCTAGTAGTAACAAAATCAGCATCATAATAGGAATAAGATATGTCATTCAAATCATCACTAGGAGAGGCGTCCTCTGTGAACTCTACCTGCTCAGATTTCCTTTTCAGATTGTTCGGGTTAGGTTCAATCTGAGCGGGTATGGCGGCCTTGCCTTTCATGATCTCCCGCATCTCCTGCCGGAATTCATCCATTTCTTGCCTGAAAGATGCTCGCTGTTCAGATAGCAAGCGGGCAAGATCGTCAAGGGCTGGGTTCTCATAGGCTGGACCCTGAGAACCGGATGTCTGTCCCTGCTGGACATGGGGCTGCTGCTGCTGATATTGCTGGTGATACTGGGGGGAAGGCTGGGCATAAGAATGCTGAGGCGGCTGACGCTGCCTCCACTGTTGTCCCTGATAGGCGGGACGAGGACCACTGTGGTACTGCTGGGGCTGGTTGTACTGGGGCTGCTGGTGTTGTTGTTGTGGCTGGCTGCTCTGCTGTCCTTGAGCAGGAGAGTGCTGTTGGGATGTGGATCCACCATTACCCCAACGGAATCCGGGGTGATCCCTGCGAATTGCGGGCTGAGGGTATCGGTCATACCATATCCCGTTGACCTCCATCAACGGTTCCTGCTCAAAGGAGGGTGGAGGAAGAACTGCCAGTGGTTGCTCCGGCTGATAAACCACCATCTGAGTCTCCTGAGATGGCGGTTGCTCTGGGTGGTACTGCAACAACGGAACCGGCTCTGCCTGGATGTGATTCACCTGACGGTACGAGATAGAGCTCGGGCTGGGGTTGCTGCTGCTGGAAGCAACCTGTGACCTGGGAGGCTGTTGTGCATGGGCCTGTGCCTCCTGAATACAGAGAATCTGAGTTTTCAGGTCACTCATTGTTTTTGTGAGAAGGTCCATCTGGGCTAGACCTTGGTTCTGTTTCTTCTCAAGGATCTCCATGCGGTCCAGCTTTTCACTGATTATGCCCATGTCGGCTGCTGCTGATTCGGCTTGTGCTGCGGTTACCGACGATGTATTGGGACCGGCATCGATGCGAGCGATCCTATGAAATGATCCGCCTCCTTGTGGGGGCTTCTGCTGTGTGTAGACTCTGGCCTGGGTCATCACTGTGGAGTTCTCTGCCATGCCCTCGTAGATAGCCCAGACGTCGTCTTCACCCTTTGAAAAGTATGATCCCCCGCAAGAGGCATTGACAAGCCCCTGCAGCTCCGGTGTCAGCCCACAGAAGAAGCTCTGAACCAAATTGGGCTTGGATATATCATGATGTGGACACCGGTCGATGAGCTCTCTGAATCGATCCCAAGCTTCATGAAATTGTTCATTTGGGATCATGACAAAATTGCTAATCATAGCTCTAGCTGCATTGGTCCGGCCGAGAGGATAGTATTTCTTCAAAAATGCGGTCCGGAGATCTGCCCAAGTGTCGACGAACTGCCCAAGATGCTTGAGCCAATATGCGGCTCTATCAACCAAAGAGAATGGAAAGGCAATCATCTTGATTGTGTCCTCGGTTATCAACCGATCATGGATGGTGCTGCATATCATTTCGAACTCTTGGAGATGGAGGTGCGGCTCTTCGGTCGGCAGCCCATGGAACTTGGGTAACATCTGAATTGTGTTGTGCCGAAGCTCGAAGTCTCCATGGATAGGTGGGAGTCTGATCCACCGGTGGGTGAGGGATGAAGCTGGGTTGTGCAGCTCTCTCATGATGGTCTGTGGCGGTCGCTCACCGTCTGGGTCTGCTCCTCCTGCATCGGGTCCTCCTCCTTCTCCGCCTTCTCCACCAGCTCGGTTCTCTCTCATCTGAGCAATTTCCCTCATAAGGTCACCCATGAATGTGCCCTGGTCACGAATCTGTCTCTGCATAGTCTCCAGGGATGCTAACAAGGAATTGTTGATGGCTGCCTGATCAAATAGGAATGGAGGGTGCTCATGATCCTCTTCATGCTCGCCTCTGTCTGCCATGGCCGGATGTTCTGAAAAAGCAAAAGAGGCCATCTCAGGTGCCGTCGAATGAGCTGAAGACTGTGATGCACTGAACTCTGAAATGATTGGACTGAGGGAAGGAGAATGGGAAGGGTGGTCGAGGGGGAACAGGGTGGATGTAAACTCAGGCTCGGAGAGCGGACTCTCCGAGGTATTCCTAGATGAATAAGGAGGAGTGCGGGATAGCGGTGCCGACAAAGTCGGCCTAAGAGATCTCCGTCCCATCATCTTGATTATTGAGAAGAGTAGGGATAATGCAAGAGAAGAAGAAGATGGTATGCAACAAAATTGTGCACAATTGTGCGGTGTTTTTGATCTTGACCTAAATAAATCTAGCAATCAAACACAAAGCAGGGGTAAGTTCACCAACTCAACACATGAAGCCGTGAAGGTTCGGCTTTTATCTTTTCAGTTTTAGCTTGATTCAGGAATTTATCTTTGAACGAGTCCTTAGAACGCTACGCCTATAGGAGAGAGAGTACTGCCGGAAAAGTATCCCGTACTTGTCCTCCTCCTGTGTAACCTGTAGCTTGTGCAGTTGAGGTCCTTGTAACCCTTCCTGGATCCCTACTCAGCCAAAGAATAAGAGAGGAAGCCAATAGGCGAAACCAATACTTCGGAACTCGCTCGCAACGGAATCACCCGTGAGCGTGCAAGAACCTACTCGGACGCAGCCGGTGAGACAGACACCCCCGTGAAGGCGTGGCCTATGCTCGATACTTCGGACGAGGTCGATGCTCACACAATAGTGAGTCACCAATGGTGACCAAGCCCTACTCGACTACGTACGATAGAAGCGCCAATACTTCGGTAATCCAGGCGATACACAAGGCAGCCACAAGCTGGGTTTTTGGCTCTAATCCTTACGAAGCGCTCACCTCACTTGGAAGGAGACCTTCCCATGCAACCTGAATACAAGTGAGGGTATTACTCACCCCAAGCAATGAATCCAATTACCGTTTTTATTTTTGGTCAAGTTTTCTTAACAGTCCCTTTTTTAATTTTTTTGGTGTTATCGCTTCTTTTGAGTAAATTCAAACAAGCGCCTAACGTTTTTTTGTATTTTCTTTTTGGTCCTACTTTGTCCAAAAACAGAGGGAGAAAAGAGTCGGAAAAGCCGTGCAAGTCGGCACAAAGATGGAAATCTCACCTTTGTGCCTAAATGATGCGTGCAAAGTTAGAAGACTTACAGCGAATCCCAGCTCTCTCCATGCGGGATGCAAAGCAGAAATTTTTAAACCTATACTATATGCCGATATGCACACGGAAATCGTCCTAGAACAGGCAACTGCTAGCGATAGAACCACAAGCTAGCTAATAACTTCTAATCCGAGTGTCCGGTCTTGGCTCACCCCTCCTCTGCCCAACACATTTGGAGTAGGAGAAAGCGCTTGTTCGGGTATGAGCTCGCGGCGCGTGGATTTGGAAGCTACTCGCTAACTGTTTAATTTAGTCTAAGTCCAAAACGTGACTATAGGAGCATGCAAAGGTTATTAGGTGTTTGGACCTATTCTAATCGAGTCAAGCAGGACCTAGATCTAGGAGCTCAATCCACAAAAGAAAGTGAAAAATGAAACTCAAAACCGGAAAATGACAAGCGGTAAAAACGCGGCAAAACTGCGGTGAGCCCCCGGGTGAACAGACACCCGGAAATTAGGCCCGAATGTTCAAGTGTCCAAGGTACCTGTATTATTACAAATTAATGGAATATCACTCTCTCACAAAAAATAAAAACTAATCTAGGCCACTCTCTCACTCTCCTTGCTCTCTCCTGCCGGCTTGGCTCAAGAAAAGCCGGCTCCACGTCCCAAGGTTGCGTCGGGTCACCTAAGCCACCCGCCTCGCTCCGCGGTCCCTCGCAAGAAGACAAAAGAGATGGTCAGATAGTTCAATCAAGATATATATCAAAATGTAAGAGAAGGATAATGCTATGGTAAACAAACACACAATCAATCAAAAAAATGAACTACAAGCTGTTGCTCCCCGGCAACGGCGCCATTTGATTTAGCCGAAAATAGGTGGTCTTAAGTTCAACACAAAGCGTGAACTCAGTCGGTGTGTCGACCACACTAAATCCGGACTAAAATCAACAATGAACCCACAATCAAATATCAATCAATGAAAACTAAGTGTGGAGTCAAATTTATTTTTAACTCTGCACAAATGATGTAAAGGGCAAGTATGCAGAGAGTTCGAACACAGGGAGCAAACGGTGTAGCTCAAGCAAATGAATGCACAGGTGTGTGAGTGATGTGTGAAATGTCTACACTAAGCAAGCAACTACAATTTTTGTGGGTTTTTAATTTTTAATTAATAAATTTTTTTTATTTGTTTGATTTTTAATTTTGTATTTGATTTTTGATTTTCTGATTTTTATCTTTTATATTTTATATTTTTTTTATTTTCTTTTTTTTTTTTCAATAGTGGAAAGTAAAGGCAATATGAGATAAGGCAAAGTGAAATATTTATAAAAATGCACAAAAATGCTCCAAACTTCAGAAAATAAATGTTTTTGGTATTTTTAAGGTTTTTTACTGTTTTTATGATTTTTGGGGATTTTTCTAGGTGTTTTTGGTATGTTTAAAAAAACTGAAATAGGGCAAACAGTGGAAATAAGGGCTGGCTGTGACAAAAATGCAAGTTAAAAATAGCAACCAGTAACAAAAATATTTCACACTATTTTTCCAATAAAAGTAACAAAATAAGGAAGAAACAGAAGCTGAGTTTGCAATTTTTGGGTTTTTCTACTATTTTTTATATTTTTTTGAAGTTTTTGAGTGTTTTTCAATTTTTAGTGTTTTTCTTTTGAGATTTTTAATGATTTTTGGACTGACACTAAAAGATAATAAAATAGACACTACGTGATTTTTTTGGAATTTTTAGAGGTCTTTTGATATTTTTTTGGTATTTTCTAAGGTAGACAGTACACAAAATGAGAGTTTTTGATTTTTAATAAATATGAAAATAAAATGAAATCAAAAACTAAATAGGTGGCGTGAAAGTATAGGTGCACAGGAGCTTAACTTGACTTTTTGAGAATTTTTCGAATTAAAATGAAGCTCCAAATAATTAAGACAAATGCACAAAAATATTCAGGCCTGGCAGGGATCTAAGTGCAATTTCGCAAACTTCCAGGGGCTAACATGCAATTTTCGCAAAAATATAACACTGAATACGCAAGTTTATGGACCTAATATGAATCGATAAAGGCGTAAGGGGGTCCCTGCAAAAACACCAAGTCACGTGCTTGGACACACGTGACCTGGCAGGGACCAGCTAGCAAATACCAGAAAGTTTGAGGTCCTACTTGTAATTATTACAAAATATAATTAGCTGCAGAGGAAAGTTTGCGAATTAAAGAATAAATACAAAAACTTGGCTGGGTTTAGGCGCAAAATACCCAACCTTGGGCGCGAACGAACGGCGGATCTGAATCACTTATGCCACGCGTCGAGCTCTTGCGCGCCGATACCGGTTCGCTGATGAGTGGCCCAGATTAGATGCTCGATGACGATCGGATGGCTCAGGGCGCACTTAATCCAACGGTAGCTGCTTCGTCTGGAGCGGGCTCAAGATCCGACGGTGTAGAGTCCCTCTCCAAGAACAGGGACGAACAGGCGGTGGCTCGAGCTTCGATCGACAAATAGATGCTCCTCCACCCTCCTCCTTCGCCTCAGAAGCACGCCAGAGATTCCTGGAAGGTCCCTCGAGGTCGCGGCAACGCCAAAATGGGCGGGGAAGCTCTGATGCGCCGCCGCGAGCTAGAGGAAGAATGGTGGCTCCAGGTAGCACGGTTCCTCAAAATCGACCCCTCAGATGGGGTCTTTCTGGCGCTAGGACCTGCAAGAAGTGGTGAGAAGGCCCAGGGCAAATTGCCTGGGCCTCGCGGAGGCGTGGGGGTGCGCGATAGATGAGTGATGGAGATGGTGGCCGGAGGTGTCTCCGGCGAGCATTCGACTTAGCGAATCGATGCTATAATGAAGTGAATGATCGGGGGATAAGGGAGCTGGAAACGCAAGGGATGCAACTACGGAGAAAAACTAAGGAGTGACACACTACCTCGAACCCAGATCAGGCGAGGGAAGGTACCTCGACGGCGGTCGCCGGAGGTTGGAACACGCGGCGCTATCGACCCTCTCCCTCCGCTTGGATGCGCTCAGCTCGAAGCTGTCACCTTCGGGCGTCGATGGCTGGACCAAGGGGGGTGGTTCACTGGTGATTCGCGGTTCAACCCGAGAAAGGAAGATGGGGGGACGTATTTGAAGAGGTTTGGATGCGTGACTTCGAGAAGAAGTCACGGGTGGGCGAGGAAGATCTGAGCAGATCTGATGGAGCGGCGATGGAGATGGATCAGAGCGGCGCAACTTCCATGAAGGAAGCGGCGGCAAAGGACGAGCGGCGCGACCTAGGAAAATCCACCAAGGTGGGCAAAAACCCAGGCGCGCCAGAACTACAGTAGACGAAGGACGGGCTGTTGACCTGCTGGTCAACAGTCGCTAGCTTCTGGTTGGTCCACGTGGACCAACCAGAAAAAGATAATAAAAAATGTTTTGTTAATTCATTTAAAAATAGAAATAAATCGAATTAAATTAAAGTTATAAAATGAAAATTATTTGTTATTTTGTGTAGTATTTTATTATGATTTTTATTTATTTTTATGATACATATTTCTACAAGTTCACTTTTTAGCCTTATATAGGTATATTACCTATGTATTTTAATACTTTTATTTTTATTTTGTATTTTTACTTTATTTGTTTTATGTTTATTATTTTCTAAAATTACAAGATGCTTTTATATACATAAAGATATTTTTATTTTATTTTTCTGATATGTCTTGTGTATTTAATAAAATCAAAGTATAAAAAGTATAGGTATAAATATAGGTATAATACCTGTATATATGTGTATTTTATTTTGAGTTTTCTTTTCACTTTTATTCTGATTTTAATGTGCATATTTATTAGAAGTAATATTTACAATATTATAAAAATATAAAATTATAAAAATAATGAATAAAGAATAAGTTGAATATTTTAATCTGTACAAGGTACAATGTGGGTCCAAAACTCAACTTTCAGACCGTAGCTCCGCCAAATGCGAAACCACCACCATTAAATAGTTTATTTTATTCTATATACAATTAAAGGTGAGTATGCTGCATTTGGAGTTTTTAATTGTGAGATACGGGTCTGGGAAGTTGGCATTCTGGATTTTTATTCAGACCATAACTTTTTATCTGTACATTATTTTTCTGTGAAATCAATTTTGTATTTTTCTTTATAAAATTATCTACAACTTTCATGTACAAAGTTCCTTTATTTGATGTACAAAAAGTGGAACCAAAAATAGGTCCCAAAATGAATAAAGAATGAATAGTTTGTATAGGTATTTACACTGTATTTCTGACCTTATCTCCCCCTACTTTATTCCTTGTCGACCTATTCATCAAGATGCCTAGGTCTCGGGGGTTTTGGGTCATAAAATATTTACAATATTTTATTCTTTTTCTTTTCTTTATTTATTCTATAATTTTGGCCTTAATTACAGTAATTTACACACTAATTGAATGCACATGCATGAATGCTAAGATGATGGAATTAATGACTATTTTCAAGCATTTGCTAGGGTTTTTGGTGCCAAAATGATAGAATAAAGATGATGAAATGTGGATTCATCAACCGGTAAATATCCTTGAGGTAAAGCTCACAGGTAATGTCATCGTAGAGCACCAAGGAGGGTGCTCTCGACCAACCAAATAACATCATTGAGCATCAAATAGGTTGCTCTCAGCCATGTCAACGAATCAAATTATCGTCATTGATGAATTGAATTGAAGAATCAGTAACAATTATCAGTCATCATAGAGCACCATGGAAGGTGTTCTCTACCTAAAACAAAACATCATCGAGCACCTAATAGGTTGCTCTCAGCCAATTCACAACGCATCTGTCATCATCGTAGAACACACAATTAATGACATCGTAGAGCACCATTGTGGTCTTCTCAAAAAAAATTACATCATCGAGCAGCAAATATGTTGCTCTCAGCCACATAAAATATTTTTGCCTCGGTCAAGTATTGGAATCAATCAACATGCCTGAGAGAAAGCACACAGTTAATCACATCCTAGAGCACCATTGAGGTGTTCTTATCGAAAAATATAACGTCATCGAGCAGCAAATACGTTGCTCTCAGCCTAATAAAAAAATTTGCCTGGGTCAACTACTGGAATCGAGAATCAGTAGTAAACATCACCCAAGACTCCAATGCAATGCAACCAGTAGAAGCCCAGCCTCAAAGCCCATCAATCATCATCCATGAGATTAAACACACAAGTAATGACATCGTAGAGCACCATTGAGGTGTTCTCAACCAAAGAATAACATCATCGAGCAGCAAATATGTTGCTCTCAGCCAAATAATAAATTTTTGAGTCGGTCAAGTATTGGAATCGAGAATCAGGAATAAACATCACCCAAGACTCCAATGCAATGCAGCCACTATCAGCCCAGCGTCAAAGCGCATCAAGCAACAGCCGTGAGATGAAGCACACAATTAATCACATCCAGGAGCACCATCGAGGTGTTCTCAACGAAAATTAAGACATCATCGAGCAGCAAATACGTTGCTCTCAACCTAATAAAAAAATTTTGGGTCGGTCGACTACTGGAATCGAGAATCAGTAGTAAACATCACCCAAGACTCCAATGCAATGAAACCAGTAGCAGCCTAGCCTCAAAGGCCTCAATCATCATCCACGAGATTAACCACACAAGTAAAGACATCGTAGAGCACCATTGAGGTGTTCTCAACCAAATAATAACATCATCGAGCAGCAAATATGTTGCTCTTAGTAAAATAATACATTTTTGAATCGGTCAAGTATTGGAATCGAGAATCAGGAATAAACATCACCCAAGACTCCAATGCAATGCAGCCACTATCAGCCCAGCGTCAAAGCGCATCAAGCAACAACCATGAGATGAAGCACACAGTTAATCACATCCAAGAGCACCATTGAGGTGTTCTCAACGAAAATTATAACATCATCGAGCAGCAAATACGTTGCTCTCAGCCTAATAAAAAAATTTTGGGTCGGTCAACTACTGGAATCGAGAATCAATAGTAAACATCACCCAAGACTCCAATGCAATGCAGCCAGTAGCAGCCCAGCCTCAAAGGCCATCAATTATCATCCACGAGATTAACCACACAAGTAAAGACATCGTAGAGCACCGTTGAGGTGTTCTCAACCAAAAAATAACATCATCGAGCAGCAAATATGTTGCTCTCAGCCAAATAATAAATTTTTGAGTCTGTCAAGTATTGGAATCGAGAATCAGGAATAAACATCACCCAAGACTCCAATGCAATGCAACCACTATCAGCCCAGCGTTAAAGCGCATCAAGCAACAACCGTGAGATAAAGCACACAGTTAATCACATCCAAGAGCACCATTGAGGTGTTCTCAACCAAAAAATTTACATCATCGAGCAGCAATTACGTTGCTCCCAGCCATGAAAAAATTTTTCCCTTGGTCAACTATTGGAATCGAGATTCAGTAACAAACATCACCCAAGACTCCAATGCAATGCAGCCATTATCATCCCGGCCTCAAAGCGCATCAATCAACAGCCGTGACATAAACCACACAGGTAATCACATTGTAGAGCACCAGTGAGGTGTTCTCAACCAAAAAAATTACATCATCGAGCAGCAGATACGTTGCTCTCAGCCAAATAAAAAAAATTATCCTCGGTCAAGTATTGGAATCGAGAATCAGTAACAAACATCACCCATGACTCCGATGCAATGCAGCTAATATCAGGTAGACCACCAAATTAGTGCTCCCAACCAAGATAATGACCACACAGGTAATGAAATCCTAGAGCACCAAGTAGGTGCTCTCAACCAACAGCCAATTGGCCAATAAAATTAGCCAAATTAAAGGAGTCCGCAATCAATAACAACCATCAACACCTCATCGAAAAGCAATACACAGCAGCCATGAGCTAAAGCACACAGGATAGGACAGCATCGAGCACCAACCAAGGTGCCCTCCACCATCAAAATAACATCCTCGAGCACCAAATAGGAGGTCACAAAAAAATAGCCTCAATGAGGTACTGGACTAACTAATCAATATGAACCATCAGCCATCAGTTTAGGGGAAAATTATCAAGCCACCATCATTAGGCAACAACCACCAGCCATCAGGTAAAGAGGACAATATAGGACTCCACCGAACACCATCAAAGGTGCTCTCTACCATCATAATAACACCATCGAGCACCAAAGGAGCTCTCAAGCAACATATTAACATCCTCGAGCACCAAATCCAGACATGGGTATTCTAAACCCGTCATGTGAACAGTCAAGCATCACAGTCCATCAGTCAGCAGCAATGAGGCGACCAACCCATCACGGCCTACCGTTTGGTTGTGAAGCCAAGAAGTTCAGATCCAAGAGCACCTCATAGGTTGCTCTGCGACCAAAATCAACAAAATTCACAGCAACGAATTTGGAGACACATGCAACAGTGACAAGCAGCAAGCATATAAGACATCATAAAGCACCGGCAAATCTTGAAGCCCATACCAAATCAAGCATCGTTCAACAACACAAGGCGATATGTAACAGCCCATGAACTTCAATGCACAAAATAGGCGAGGGAGGGATTTCGAATGTACCTGGTGATCTACCAAATGCTAGAAGATATATGAAAGCACAATCCCAGTGCAAATTGCACCCCAGTAGCGGCAGAGAAGCCATTCGACTTCCGCCTCCGACCCATTTTATAGCCATTGGAAACCCTAGACTCCATGGATTCCATGGCCTCCGCAGAGGGATCAAGGCCACAGTGGCTGATTTAATGGTCAAAAGAGGCAGGCAGATGACCCATCACACCCCAACAACAGTGAAAGCCATATCTCAAGCGTAGAAAACGGAGGAGGTTCCCACAGGACCCGACCAAAAAGCCAGCCTACCATCGGCAAGTCAGAGGAGGGCGGGTCCCAGAGGACCCGAGGCAACGGTGGGGAAGCGTCGACGACGTCACACGAGGGAGGGGCGCGGGATGGGCGGGCGGGGGAGGGGCGCGGGATGGGCAGGCGGGGGAGGGGCACGGGATGGGCGGGGAATAAGGTAGAGGGCGAAGAGCCATCAGGGGCGAAAAATCGGGGAATAGTCGTACACCTCGCAATGGCAATTTCCCCTTATTCCCATCGCCTTATCCGCGTACCGAACAACCCCAAAGAGTAGACGTTATTGTCCTGGACATTGAACACTGAGGAGATTTATCTGAATCTCCAATTATTTTGGGAAAGCAGTTTCTGTCTTCCACTAGAACGAATATTAATTACGAGACTCAAGACATAATATTCCCGAATCCAAACCCAATCGATCAAATTCTCAAGGACACACCAAACACTGAGATAACCGAACAAGAAATCGACAGTCGTGACATAGAAGAACCTCATATGCCCAAACCTCTCCACTTATAACATACACAAACGAAGGAGAGACATCTTATGAAACGATTGACGAGGCTACAAAGGTGAATAAATCAATTGAGATACATCTGATTCACCACATCCAGACAAGATTATTTCAGATCTCCTTGAGTCCACACAAGCAAAGCCAACAAAGAGCAAATACTCAAGACGTGTGCTGACCTTACAAGAATATTACAATTTATATGAGACTCATATGATAAAGAACCTATGGTTAGTACCTCATAAAGAATACCTCATCAGGTTCAGAGGATGGGATCACTATGAGAGAGCTCAGTTCAGAGAATCTCGAGCCTAATCAGAACAAGCAATCATATGTCGATACACGTTGGAATTTACCTACCCCTCTTTATTATTCTTCTAAGACCGACTCCCCTGGTCCCATTCAATACACTAGAACAATTTGTTTATACGAAACTGATACTTGTTTATCTGAATATTTAGAGGAAGAACAGATTGACCTGAAAGCTGAGCGAACTATGAGAAAGCAACTCAAAAATAAAAATAGTTGGAGTAGCGTGACCTTTAATTATTATTCTGATGACAACCCCGACGATGGCTGAGAATCTTCTGATTCATCTTCTTCCTATCAATATTTCCTTCCACCATATGCCTTGAAAAAGATCGATCGTAAACCACATTGATCATCGACCACCCTTTCTTCCTGCCTCCATTGGTTCCCTTGTACATTTTCTTCTTATACTTAGGTCGAGGCCTAAGTATAGGGTGGGGACCTATGCCATCTGTATTTTCTATTCCCCACTCCCCACTCACTCTATATATTCTCCATATCCCATTGGTTCTCATATTCAATCCTACCCTATACTTAGGCTGACCAAAGACTAAGTATAGGGGGATCAATGCCCACCCTGTATACATTCATCCATCTCTTCTCATGACCTCAATTGCTCCACTTATTAATCTTCTTCTATACTTAAGCTGATCAAAGCCTAAGTATAGGGGGTGGTTGACTTCTCCCTTTAATTTTATTTTATTTTATTTTTTTTCACTCTCTCATGCTTAGAATGACCTATGTCTTCTCCTCGCTTTTTGTACTCTAAGGACATAACACATACTAAGTATGGGGGGAGTATATATGTTACATATATACTTTATCCATAGCTCATGTTTTCACATATTTTCGTATACATATTATGCACTAATTATGGGATGGGTGAAATTCCCAAAAAAACAACAAAAACAAAAACAAAACACCAGAAAAAATGAAAATTTTCTTTACTCTTGCATATCATCCCTGCATTCATAAAAAAATGAGAAAAAAATCATCTTGCACGTCATATGCATAAACATATGCATTTCATTTGCATATCTAGCATATAAAAAGTTAAAAGTTATTGGGTTCTGAACTGAGTTATGAATAGAAGTGGAGAGTGGTCTTGAGTTGAGCTTAATCTACCTAATTTTCAGAGGAACTTCATCGAGAAAAAGGATTTTAAAAGCTTTAGGTCTTTTGACTTAATTCTTCGATTTATGCATGATAATGTGAAGCCTTTGACTCTTAGTGTCTAACCTGGTCGTCTAATTCAAGGTATAACTTTTGAGTAGAGAATTAATGTGTTCTCTCACGCAATGCACTTAGCTCAACTCAAATGGGGTGTTGGAAGACTGTGTGGGTCTCTTTTCTTGTAATGTAAACATCTAAAGATCAGAGTATGGGTTGAAATAAAGGTTCGGATAAGGGATGGATGACTGATTTAGGTCTACTCAATTTTAAAATAATATACATTTACAGACCTTTAAAATAAGACCAATTTCAAAAAATTAGAGCTCGTACGTAAAAGTTGGGTTTTGAGCCTCTTTTGCTTATTTTGTGTTTTACATGATTTTAACCTTTTATTTTATGTACATAATAAACCTTTTTTCCTTTATTTCCTTTTCATTTATATTATTTCGTAAAAGTTTTATTAAAATTCATAAAAATCATGATTCAAAATGAGAACGAAATCAAAGAAACATACCAAGTCTGAGTGTCCCTTGTGAGTCTGTGCAAATATCTCCTGATTTTCACTTTATTTTATTCTCCTATTTTATTATTTATTAAAAATATAAAAAATCAGATTATTGTGTAAATATTTATCTTTATTTTATAGTGATTTTCTCAATTTTTCTCTTAATTAAAAATTTTACAAAATCAAAAATCTGGGTATTCTATTTACATAGTGTACCCCAAAAATATCCACTTTGTACAGATGACCACTTTGCTCTTGGGCCCTTCTTTGAAGTTGTAAATCTCATTGAGAAGATTAATTTCGTGAAGATTTTTTATTTGAATTATCATTCTTATTATTTTAAATTTTTGATTGTATTTAATTTTGAATTTTTTGAGTGACGCATGGTGCCTCTTGGGGACGCCACGTGTTGCCCCACCCTTCTCTCTTTTTCACTCCACTTTCCGCCTCACGTGTAGTGCACCTGAGGACTTTTTTCTCCCAGTCAACCCGCTCCTCCTCTCATCTAACGACCACCGTGTATCCACCCCACAACAACCGGGTCCCTGCATCCCCTCTCGCGCAATTAACCTCCGCAACTATCGCTCCATATTCTTCCGCACCTTCGCCACCCTCCCCCCTAATTAAGTTGCCACCAACAGATGATCATTAGTATCCAACATATCTAACAATATCTTGTGGAGTGGCCGGTGACATGGGCCTTCTCCACTACAACGACTACCTCCTCCAGTGAGATCATCCGTAGCTTCTCGAGGCCTCTACCGGCCTCGATCGAAGCAACGAACGCCGGCACGACCCTTCTGCCCTCCAATCCTAGGAGAACATCTTCTTATCCCTTTCTCTCCCTTCCTCTATTTTCTCAAATATCCATGTTCCCTCCTTTTAATCCTCTTCGAGTCCGTTATTCATCTCCTTCACCTGTGCACCTCATGGACTCCATTATCCATGCCAGTCACCGTAATTGGGATCTACGTCTGCACGACCCGCTGCTCCAACTCTAGCATCTCCTTTGTGACCTGCATCGCCCTACAGTTGCTCTTCCTTTATGCTCTAGCCACTGCATCCGCAACTTCATCAACAACGGCTCAACCTCGCCACAGGCGCGCCACCAACTCTGCAACCCGCCACCAACCCAAAACCGCAGCAACCTGCGACCATCCCTCCTCATACACATGACTCCAACGCCAGTGTGCACGGAAGTTCCACGCACTCTTGCGTCACCCACAACTCCTTCTCCCCTTGCTGTTTCTTCACCGCATGGAGCAACACCAAACCAATGGTTGGACACCCTCATCTCCATCTAGGGGTGCTAATCGAATCGAATACATTTGAATCCACCAGGATTCTAATTCAATTCATTATAAAAATTTCGAATTCGACCTCGAATCGAATTTCAAATGAATTTGCTAACTTAAATTCAGATTCAATTAATTTTGAGTTTCGGATATTCAAATTCGATTCATTTTATTTTGAATTTGAAATGTTAATTGATGTTTTAGAGATTATATAAATAATATTATAGGAATAATAGTATAATATTAATATTTTATTGTAAAATTCTTATTGTTAAGGTATATTACTAAGATAAGTTGAAAACTATAAAATCAAGGGAAATATCATACCAATATAATACATTGTATAAAAGTATATAATTTTTACTATTATTATGTATTTTTTACAATCTAATATACTTTTTATATAATGAAGGAATGTATGCATAGAATATAATAATATGAACCTCTTAAAGAGATAGAATATCATTGATGAAAAAACTGAACAATATTATTACCATTGCATGTTAAAGAAAGATAAGATCAAACTTTGTATAAAAAGTTGATACAAACTAATATTATTATTTGAAATAGTGGGAATTGTAAAAAAATAACGTAAAAAGATAAAACATCTTCATTGAACGTGGGTATCTTCAATATCAAAAAATTAAGCTATGAAAATGAAATATTTTTTTTTGAATTTTGATGTACAAAGGAACAACTTACATTATGGTGAGAAGAACTTGTATATTACTCATGTGATTTTAAATTTCGCCTTGACAATGATATTCATCATGGATTGCCATGCAAGAAAAATCAAAGTAACAACAAAGTAAAGAAGATATATCTAGATAAATTTTGAGTCATGATAAAATGTTAAGGAGGAATTCAAAGTAGCAAACCATTATTTTCACGTGCTAGGAGAAAGATCATCATAATCTACCATAGATATTTAGGAACTTTGGTAGATAATGAAAGGGGGAATGGAAAAGACAATGTGAGGAATGTGAGAACATGAAAATAAATGTGTGGATGAGGATTTAGAATAACAATATTAGACATTTGATTTTTCTTATAAGATTTTATAACTAATATTTTTCACTCTTTTTATATTCAATAATTAGTCTTTAAATAATAGGATTATACATACATATATGCATATTAAATTGGATATGGCTTAGAGTGCTTTGTATCCTCTTAATGCCTCGGTTTTTGAGTAGCATGCTAAGATTGATTATTGTACTTATACAAAGTAATAAGAAGCAAAGATGTAAATTTAAATATTTTTTTATAACCGATGCATGAGGGACACACATCTCTATTTCATAACATATTTTGCAGTCAAACCACTTGAACTTAGTGATGAATACCCATTCATCACTCTTTATTCTTCTATTTTAGCTACAAAAACCCTTTGCAAATACATGTAGATATGTGTAAATACAAATAAATACCAAAAGCATGCATTGTGTAAAAACCTATAATTAGCATGTTTTTGTGCACAAAATAAAAGAATAAAGAGCAAAAAGAAAAAAGAGGGAAATATTTAGAATAAATATTGAGCAACCTAACCCAAGGGAAGGCTCAGCATGGGCCTGACCGCATAAAAGCCAAAGTAGAGGGAGATAGGGGCTCACATCTGTATATATTTGTAAATAAATAAAACTATATATTTTCCTCACCCAAAAATATGCTTGTACATATTGTGTGTATATTTAGAAAGCTATTAAAAACAAAATAAAAAGATAAAAATCAAAAATTCAAAAATACCCTTCTTTCACCATGTGTATAAACCACACTCTTGTATTTATTTAACCCTGTAAATAAATTCATTTATTTTCTAAACTTTTTGTAAATAATCTATGTTACATTTTGTAAATAAAATAAATAACAAGAAACAAAACAAAAATCAAATAAAAATTACAAAATTGAAAATACAAAAATACATTGTATAAATACCATGTATATAGATGTATATAACCATTTATTTCACCCTTGTATATAAGTGATAAAAATAAAATAAAAATATTCTTTTATTCCTCATTTTATCTTATAAATAAATAAAATACAAAATGAGCACAAAAATACATAAAAATAACAAATAAAAAAATCAAAAATAAAAATCCATGTAGTGTACATATACCTATATATAGAGCTAACCTATTTTTATTTCCAAAAATTAATTAAAAATCACTAAAAAATAGAAAAAAATAAAAGAAAAATATTTCATGTTTTGAGTTTTCTCTAATTCGGCCTATTTCTACCCTAAAAAAATAAAACAAAAATAGCATCCACGTGGCAGCGTCTGACTGGTCCACGGGGGAATGTTGACCCCGGTCAACTCCCCCGCGACCTCCTTCCTTTTCTGGAAGTCGCGCGCCGCGCCTTCTTCCCCGATTTTTCCACGCGCTTCCAGGCTGTCTCCCACTCAACCCCCGCGCCCGGATTCTTCGCCGTTCATCCCTCTCCCTCGCCGGATCCTTCGCCATCAAATCCACGCTTTCCTTTGCCGTCCACCCTCAACCCTAGACGCCCCTGTCACTCTATATATTCTTCCCCTCCGCCGCCTCCGCGCCGCATCTTTGGCCCTTCTCTTCCTTCCCCGTGACCTCCATTGGCTCCGCCTGAGTGACAGCGAGCGTTAGCCCTTGTTGCAGTGAGGCGAGGAAGCGTACCCATCGATCCGGCGTACTTCGCCGTCCTTGCTCCGCCGCCGGCGTTGAGCATCGAGCTTCAGGCCTTGACGCCCTTCGAAGCTACGACCAGGAGCAAGACCAGCTCCAGCACAGTCTACTTCAGCCACCAGGTACCCGATTCGACCCTCCATTTAGCGTAATTTTCGATTACGCCCAAATCTCATCTCCGACACATCTCTCCGATTCCGGCCACCTCGCGTATCATCTCGACCTTCCGATCCTACCATCACCTTCACCGTGTCCCCACGCACCTTCTACGCCCGCTCATTCAACCCAGATCGCACAGGATCTGGGATTCGAGTTCCCTCGCCGTCGCTTCGCCGGAGCTCATCCGCCCCACCGCACCGTTCACCTTCACGCCACCTAACCGGGTCGAGGCACTTTGCCCTCGACCCGCGAAGCTTCTTGACTATCTTGCAGGTCCAAAGGGAAGCGTCTGAGGCTTCCCAACTTCCAGCCAGGAGCTTCTTCTCCGCCGGCCTTGCTCGAGCTCCTCGGAGCTTGGTTTGACCATCGGAGACCCGCAGCAGCTGCGCAACTTCACGCCGGAGCTTCTTCCACCTTCAGGCGCAGCAGAGGAGACCGGAGGCACCTTCACGAGGCCGGCGAAGTCCGCCGGCCACCTGTTCTTCGAGGACCCTCCAGAGCCGTCCGATGAAGACCTCGCTCCAGTTCTCATCCTAGCCGTCGATCTGTAGAGGAGCAGCAGCCGTTGATCCATCTGAGGATCTCATCTGGGCCGTTGAGCAGCGAGGTTAAGGCACGACATCTCTCAGCCGTCCGATTATACACGTGGCTACACCTCGACCATCCGATCGGAGCTTGGTTTCCTTCGAAGAGCCACGTTGCATCTGCACCGTCCGATCACCCACGTGGACGCACACCAGCCGTCGGATCAGGCCAGCGTTTCTCGAGTTAAAGGCGCGTTCGTTCTCCACCGTCAGATCTGCCACGCGTCACCATCTGGCCGTTGCTATTAATAAAGGGGTAAATATCGTAGGCCCCCTCTGTTTATTTTATTTCTTTTTAGTCCTGTAACTTTCAAGTCAAGTTGTTTATTTTCTGGGTTATTTGCATCAAGGACCTTGCGCTTTATTTTAATTGCACTTATACCCCTGCCAGTAGTGAACCACGTGCTTCGTCACGTGTTATGTTGGGTTATTTGCAATTTATCCCCTGTTGTTCTGGATGTTATTTATTGAATAAAAACTTTTGTTTAATTGCATTTATGCCCCTGTGAGCATTGATTTTGCACATGTGCGAATTATTTTGGGTTATTTGCATATAAGTCCCTGGACTTTTGGTACTTGTTACCAATAAGCCCTCGGGACTTATTTTTATTACATTTAGGTCCCTGTGTGCCCCAGACACGTGCTTGGCACGTGACTTCTTGGGTATTTGCACCAGGACCCCAGAACTTTTGGGTATTTGCACTTAGGTCCCTGTGCACAGTGCCCCACCTTTATTTTTGAATAAAATATCAAACGACCTCCAAATCCAATGAAATTTGATACATGGCTCCTGCCATGGTGTAGGAATTTTCTATGATTTTTGGAGACATTTTGGATTTCATTTATTATTTTTAAAAATTCAAAAACCCATATTTTTGCTACTGTTTGACTTTAAAAATACCAAAAAAAATATAAAAACTCCACCAAAAAATTCTAAAAAATTAGATATTGTTCTTGCTTGTTGATTGATTTTTCTAGCCAATTTTGGCTACTGTCCATCACTTAAAACCCTAAAATTGAAAAAACCCCTAAAAACTCATAAAAATTGTAATAAATAAATTAAAAATCCAACAATAATAATTAGGGTGCCTAAATTTTCCCTTATTCTTCATAGATTATAGGAAAATACCTTTAGGGCTATTTGAGATCCAAGAGTATTTTATTTTTGGGTCTTAAGCCTTGCTGGACAGTACCCTAGGTTCTTCGCATTGTTTGATTTTTAATAAATAATTTACCCATTAGAAAAATTCCAAAAATTCACCAAAAACAGTAAAAAACTAAAAAACCTAAAACCAATTTTCTGGAATTTTTGCATCATTTCTTGTGTGTTGTATAAATTGTTGAAGTTGCATTGCATTCATTGTATTCCATTTTCTCATTAATTAAAAATTCTCTAAAAAAAATACAAAAACAAATAGAAACCATAAAAAAGATTCTTTTGGATTCTTGACTACATCGTAGGCCGCAAGGCCAATCTGTGCTCCTTGTGTTCGACCCTGGGAGCTATACCAGGTTAATCCTATAGCTAGATCGCTCTACTGTGTGCTTGCTTGATTTTATCTTATTTGAGTGGTTGATATTTTTCTTGATTGACGCATTCGAGTGACTGAGGTCGCAACGACCTCATTTTATACTTTACCTCAGTCGCATCGGTTTCGCGTGATCAGAATGGCGCCGTTGCCGGGGAGCACGGCTTTGTAGTCATTTTTCCATATTGTCTCTCTTTATTATCATTGTTCTCTGACACTCTCTCTTTGATTTTTGTGCGAGGTACTGCTTGGAACTTGGAGTACACTTTTTGAGGACCCGCACGGGAAGAAGAGCAAGGAGAAGAAGAAGAAGAATTTCATTTATTTGAGAGAACAATATTGTTGTAATAATTTAGGACTTGGACTTTGAACTGTGGACATTTGTAACTTAGCGGGTTCTGTTTCGCCGAGCACCGGTGTGCTCGGGGGACCCATTCGGATTTTCGCGGCTTTTATCGTGGTTTTTATAGCTAACTGCCTTTTCCGGTGTTTCTCGCGGTTTTAGCCCTAGACATAGGAATTTTGATTGATTGTGACGTAGATTTTTAAGGCCCAACACCTAATAGAATATCTGTTCCCATAGAACGTAATTGGACCTTAATAAAATTCACTGAAAAAGTTAGTTTAATTGGATTTGAGACCACGTTGCCGTGAGGAGTCACATACAGCGCTGGCAGGACCCGTTGTGGCGGGCACCGAGTGACTCCCAAGATCGGACTCCGGACTCGATTCCGTTGGCTAACTATTGTTCTTCACGATCAATAGAAATTGCTTGTCTAAGGCCGGTTTTTCCCGCTGCACCATTTAGGTAGTTTTATTCTGTATTTAAATTCCGCGCGGATCACTTGCATGTAGAGTGCTGGAGACAAGGTACGCATTTCTTTCTCTGCATGCATCATTGATTTCTTCGCGCATCGGCTTTTTCGTCTTCTCCCTCTGTTTTTTGGATTAATCATCAGGAGAATCGGAAAAACCGTTAGGCCGCTTGTATTTATTTTAAAAAATATTAAAAAGAAAAAACAAAAAAATTGGGACTGGATAACACTATTGACCCTAAAAGACACTCACATTAAAAATTTTTCTTGGGGAGAGCAACCCCCTCATTGTTTGGTTTGATTGTGCGAGAGAGTGACCCGAACACTAGGTAGAGCCCTCCGGTGCTCATCTCGACTGATTACCGACTCTTCTGTGCGGGACAGTCGGTTGAGAGAGTATCGGGTATCCCAGCAGGTCACGTAATCGCTCTGATATTTTGTATGTTCACCAAATAAATTGACAAGATAAATTGACCGAACTTTCACGGTCTTCAGATTGTGTTGCGTTGGTGAACCGGGGGTTTGCTTTGCTATCATATTTTCTCAGATCCCATCCGCTCAACTCGCCAAGATCAAGATGAGGGGTAGACGATCTCTTAGGCAGCCTCTGGCTGCACCGCCTTTCCAGCGCATCTACTCCATCATCTAGGTTGGC
Organism: Ottelia alismoides; assembly: GCA_037367405.1. Taxonomy (NCBI): domain Eukaryota; kingdom Viridiplantae; phylum Streptophyta; class Magnoliopsida; order Alismatales; family Hydrocharitaceae; genus Ottelia; species Ottelia alismoides. Next base: position 801,528 of record JAZKJV010006800.1, on the reverse strand, counting down.
CCGTGAGAGTCGAGACCAGCTCTCCGGGCCCGAGTTCGATTCCACCTGTTCCCCTCGATCCTTCTCTTCGTCTGAGAGACATGAGCCCGAGGAGAGACGAATTAATTTGACCGAACCTGAGTTGGGCTCTTCTGATTTTGCAGACATCCCTATGGCTGGAGCCGGCAGTTCAGACGATCGCCAGCCCGAACATTTCGTCTTAGACCAGGGGGCGATCAACTCCACCCTGATCGCATCATTAGAGACAGTTCAGCAACAGTTACGCGATCAGGGGGCATTCATGATAGAGATGAGGAGGGAGTTGGAGAGACTCCGAAGAGAGCGAGAAGAGCCGAGCGAGCCGGAGGACATCCCTGACGCTGATGCAGAGGCAGCAGCCGCAGCAGCAGCAGCCGCAGCAGAGGCAGCCGCTGCCGCAGCAAGACCGATGCGGGAGCTTCACAACCCCGGATCTACACTGATGCACCAGTGGGTGGTGATACCTGCTATCGTGGGGATTTCAAGTTCCCTCCGAACACCCTGCAGATGCTTCCTCATTTTCACGGACTCGCCACTGAGGAACCCCACCTCCATCTCCAGGAGTTTCTGATGATCTGCAGCACTGTCCATGACCGTCGTGTGGACCAAGATACGATTCGAATGATGGCCTTCCCTTTTTCACTGGCAGATAGAGCAGCCGCCTGGCTGAAACATCTAGGGAAGTTTGTTTACACCTGGGATCAGCTCCGCACCGAGTACTTGAACAAGTACTATCCACTCGGGCGGACGAATGCAGCAAGGGCCCTGATCAACAACTTCTCCATGCTCCCTAACGAGCAATTTCACGAGGCATGGGAGAGGTTCAGAGAGCTTCTGGATAGATGCCCACACCATGATATTTCGAAGCCGAACCTAGTTCAGAGCTTCTTTAGTGGGATGACGCCAGAGCTTCAGGGTCTGGTGAATGCTTCTTGCGGCGGGTCCTACTTTGCCAAGGACCACAACCAAGTCTGGGCCATCTACGAAGAGATGGCAGAAAATTACATGGTGATGTCCCAGACTCGGTTGTACACGCAGAGATCTCAGCAGCCGCCAGGACCCGTGCAGTATCAGCGGATAGCACGGGTTGATGCAGGTCCATCCAGTTCGTCCACAGTTGCTGCCGCACAGGCAGAGTCGGCCGCTGCGGACATGGGGATTATCAGCGAGAAGTTGGACCGCATGGAAATCATAGAGAAGAAGCAGTGCCAGGGCATAACTCAGATGGAAGAAATGGCACGAACTCTGAGCGACATGAAGACCCAGCTCTTGTGTCTTCAGGAGGCACAGACGGCTCCTCAGCCCCGTCTTCTGTCGCGAGGCGATTCCGGTGGCAGCCGCAGCTCGTCCCAGCGCTCCAGCTCCTTGCAGCAGCCTAGACAAGTTCACCTTGTACAGGCGGAGCCGTACCAGCAGCAGCAGCCCTCTTACCAGGCACCACCATCTCCAGACTTACAGATGGTGGTATATCAGCCGGATCAGCCTCTGGATGTACTCCCACCAGCCCCATACGATGCAGAGCCGTTGATGGATGTCAACGGGATTTGGTATGACCGTCCTCAACCTGGAATCCGACGAGACCATCCCGGATTCAGGTGGGGGAATGGGGGTAACCAACCCCATCAGCAGCCAGTCGGTCAGGGAGGGCAGTACTCCCAGCAGAGAGATCACCAGCAGCTCCCAGCACACCAGCCATCATCCTTCGTATCTCGTCCCTATCAGCAGCAGGGACAGAGTTGGAGACGTGAGCAGCAGGCTCACCAGCAGCAGCATCATTCCTCTTACCCCTCTCAGCCACAGCAGCACCAGGTCCAGCAGCCTCATTACCAGAGAGGCAACCTGTCGGGTTCCCATGAGAGCCCCGCCATGGATGATCTAGCCCGCCTTTTCACAGAGCAGCAGGCTACATTTAGACGGGAGATGGACGAGTTCCGCCAGGAGATGCGGGACCTGATGAGAGGGAAGGCCGCCATCCCTGCACAGATCGAGCCTAATCCGAATAACTTGAAGAGGAAATCTGAGCAGGTAGTTCACACTGAGCCTACCACTTCTAGTGACCCATTTGATGTTATCTCGTCGGATTTATTTGATGCTGATTTTGTCACACTTAGGAGCGGTAGAAGACCAGCAGGAGGCGCCTCATCTGAGCGACATCACGAGGATCCATCTAGAGCGCCAGATGAGGAAGAGGAGAGCGGTACTGAAGCCGCACATCATGATGACGGTGGTACTGATGCCACCCGAGATGCTGATTCACCCAGCGGTACTGAGGCCGCAAGACGTCTAGTTGTAGAGCCAGCTAGAGGTGGTACTGATGCCACCAACATTTATTCTGATAGAAATGTTGTCTTTCCTCGCATGAATGTATCTCGGAACTCTGATTTGAATAAAGGAAAAGGTTTAGTTTCTTCTGATCCCACTGTGATGAATGATGTTTGTGAGGATCCTGTCATCGAATCATCTAGACCTATTCCTAGTCCTTCATCTGAGAAGGACCCTGTGATCCCCTTTCCTAGAGCCCTTGAGCTGGGGAAGGGGAAGAAAAAAGAAAAAGATCCAAAAAAGAGAGAGCAGGAGGAGTTCAGCCAAAGCATGATAGACCGATTTCACATTCAGCTGACCCTCAATGAGGCTTTGCAGCACATTCCTCTTCTTCAGCGGTCCTTGAGAGACAGGACCACAGTCAGGAGAACGAAGAGGAACAAGACCGCAGAGATCCATGTGCTGACCAAAGCCACGTGTTACGCGATCCAGAACCATCTGCCGACTAAGAGGCCAGATTTAGGGGCCCCGTATGTCAGATGTCAGATTAGTGAGCAGAGGTTCGACCGCACTCTATTAGATAGCGGATCGTCAATCAACCTTCTTCCGGCAGCCCTTCTCGACCACTTAGAGTTGGGCACTCTTGTACAGAGCAGGACATACCTTCAGTTTGCTGATCGGTCTGTCAAGAGGCCAAAGGGGTTGTTACGAGACGTTGTCGTCACGATTCAGGGTTTGCAATTCCCCGTGGACTTCGTAGTGCTGGACATGGAGACCCCTGACTCATTGACCGATTCCCCCATCATCCTCGGTCGCCCGTTCTTGGCCACAGCCAAGGCAGTGACTGACCATGACAGCGGGAAGGTGTACTTTCGCGTCCAGGGCGAGAGTATACAAATAGAGACGGTCAAGGACCACAGAGCCAGATCCAGATCCCGCTCACATGGGAGTACAGATTCAGAGCAGCTGACAGACGTAGAGCCAGACATCCACCAGGACTGTGACTTTGTGATCACAGATGATGAGGCAGCTTGGGCAGATCCTGTAGCACAGACCATCCTCTCATATTCAGATACAGCTGATGCAGAGATGATAGAAGAGGATAGTCTGGAGAGCACAGACCTGGTACAGGATACTATTGAGTCAGCAGAGTCGGACCTTGATCGCGACACGATTTCCAGTGATGGTGGTACTGAGGCCACCCTGCTCTATGGTGGTGCTGATGCCACCTTGTTCTCCGGTGGTACCGATGCCACTGAGTCTGATATAGATCCCTCGGATTCAGAGTCTGATTGGGCAGATTGTAGTGATCAGATGCCAGATCTGGATCCACCTGAGCCTATAGATGAGGAGGAGGTAGAGGCAGAGCAAAACAGAGATAATATAGAGGACCCGCCTTCTCCAGATCCAGTTTGTGAGAGTTCTTTATCATTTTCCCAGGCAAATTTGGCAGAATTATCCGCATACACACATCTTCTTCAGAAGCCAGATTTGCCAGCACCCAGCTGTCCAGAGCTTAAGCCGCTCCCTACTTCGCTGAAGTATAGATTCCTTGCGGGAGAGTCTGAGATGTACCCAGTCATCATCTCTGCCGATCTGACTGGAGAACAAGAATCCCGTCTGATGGAGGTTCTTGAAAAGAACCGCAAGGCAATTGGATGGAGCGTAGCAGATCTCCATGGGATTAGTCCCTCGTTGTGCTCCCACCATATCTATCTCGAGGAAGGGGCAAAGCCGTCGCGTGAGTTCCAGCGGCGACTGAACCCCAACCTACGAGAAGTTGTCATGAAGGAAATATCAAAATGGTGGAGTGCAGATTTTATTTATCCCATTTCCGACTCCAAGTGGGTCAGCCCCTTGCATGTGGTGCCCAAGAAGACGGGCATCACTACTGTGATCAGTGAGTCGGGAGAGGAGATTGCTACACGAGTACCTACCTCTTGGCGGGTCTGTGTTGACTACAGGAAACTCAACCAGGCCACCAAGAAGGACCATTTCCCCCTGCCTTTTATTGATCAGATCATAGAGAGATTGGCAGGGAAGAGCCATTATTGCTTCCTAGATGGGTACTCGGGCTACAACCAGGTGGCCATCGCTCCTGAGGATCAGGAGAAGACCACCTTTACCTGTCCCTTCGGTACTTACGCTTTTCGACGCATGCCATTCGGGCTATGTAACGCCCCTGCGACTTTTCAGAGATGCATGCCGTCGATATTTTCGGACATGGTAGGGGAGTGTTTGGAGGTCTTCATGGACGACTTCTCGGTTTACGGCGACGGATTCGATTCCTGTCTTGACTGCCTAGACCGAGTGCTCCAGCGATGTATTGATACCCGCTTGGTTCTATCTTGGGAGAAGAGTCACTTCATGGTGACTCAAGGGACGGTGCTTGGCCACATCATCTCCAACAGAGGCATGGAGGTTGATCCGGCCAAGGTCGATGTCATTCGGAAACTCACACCGCCGTCCAATCTGAAGCAGTTACGGTCATTTCTGGGGCACGTTGGTTTTTATAGGAGATTCATTCATGATTTCAGCAAGATTGCCCGACCGTTGACTGACCTCTTGACGAAAGACACCGAGTTCCTTGTCGATGACAAGTGTCTTTCGTCCTTTGAGACTCTCCAGCAGTGCATAATTGAGGCTCCTGTCCTTCAGCCACCCGATTGGTCTCTCCCATTCGAGATCATGACGGACGCCTCCGATTTTGCCGTAGGGGCAGTGCTAGGACAGAGGAGGGATGGAGTACCATTTGCCATACACTATGCTAGCCGCACATTGGATTCCGCCCAGCGGAATTATACAGTCACAGAGAAGGAGATGCTAGCAGTAGTGTTTGCCCTAGATAAATTCAGATCATATATCATTGGATCTAGAGTGACTTTGTACACTGACCACACCGCCATCAGGTACCTCATGTCAAAGAAGGATGCCAAGGCCAGACTTACTAGATGGATCCTTCTACTCCAGGAGTTCGACATTGAGATCAAGGATAAGCCTGGAGTCAAGAATGTGGTGGCGGACCATTTATCCCGACTAGAGCAGCCTGAGGATTCTGAGCAGATTGATCCCATTTGTGATACCTTCCCAGATGAGGCGATCCTTGCTATCGCCTCCCTCCCGTGGTATGCCGATATTGTGAACTTTCTCGTTGCTGGGAAAGTCCCACAAGATTGGCCCAAGCAGAGGATTGAGACCTTCCTCGCAAAGGCCAAGTCTTACCATTGGGAGGATCCCATCCTTTACCACGAAGGAGGGGATAGCATCTGGCGTCGGTGTATTCCTCAGGAGGAGCATCATAGCGTCCTCACTTACTGCCACAAGCTTGAGGCAGGGGGACATCATTCTGGGAGAAGAACGGCACAGAAAGTGCTCCAATCCGGCTTGTGGTGGCCTACACTCTTCAAGGACTCTGATGAGTTCGTGAAGAGGTGTACTGACTGTCAGAGGATGGGCACTTGTGGACAGCGTGATATGATGCCGATGCAGCCCATTCACTTCTGTGAGGTTTTTGACGCATGGGGCATCGATTTCATGGGTCCATTCCCTAAGAGTCAGGGATTTGAGTACATTCTGTTGGCCGTAGATTATGTGAGTCGTTGGGTTGAGGCTATTCCCACCCAAGCCGCAGATGCAAAGACAGTTTGCAAATTTTTGAAGAGGAACATCATTATGCGGTTTGGGGTTCCACGAGTTCTTATTTCTGATGGGGGATCTCATTTCATCAACGACCAGGTGAAGGCACTTACTAGAGAGTTCAGTATAGACCATCGTGTTGCTACACCATACCATCCACAGACGAATGGTCTAGCCGAAGTATCGAATAGGGAGATCAAGAATATTTTGCAGAAAGTCGTCCGCCCTGACCGAAAGAATTGGTCACAACTTTTGGACTCGGTCTTGTGGGCATATCGGACGTCTTTCAAGACTCCATTGGGTACATCTCCCTTTCGTCTCGTGTATGGCAAGCCTTGTCACCTACCAGTAGAGCTGAGGCACAAGTCACTCTGGGCAGTTACAGATATTCTTATGGATCCAAATGGTATAGGAGACCAAAGGAGGGCAGAGTTAGCCGCATTGGAAGAGCTTAGAGATGCAGCATTCTCAAACAGCCTACATTATAAGGAGAAAGTCAAAGAGTGGCATGATTCTCACATCAGCCACAAGCATTTTGAGATTGGACAGAAAGTATGGCTGTTTGATGCAAGGCTTAGATTATTTCCAGGGAAGCTACAGAGCAAATGGAAAGGACCCTATTTGGTCAGGAAGGTACACGATAACGGTAGCATTGATATATCTGAGTTATCTTCTGAGAGTACCTTCCGAGTGAACGGTCAGCGGCTCAAACCATTTCTAGATCATGAGCCGCGGGACGTTATTATTGCTACTATTCATTTTGCGTGAGATGTGGTCTTTTGACTCACATCTTTTGCATCTCACGCCTGATTTTCACTGTTCCTCCGCCTGTATAGATCCAGTTGTCCATATCATTCTATTCTTTAGTCCCACATCCCATCTCTCATCCTATGATTTTGCTATACTTAGGGTGTACTTTACCCTAAGTATAGGGGGGATGTCGGACCCGCGAGTATTCTTTTCATTCTTTCTGTCCTTGTTTTTGCTGCCTATACTTCGGGATATTTTACCCTAAGTATAGGGGGGGCAGATTCCGTATATTCTTCACTCGGCTTTCCCTTCATGTACAGCTTTCTATACTTAGGATTAGTTAATCCTAAGTATAGGGGGAAACCACCGAGTTCCTCTCATTCTATTCATTTATTCGTTCCTGTACTTAGCCATTCCTTTTCACTTCCCTTTTACTAAGCACGAGTTATGTCTTCTTCATCGCTCTTGATCACTCTGAGGACATCGTTCGAGCTAAGTATAGGGGGGGTGTGTATATATTTCATATATACTTTAGCCATAACTCGTACTTTGTGTGAGTGTGTTAATAAATAAAATGGCTAAAAATCACAAAAATTAAAAATTTTTCATGTACATAAACCTCTTTTATTCTTGCACATACATAGCTAGTGTACAAAGTATTTTTGTAAAAATGATTTCAAAAATCTTTTGTGTAAAGCTTGTGTAAATATTTTGTATCAAAATTATGTATATAATACAAAATTTTTCCAAAATGATTTGAAAATCAAAAGTTTGCAAAAATCTTGTGTAAATGTTTGTAAATATCTTTTTGCCAAACTTGCACCTCATGCATCATTCATTCATGATTTCAAAACATTTTTCCAAAATTTTTGCATGATTGTAAAATATTTGTAAATAGCATCTTGTGTACATATATGTATATAGTTTTTCCTGGATGAGAGTTGACATTTAAATTAAGCCTGGAATTAAATTGAGAAATGGAGCTTGAATAAGATCTTAATTCACTTAACTTCAAGAGGAACCTTGTAGGACTTAGGGTTAAGGCTTTTCAGGTCCATAAGGACTTAATTCTTTGAGTCCACTAGGCTATGAGCATATGTCATCTTGATGAGCCTAAGTAGAGCACTTAACAACACACGCATGACTCTCAGAGACAATGGCTTCACTTGCACCTGCACTTTACACATGGCTCTCCATGGATGAGGTGGTGAGGAGGCAGTTTCCTTTGGCTTGGGGTAGCATATGAGGGTAGTACTTCTAGGCGGAACCTCTCTTCTTCTTATAGTGAAGGAAGTGCACCTCAACTTGGTCTAGTGGTGTTGAAAGCTAAAGACAGAAGCTGTGGGTTGCAATAAAGCTTCAAAAGAGGGATAGTCTACTGGCTCAAGGGGAAATTTCTTATATATGCTGCACCATGTAGATATGTTGTACAGAAGTTGTTGAAAAAAAAAAAAATATGCAAAAATGCAAAAAAAGAACTCCAAAAAAGTGGTGGGTCGGATTGAAAATTTAATAACCCCACCGGAGTGTAAAGATCTCATGAAGCTTGCAGCGGGAGACTTAGCTACACTGGCTAAGCTTCCAAAACTCTATACTTCTACCCCCTCTCCTTGAGCCGGTTGCACTTGAACTTAGAAGGGAATACCCCGCTTCTCGAGGAAAGAGTTGCTAGACTGAGGCATTAGAGTTACCAGGTTGAGGGAGGTTGTTTCTTTGTCACTTCTGAGGTGGGGAGCCACATATCACTTACACCGCAAGGAAAAGATTCATGGTCATTAGAGTTTGTGTATGTAGACTTGTTCTGATCTGGTTTATTGAGGAGTCTTGCCCATAGATTGGTGGAACTTGGAGGCTGTTGAGTTTTAGGCTTAAGTCCAAATAAGGTTCCGACACATTAATAATCCAAAGATTTGATCGAGCTCCATATTTCAATTTAATGAAGGAAAATTTAATAAGTCAACCTTGATCCATGTACATCCTCTTTTTCTTTTTCTTTTTCTTCCTTTTTCACTTCTTTTTCAAATAAGTGTTTGCTAAGGGACTAGCAAAGTTAAGCATAGGGGGGTGATGAATACCCATTCATCACTCTTTATTCTTCTATTTTAGCTACAAAAACCCTTTGCAAATACATGTAGATATGTGTAAATACAAATAAATACCAAAAGCATGCATTGTGTAAAAACCTATAATTAGCATGTTTTTGTGCACAAAATAAAAGAATAAAGAGCAAAAAGAAAAAAGAGGGAAATATTTAGAATAAATATTGAGCAACCTAACCCAAGGGAAGGCTCAGCATGGGCCTGACCGCATAAAAGCCAAAGTAGAGGGAGATAGGGGCTCACATCTGTATATATTTGTAAATAAATAAAACTATATATTTTCCTCACCCAAAAATATGCTTGTACATATTGTGTGTATATTTAGAAAGCTATTAAAAACAAAATAAAAAGATAAAAATCAAAAATTCAAAAATACCCTTCTTTCACCATGTGTATAAACCACACTCTTGTATTTATTTAACCCTGTAAATAAATTCATTTATTTTCTAAACTTTTTGTAAATAATCTATGTTACATTTTGTAAATAAAATAAATAACAAGAAACAAAACAAAAATCAAATAAAAATTACAAAATTGAAAATACAAAAATACATTGTATAAATACCATGTATATAGATGTATATAACCATTTATTTCACCCTTGTATATAAGTGATAAAAATAAAATAAAAATATTCTTTTATTCCTCATTTTATCTTATAAATAAATAAAATACAAAATGAGCACAAAAATACATAAAAATAACAAATAAAAAAATCAAAAATAAAAATCCATGTAGTGTACATATACCTATATATAGAGCTAACCTATTTTTATTTCCAAAAATTAATTAAAAATCACTAAAAAATAGAAAAAAATAAAAGAAAAATATTTCATGTTTTGAGTTTTCTCTAATTCGGCCTATTTCTACCCTAAAAAAATAAAACAAAAATAGCATCCACGTGGCAGCGTCTGACTGGTCCACGGGGGAATGTTGACCCCGGTCAACTCCCCCGCGACCTCCTTCCTTTTCTGGAAGTCGCGCGCCGCGCCTTCTTCCCCGATTTTTCCACGCGCTTCCAGGCTGTCTCCCACTCAACCCCCGCGCCCGGATTCTTCGCCGTTCATCCCTCTCCCTCGCCGGATCCTTCGCCATCAAATCCACGCTTTCCTTTGCCGTCCACCCTCAACCCTAGACGCCCCTGTCACTCTATATATTCTTCCCCTCCGCCGCCTCCGCGCCGCATCTTTGGCCCTTCTCTTCCTTCCCCGTGACCTCCATTGGCTCCGCCTGAGTGACAGCGAGCGTTAGCCCTTGTTGCAGTGAGGCGAGGAAGCGTACCCATCGATCCGGCGTACTTCGCCGTCCTTGCTCCGCCGCCGGCGTTGAGCATCGAGCTTCAGGCCTTGACGCCCTTCGAAGCTACGACCAGGAGCAAGACCAGCTCCAGCACAGTCTACTTCAGCCACCAGGTACCCGATTCGACCCTCCATTTAGCGTAATTTTCGATTACGCCCAAATCTCATCTCCGACACATCTCTCCGATTCCGGCCACCTCGCGTATCATCTCGACCTTTCGATCCTACCATCACCTTCACCGTGTCCCCACGCACCTTCTACGCCCGCTCATTCAACCCAGATCGCACAGGATCTGGGATTCGAGTTCCCTCGCCGTCGCTTCGCCGGAGCTCATCCGCCCCACCGCACCGTTCACCTTCACGCCACCTAACCGGGTCGAGGCACTTTGCCCTCGACCCGCGAAGCTTCTTGACTATCTTGCAGGTCCAAAGGGAAGCGTCTGAGGCTTCCCAACTTCCAGCCAGGAGCTTCTTCTCCGCCGGCCTTGCTCGAGCTCCTCGGAGCTTGGTTTGACCATCGGAGACCCGCAGCAGCTGCGCAACTTCACGCCGGAGCTTCTTCCACCTTCAGGCGCAGCAGAGGAGACCGGAGGCACCTTCACGAGGCCGGCGAAGTCCGCCGGCCACCTGTTCTTCGAGGACCCTCCAGAGCCGTCCGATGAAGACCTCGCTCCAGTTCTCATCCTAGCCGTCGATCTGTAGAGGAGCAGCAGCCGTTGATCCATCTGAGGATCTCATCTGGGCCGTTGAGCAGCGAGGTTAAGGCACGACATCTCTCAGCCGTCCGATTATACACGTGGCTACACCTCGACCATCCGATCGGAGCTTGGTTTCCTTCGAAGAGCCACGTTGCATCTGCACCGTCCGATCACCCACGTGGACGCACACCAGCCGTCGGATCAGGCCAGCGTTTCTCGAGTTAAAGGCGCGTTCGTTCTCCACCGTCAGATCTGCCACGCGTCACCATCTGGCCGTTGCTATTAATAAAGGGGTAAATATCGTAGGCCCCCCTCTGTTTATTTTATTTCTTTTTAGTCCTGTAACTTTTAAGTCAAGTTGTTTATTTTCTGGGTTATTTGCATCAAGGACCTTGCGCTTTATTTTAATTGCACTTATACCCCTGCCAGTAGTGAACCACGTGCTTCGTCACGTGTTATGTTGGGTTATTTGCAATTTATCCCCTGTTGTTCTGGATGTTATTTATTGAATAAAAACTTTTGTTTAATTGCATTTATGCCCCTGTGAGCATTGATTTTGCACATGTGCGAATTATTTTGGGTTATTTGCATATAAGTCCCTGGACTTTTGGTACTTGTTACCAATAAGCCCTCGGGACTTATTTTTATTACATTTAGGTCCCTGTGTGCCCCAGACACGTGCTTGGCACGTGACTTCTTGGGTATTTTGCACCAGGACCCCAGAACTTTTGGGTATTTGCACTTAGGTCCCTGTGCACAGTGCCCCACCTTTATTTTTGAATAAAATATCAAACGACCTCCAAATCCAATGAAATTTTGACACATGGCTCCTGCCATGGTGTAGGAATTTCTATGATTTTTGGAGACATTTTGGATTTCATTTATTATTTTTAAAAATTCAAAAACCCATATTTTTGCTACTGTTTGACTTTAAAAATACCAAAAAAATATAAAAACTCCACCAAAAATTCTAAAAAAATTAGATATTGTTTCTTGCTTGTTGATTGATTTTCTAGCCAATTTTGGCTACTGTCCATCACTTAAAAACCCTAAAAATTGAAAAACCCCTAAAAACTCATAAAAATTGTAATAAATAAATTAAAAATCCAACAATAATAATTAGGGTGCCTAAATTTTCCATATTCTTCATAGATTATAGGAAAATTACCTTTAGGGCTATTTGAGATCCAAGAGTATTTTATTTTTGGGTCTTAAGCCTTGCTGGACAGTACCCTAGGTTCTTCGCATTGTTTGATTTTTAATAAATAATTTACCCATTAGAAAAATTCCAAAAATTCACCAAAAACAGTAAAAAACCTAAAAAACCTAAAAACCAATTTTCTGGAATTTTTGCATCATTTCTTGTGTGTTGTATAAATTGTTGAAGTTGCATTGCATTCATTGTATTCCATTTTCTCATTAATTAAAAATTCTCTAAAAAAAATACAAAAACAAATAGAAACCATAAAAAAGATTCTTTTGGATTCTTGACTACATCGTAGGCCGCAAGGCCAATCTGTGCTCCTTGTGTTCGACCCTGGGAGCTATACCAGGTTAATCCTATAGCTAGATCGCTCTACTGTGTGCTTGCTTGATTTTATCTTATTTGAGTGGTTGATATTTTTCTTGATTGACGCATTCGAGTGACTGAGGTCGCAACGACCTCATTTTATACCTTTACCTCAGTCGCATCGGTTTTCGCGTGATCACTTAGCTATAAGAGGAAAGGAAAGAGATTGGATCTCATTGAGGGGCCTAACGTTGCATATACACATCATGCATTCACAAGTCATATCAGTGTAGCGTGAGAGTATGGAAATCATAGCAGTGAATGCTTCACATGATAAATCATATCAACATACCATAGATGTGATTAGCAGTTTAAAATTAACCAATTAATTACTGTAGTAAATTGGTTTAAGAGTATTTGAGTTGCTTGCACATGTTATGCCTAGTGATACAATGCAAATGCTAAATCTTTCAATGTAAACTAAATATAGTAACTTGTTTAATACATATTCGTATAATCTTTTTTAATTTGCGTCTATTTAATTACTCATGTCAACCTTTTGATGTAAAGATGCTATAATTTCTTGTACAAGAATATTCAAAAAATATCACAATCAACCAAGAGTAGTTGTTATATGTATGTGTGTAAATTTGTATATATTATATATATGTATATGTATATACTATGTGTATATATATACATGGACACATACATACATACATACATACATACATACATGTATGTATAAAAATACCGAACCGAATCGAATTATTATCGAACGAATTCAAGTTAATTCAAATTCGATTCATTTGGGAATCGAATCCACAAGCGAAATTCAAATTCAGCTCATTTGGTTTCGAATCGAACTTTTTTCAAATTTTTATCGAACGAATCCTAATCGAATTCGAATGATTCAGTTCAATTAGCAACCCTATCTCCATCGCTAGACACATCCACCGCCTTCCATCGCCTCAGGAGGAATGAAGGAGGAGAGGGTCTCCAGACCTCCTCACGTGCCTAGCGCCCCCTTAATCAAGGCCCCTCATGTAAGGTGCACATGGAGCTAGGGTCAATTGCAGAAGAACTCCCCCACCTCTTGAGGAATTACATCAATGCCCTCCCCCTGCCAGGCCATGTGAGGTGCACGTGTGCCACTGGTTAATTTGCAGATCCGCCCCCTTAGTATTGGTAATTGTATATAACTCCAGTCTGCATTTTTATTTTAAATTTTCTATATTATGTTAAGAACCCTATGTTTGCATCTTTAATTTTACTTCTATATAACATCATTTTATTATTTACAAAATTGTATTATGTTTCTCAATTAATTATTTACTTACTCTTTGGGCTAGTGGAAGATTGTTGGACATGCGAGCTCATGACGAGCCATTATGCAGTAAATGTTATTGCAAATCATTCCATGATCTGAAATGAAGAATTAGTTTACATTATAAGTCCCTTAGTATAATTATGGTTACGTGCCATGTCCATCTTAATGATCATATAGTTGTTAATTCAAATATTGCATTATATAGGCTAGTGCTTGGATGATATCTAATGTAATGAAGGGGTACAAAAATTGCAGGGACACCCTTCAATTGGAAAGAACTACAAACGTAATGTGGAAAAAAACTAATTGCAGGCTACAATTTCAAAGACGATTTCTCCAACGACGCCTCTAGATCATCAATTCGTCAGGAGACGAATTTTTAAAAGCGGATGAGAGTTGATGCAACGCGGACCCGAAAGATAGGGCCGAATATTTATCCAAATATTTCGGTCAATTTTATTTAAGTTTATTTAAATTGTCGTGTCCTTAATTAAATAAATGAGATCATTTGTGATCTCAATAAATCAGTTAGAGATTTTTGAATTTCAAACTAGGTTGTTAGTCGGTTAATTAGTTAGAGTCATTTTAGGATAATTGGTTGTCAATTTAAATTAGTTTATATTTTGTAATATCATCCCTCCTATATAAAGGGATGAGGGTCCAATGTTTTTGATCAGTTGAAGTTTATGAAAATTTGAGATTTTTATCTCTCCCATCTCCTCTCTCTATCTCCATGTGGTCTTCACATTTCTCTCCTCTCAAAATCCCTCGTATTCCCGACGAGTTTCTTCTTCTCAACCCCTCTATTTTCTCTTCTGAACCCCTCTATTTTCTTCTCCACCAAAATCCACCAATAAAAAATATTATTTCGTCGTCGACGATAACCAATCCGCATCAGATATATACAGAAATGATCAGAAAAATAGTTAAATAAGAAATGGATAATTACAATGCGGCTCGGGGGTCAGACTACCTGAGTGAATGGAAAACGGAAATCTAATTTTTCTAAAGTGATCCTAAGTCATTTGCCTCCCCTTAGGGCGCACTTTGTCTTAAGTATAGGGGGTTGTACGCTCCAATTACCTTCATTCTTTGATCCTCTCCATTTTCTCCTCTTCTTACCTATATTTAGGGCTCTCTTACCCTAAGTATAGGGGGGAGACAGTATGAATACGATCTATTTATTCTCACCCTTTACCATCCCTATCTTGTGTACAATCTGTTATACTTAGGATTATTTGATCCTAAGTATAGGTGAGATGGTCAACTTCCCATTGATTTATTCATGTCCTCATTCCTTTATTCTTTAGACTTTTCTATACTCAGTACGAGTTATGTCTTCTCTTTTTTCTTTTGATCTATGAGGACATAGCTCAATCTAAGTATATGGGGGTGGTATATACTATGTATATACTTTAAGCCATAAATCATAGTTTTGTATTTTAAATAATACTTATGGCTAAAAATACTATTAAATTCATTACAATCTTCTGATAAAAATATGCTTATAGCTCCTCAAACACTTTTTGTAATATTGATTAATAAATCATGCAAAAAAATACTTTTGCAAAATATTTGAAAAATAGTTTGAAAACCTTTTTAGAAAATCTTTTGAAAACTGTTTGGAAAATATTTTGTAAAATGTGTTCAACCTTTGTCAAAATATTTTGTTAGCAAATTTTATTTTCTTTGCGTGAAATAAAAATGTTTGAAAAATAATTTACAAATGGTTTAAAAAATAGTTGCAAAAATATTTGAAATGTATATATATTATTTAAAAAACCTTTGCGAAATGAATTTCAAATGCATGTAAATGTTTGTAAAAATTGTTTGTCAAAATTATGTTGGACTATAGTTTCAAAACTGTAGAAAAATGTTTTTCGAATAAGTTTGAGTATACACACCATATTAAAATTCTTTATACATATGTCTATAAAAGTGATCAATTACCACTTGTAAATCCTTTAAGAACCTAAACTCTTGTAAATATAAGATGCATCCCCATGTAAATATTTGTATCTATTTTATTATCCAAAATCTTTTGCTTTCAAAAATCACAAAAACATTTGCAAAACTAAAAAATCAAAAAAAAACATTTTTGAAAATTAAAAGAAAATTTTGCATATGCATCATCTTTTCAAATGTTCAAGACTTTGAAAAATTACATCACGAAAATATTTTCTGCATTGTACATAGCATTCACATAGCATTCACATTCCTTTCGGATTGAGTTGATGATTGAAGCATTCTAAATAAAGTTGAAGATAGGAGCTTGGTTGGATCTTACTACACCCAACTTCAATGGAACCTTATGGCAACTATGTTTAAAGTACTTCAGGTTCATTGGGACTTAATTCTTTGAGACTCAGGACTGGGTTTACGTCACCTCAACTGACTAGCTAGAACTTTTCAAGACACACGCATGACTCTTGTCGGTTGTGACCTAACTTGGACACTTGCACCTTTCACTTGGCTCAACTCAGTTGGAGTGGTGATGGGATTGGATTTGTCGGTCTGAGATGCACATGAGTGGAAACATTCATCCTCGTCTAGGGAGGGAAGTGCACCCTAACCCGGTCTATTTGCCATGAAGTCGAATGACAGGAGAATGCAGGTTGCAATAATGCTTCAAAAAAGGGATAGTCGTCTGACTCAAGAGGAAAAACTCCTTATGTAAATGCTACTATATATATTATTTCAAAAAAACTCCAAAAAAAGTGGGTAGGCCTGATTGAAAATAAAATTCTTGCCGGAGTATGTATATATGTTGTACAGTCAATAAGCAAGCTTGAGCCTCAAAGTTATTCCATGTGAGTCTACAGTTGGATGACTTGACTACACTGGTCATGCATTCCAGGATAGGCAACTACACCGGCTACCATCCATTCTTCTCTTCACCCCCTCCTCTTGAGTCAGATGCCACTTGAACTTAGAAGGGAATACCCCGCTCCTCGAAGATAGAGTGCTGGAATGGGGAATCATTGGGTTGTCATTCTGGAGTGGTTAGTTCTTTTGTCCCTTCAGTTGGGAAGAGCCACTATCACTTATACTTTACAAGTGAGCTTCATAGTGATAAGGGTTTGTGTATGATGTAGGCTAGTTCTGACCTGGCTATTGAGGTAGTTTGAACCGAGTTCTGTGAGTCTCGAAGGCTGTTATGTTTTAAATTCGGTTCCTGACCAGGTTCCACACACATTTTCACATCAAGGTCTAACATGAGCTCCAAACTTTGATTTTGTAAAGACAAGTTTGATAATTGAAATCAATTCTATTTATTCTTTCCTTTTTCTTTTCTTCCTTGTTTTTGTACTTATTGCATAAGTGTTTGCTAGAGACTAGCACATGCAAGTATAGGGGGTGATGAATCTCCATTTCATCACCTTTATTCTATCATTTTGACCTTAAAAACTCCAGCTAAATCATGTAAATAGCATCAATTTGTACAAAATAACATTAATCATTTATTGTATTTATTGTGTAAATAATATAGTTTTTAATGACAAAATTATAAAACAAAGAGAAGAAAAGAAAAAGAATGAAATATCGAAGATATTTTATGACCTTAAACAGTAAGACCAAGTCAAGAATTGATTTGGTCGACAAGGAATAAAGTAGGAGGAGATAAGGACAAAAAACAATAAAAATCCATTTATTTTACTTCCCAATAAAGTATTTCTGACACTTTTATTATTTACTATTTATGCATCAAAGAAATAAAGTTTGTACATGAAAGTTGTAGATATTAATATAAATAAATATATAAAATTGAGTTTTTATAAAAATAATATACATTATACCTTCTATATATAGAATAAAAAGACATAATCCCAACTTCAAATACCCATATATTTCAAAAAAAAACTCAAAATGTATTAAAATCATCACCTTTAATTAACTTTTCATAAGCTATTTAAGGGAGTAGTTTCATATTTATTGGAGTTATGGTGTGAAAGTTAGGTTTTGGACCCTTATTATATAGTAGACCCGAATACAATATTCAATTTATTCATTCTTTATTATTCTTACAAATTTATATTTTTATAATTTTGTAATAATTATTTATAACTTATACACATATTAAAAAATAAAACCAAAAAGAAAAAATAAAATAAAATAAGTCTATACAAATACGTAGGCAAAATACCTATGATATTACCTGTATATAAATAAAAATGAAAATCAATCTTTCATTGTTTTTTCCTCTTATATTTTTATACTATAATAAATGTAATTTATATTATATTAAAAATATAAAAATAAAATAAAACCTAAGAAAATGCATTAAAATAAAATAATGTTTCCAATACATAGATAAAATACCTATAAGTATACATATGTAATTTATATTCCTATTTATTTAAGTGTACAAATAACATCATAAAATATAATAAAAATATAATTATTTACATAAAATTAAGTTATAAATATATAAAAAATAATAACATAATAAAACAAAATATACAATATAAAAATAAAATATACAAAATATAGATAAATATACCCATAATATCCCTAAAAATTAACTATTATTAAAGAAAAAATAAAAATCATATTAAAATACTACATTAAATAATAAACATTTTTTATTTTATACAAAAAAATTAATAAAATTATTTGCTATTTGTAAATAATTATTTTAGAATTAAATTTCAATTTTATCTTAGAGCGGCCTGACGTGGACCAATCACGTCGGGTCACGAGTTGACCTGGGGTCAACTACCTCTCCAATCTCCTAACTTGACAAGGATGTCTTGTCCCGTGTTTTCCTCCCTTTTTCACGCTTGATCCATCCATCCATCGCCTTCGACTCCTTCACACGAAATGATCCCAGATCAATCATGATCCATGCCTAACCCATAGAACCCTTGTTTATAGCCCCAAATTCTTAATTTTGATTGGTCAATAAGGGTGCTTTACAGTTTTATCATTGGTGTACCAGATCCCATTCACCTCACATACATGTTGAGGCTCTTTAATGACGGTCTCAATGGTCGTCTTTATGAACTAGTTCTCATGGACCTCGGGCTGACCCTGAGTCCATGTACTGTAAGACCCATGCACGGGCTGTTCCTGAATGTGGTGCACTCGGTAGATGGGAGCAAGGGGTGCAGACGGAGCATGTATCTTGATCTTGGATACCTTATCATCTAACTCCACCATCTATTCTGGAAGCTTGATGAGGTTCTCCCATTTGACGAGCTTGTGTATCTCACTCACCTTGTTCTCGATTTGGTCAACCTGAGTTAACTTATCACTGATAATCCCCATGTTGGGGAGCAGGTCGTTTTCCAAATTGGCAATTGTTGTTCTCCCCACCTTCTGATGTAAGCGAGAGGGAAGTAGATTATCGTAATCCCTGCTAGATGATCTGGTGCGGCTGGTCTCTACCATCTGCTCTAAAACTATCCAAACCATGTTGGCTCCTTTGTTCAAATAGCTACCTCTACAGGCAACATTCAGCAATCCTTGAACCTCAATAGTCATACCACTGTACAGATTCTGGACTAGGATTGGTCAATCAATATCATGACCTGGGCACTTCTGAATTAGGTCCTTGAATCTCTCCCATGCCTTGTTGAAGGGCTCATGGAACATCTGCGTAAAAATTAATATATGGGACCTCATCTGATTAGTCCCACTCAACAAGTATAAATTCTTGAGGAACATGTCCTTTAATTCGACCCACGTGGTGACTATCCTCCCCAAATTCTTTAACCAATAGTAGGATTTGTCTGCTACAGCAAAGGTGAAGGCTATAAGATGTATTTTGAGATACATCAGGTCATCCTAGATTATCACATATCATTTCAAACTCCTGTAGGAACATGTATGGTTCCTCTACTACATTGCCATAAAATTTTAGCAGGAGTGTCAAGAGTGAGCCTTTAAATCTCTAGCATTTGGTGGTGTGACCAGCCTAAGCCAGTCTCGTTCTATGCGGCACTAGGATTGTAGGCATCTCTTATTGACCCCCCTTCATTCCTCAATTGACCAAGCTCCAGTACGAATAATTCATTTCTCTTCTCATCTTGTGCAAGTTTGGCTTGGATGTCCTTCAATGTGTCATTATCTCCCTTATCATCCATGTGCTTCTTGGGAGGAATCTTGCTATCTTGGTCTTCTTCACCTTCAGAATACAAAGGATTTGAATTAATAGAGTTGTAAGAAGGCGATCTAGAAGCATCGAGGTGAGAGTCTTCCTTGATGCGGTGAGAGAAGAGAGGGTTCCTATGGGTCTGGCCGCCCTTGAGAATGAAGAGTGAATTATTGACCCCGGTCTCATGGGTGGAGTGTCCATGATATCGAGGGGATTTAGGGGAAGAGTGTCTCTGAGCCCGTGAGGACGGTTGGTTTGGAGTGGTTAGTGAGAGGCTCGCAAAGTCTGAGCGAAAATCACCCAAGTCCACCTTTCTCTATGTTAAGAGGTTCGAACAAAGAGCTCGATGTGGAACAAGGAGTGATATGAAAGGAGCTAAGAGCGCAATCTTTGAACACACACGCTTGAGTACAAACATAAAGAAAACCCCAAATTCACAAACTAGACGCTGTGAAGACCGTAAAGCTTCAGCCAAATTATCTTGTTTTTATTTTAGTTGGTGATAAATGCAAACATTGAAAGAGTTAACGAGTTGTTAGGTGCTTGTATTTTTCTAAAGTCTGGCATGACTCTTAGAACTAGTTGCACCTATTTTCAGCCTGTATGGATGTAAGTACGGATCATAGAATGACTACCGTTACTTAAGGATCGAGCCTTACGCGGTGTCCTTTAAACCGTCCACTATGCTAAGGAGACCTAGACTGTTTACCAGGTACCCGTATTTCCTCACTAAGTAGCTAATTATTTTTGTAGAATCAATAGTAAATATGAACCTGGCTTGGCTTTATCCTAGTGTTCGTCTCTCTCTCTCACCTGCAAGTAAATTCAAACAATGAAGGGGTTACACTCCCACAAACAATTTCAGTTTTAATTCAATTTTTTGTTCAAATTGTATTAACAGTCCCGATTTTAAGTTAGATTACTCACTAAATTTAATACACCACACAAGGTACATCTAACGAGCATTCCCCATTTCCTTTAATCCTAAGGTATAAAAGCTTGGGGAAGGGAATTGAGAAAAGTAGATGCAATGATAAAATCAATGATGCATGCTCAGTTCAGAAGACTTACAGTGATCCTCACTTTCTACATGAGGGTTGCAATACAGAATTGAAAATTTTATACTATATGAAATGCAAACGATGAAACTATACCTAGTAGATATTTCTAATTTGCTAGGAAGAATTGACTTGGTAATTTGACTAAGTTGAACGATCTAAAACATGCGACTCAATTAAGTGCATAGTGTGGTATTAAATTCTACGAGTACAATCAATAAATCATATTAGCTTTAATAGTCGTATGTATAGTCCTAAAATTACATACCACTCAGTTCAGACCCCACGCTCACCAGAGAGTGAAACATTTCCGACATGCCACAAAAAATTCTAGTCTCTTTACACATGCGAGAACTCGATCGAGAACCGTTGGAAATGAGAAATTATCTACAAATTAATAAAGAAGAAAACTCTCTTTCCAAAAATAAGAAAATAAATTCTTCGTGCATCCTAGTAGTTTTGAGTTGCGTCAACTTCCAAGAAAGTTGCTACAAGTCCACAGGGTAACTCACACAAAAAAAAGATCAAATATTAAAGAGATGCTCAGAGAAAAATATACAAAAATAAAATAAAAAAATGCCGAGAAAATAAATGGAGAAATAAATACAAGAAAATCAGGTTTCAGACTACTTGGTGGTGGAAAACTTAATAATTAAATTTTCTAAAAATTATCCTTGGATGTGCCTCCCTGGCAAGGACACCATTTGAAAAACCGCTATATGTACCCTTTTAATTAAGTTATTTTAAATGCATTGTAGTTGGGAAAATTTGGATTTATCAAAATGACAAGTTAATAATTATCCAATTAAAGCGAGCGATCAATTTATTTTTTACTTGGGATGTCCAAGGTCAAACTCAAGGAGGCAACAATCTCCCTAGGTTGCTTATTAGGCAATCCACAACTTAGGTTTTCAGGGAAGCATTTTTTGGTATTTTAATGCAATTAGTAAATGCAATGCAATTATGACAAAGTTTGAGGGATAAAATGCAAATTTTGATCAAATGAACTGCAAATTCAATGAAACTTTACCAAAATGTGTATGAATGTGTGATTAAGCTACTGTAAATTTATTAGAATTTTTATTTTTTAAAATTAATTACAAATTAGATATGAACGTCGGATGATTTCAACAAATTAATTTTAATAAATAGAAAATGAATCTATTTCTTATGAAAATAATATCCTACATGAGTCTATGAGAAAGCTATCCAGGAAAATTCTAAACCCTAAAAATAACGAGTTTTCAGTCTATTAAAAATCAATGAATGAAATCACCATTCATTTTTTGACCTCGATATACGTGCAAATGAGATGAAATTTGGGCACAATATAGAACATATGTAATTCTATATAAATTATTTTTTTGGGAATTTTAGAGCACCAAATATTTTTATAGCAATTTCAGAGCATGAAATTGGAAAACTCTGCAATTTTTTACCAAATTATTTGCAGTAAATTAACCACAGCTTATAAAATTCTATTAAATACTCACAAGATATAGAAATAATTGTTCTACATAATGCATTTTTTTAATAATTAAATGATGATTGAATAAGTGTTCAAATTGACAAACATACTAAGGGGTCCAAATGCAAAACTGGAAATAAAATAAACTAAATGCAATAAACATTGAATAAGATGAAGATACCTAGACTTGGAGGGATTCTGATGCAATTTCTCCACATGTAGCGTGTGTGGAGCATGCCTTCTTGAGTGGTAGGGACTGTGGCGCTTCTTTTAGAAGCTCGAAGGTTATACTGTAAAATTCTGCATGAGCACGAGGAGTACATGTGCAGACATGATGTGCAGACATGATGTGCTTGTAGATTCAAAAGGGCACAGGGTTTGGCACGAAATACTCCAGCCCGCATGTAGGGGTCACGCATGGTGCAAAGCTTTAGATAACGATTCAATTGCTGACCTCCACGCATAGAGCGGGTGTGGCCCGAGCCTCGAGGCTCTATTACCACGAGATTTTTGAGGGGATTGGTTATTAATGATATAAATCGTTGTGATCCCCAAAATTCCTGGCTCAAACAAAAAATTATTTTTTTCTTCTCAAGCTAAAATAATTACAAAGAATAATATGGAGGAAGAGAAGTTTTTGATACTTATTTTCCTGTATAACAAACATGATCGAACTCAAAGAGGCTACAAATCCTGAGGGTTATTCAAATAATCGAAAAATCAATTAAGAGAAACAGGGAATCTCAAATGCAAACTATCCTTGGTTTTTGTGGAATTTTTCTTTTTTCTTTTTTAATATTTAATCTTTTTATATTATGTTTTTTTATTTTCTAATTTTTATTTTTTAGTGATTTTAATTTTACATTTTTTTAAATTTTCAAAAATATAATTATCAAAACAAGTTCATGCACAAAAGAAATACATTTTTCGATTTTTTAAATATAACAAAAATGCTAAAAAATGATCTAATACAATATTTTTGATATTTTACTATTTTTGAATTTTTTTCTAGGAATTTTTATATTTCTTTAGGATTTATAAAATGAATAAAAATAGGAAAAATGCAATCAGGAACTTCAATCAAAATTTTTGAATTTTTTTCTCGAATATTTTTATGATTTTCAAGATTTTTAGTATTTTACATTTTTTAGTTTTAAAAAAGAATTAATGCATGAAAATTAGATATGAATTTAAATATGTAGAAATAAAGCTATCCTATTTTTTTGGGGATTTTTAAGAATTTTTCAAATTGGTATGTATTTTCAAATATCGTACATAGAAATACACTGTTTTTTTATTTTTGCAATATTCATAAAATTAAAATGCAATGAAAATTTGCATACAGCTAGGGTCTACATAAATGTTTACAGAATTTTCAATGTCCTAAAAAACATTTATTTTATTCACATAAGCACACAATTTTAAAGTATGGAAATGAAGGATGAAATTGCAAATATTTAATGTTCTTGGAAAAAAATCACAAGAAATAAAAGGAGGTCTGAAAATGCAAATTACCCAATAAAACATGTGATACACATGACTGGACAGAGCTAGCGAGATATTTGCGCTAATTTTAGAATCTCCTTGGACGTCTTTGCAATTTGCCAAAAAAATATTATTTCCTAGGATTCATCTCTTTGCTTCTTTGTTCTTCCAATCCACAAAGGGGTGTGCCATCGCCCTCCCTCTTCTTGCAGATCGACGGTGGAAGGATGGCATTGAGCTCCTCTCAGAGGTGGCATCATCGACAGAAATGGCTCATGCACGTGTGCGGAGGAGTGGGCGGTGACTCGCGATTGTGGTGGAGGTTCTCTTCACGCAGGCTGAATGGGAACTCCTGGTGGTGCATCCAGGCGGAGCTGCGAGGGCTTGCACCAAAAGAAGGCGGCGTTCAGGAGCAAGGTGGCAGCGGTGAGGCACAAGGTGGACGATGGTGCTGGTTGAGGGCGGTCGACGCGGGATGTCGGCAGCGGCGGCTGGAAGGAGGTGCTGGCGGAGGGCTTCATGCAGCTGCGCTGCAAGACGGAAGGTAGACGGCGGTGCTGGCGGAGCAGACAAGGTGTTGGGGATGGGCGGCAGCGGCTGAAGTGTTGCCACCCCGAACCCTCTTTTTTTATTTTTTAATTGTAAAATATAAATTGTAGATATAAAAAAATTATTATTATTTTTGAATACAGGAGCGATAGAATTTGTCTTGTTATTTTATTGTGGCATAAAGTAAGGACACTCTGGTATTCCTCCTGAGGAATACGCCGTCTCCAGACACAATCCGGTCCTTCAAAGAAAAGGATCGGATCCTACCAATGGTAATGCCTTGAATCTGACTTCAGTCGGTCTATGTGTCACTTGGGCCAATCTTCGGTAACTTTCTTGGAGACAAGATAGTTCACAATATTGGCGTACCATGGGAGTGAGTCGACAACAAAAATCGACTAGTCAGGGAAGGAGTCTCGAAACTGTGTATCATCAGAAGCATTAAGATCCTTGAGACGGGAGAGGTGATAAGCTACTACGTTCTTCTTTTCTGGTTTATCACGAATGTCCAAATCAAATTTCAGAATTAGTAGAATCCACCTAAGAAGGCGTGCCTTTGCATCCTTCTTTTCCATTAAGTACCATAGCGTTGTATGGTCGGTAAACACAATCACCTCGAATCCAATTAAGTGAAATCTGAACTTATCCAAGGCGAACACTACTGTAAGCATCTCTTTTTCCGTAACTGTATAGCTACGCTGAGTAGTATCGAGCACTTTGCTTGCGTAGTGTATGGCGAATGGGACGACATCCCTCCTCTATCCTAACACAGCCCCAACAGCGAAGTCTGAGGCGTCCGTCATGATCTCAAAAGGCGGAGATCAATCTGGGTCTTGTAGGATCGGGGCGTCCATGATCATCTTTTGTAATTTCTTAAAGGCTTCAAGACATTTGTGATCAACAATGAACTCCGTGTCCTTGCTTAAAAGCTCAGTTAGTGGTCGGATAATCTTAGAGAAATCCTTCATAAATATTTGATAAAATCCAACATGCACGAGGAACGACCGCAACTGTTTCACGTTGGTTGGTGGCTTGAGTCGTTTGATCACATCCACCTTGGTATGGCCAATCTCCATTCCTATCTTGAAGATGACATGCCCCAATACAATGCCCTCCGTCACCATAAAGTGACTTTTCTCATAATAGAGAACTAGATTAACCTCGCAACACCCCTTGAGGACTTGGTCCAGATTCCTAAGACAGGAATCAAAGGAATCACCATGGATCGAGAAGTTATCCATGAAGACTTCCAGGAATTCGCCGACTATTTTGACGAATAAAACAATCATGTACCTTTGAAATGTATCCAGAGCATTGCATAACCCAAAGGACATGCGCATGAAAGCATAGGTACCAAAGGGACATGTGAGCGTGGTTTTCTCCTGGTCCTCAGGAGCAATGGCTACTTCATTGTAGCCCGAAACCTGTCTAAGAAGCAGAAGAATTCTTTTCGCTGATCTCTCTAAGATCTGATCAATGAACGGTAGGGGGAAATGATCCTTCTTTCTTGTAGCATTCAGGCGTTTGTAATCCAAACAGACACGCCACGACATGCGTACTCGCGTCACGATTTCCTCTCCATCCTCATTTGTGGTCATTTGAATTCCCGACTTTTTCAGGACCACATGGATTGGTGCCACCCAATTGGAATTGGAAATGGAATAAATAAAACCTGTGTCGCACCATTTCTCTATCTCCTTCTTCACTACCTCTCGTAAATTTGGATTCAACCGATGTTGGAATTCACAAGAGGGTTTGGCCTCATTATCTAAGTAGATATGGTGCAAACACATAACGGGATTTATCCTGTGGAGATCGGAGATGCTCCAGCCAATCGTCTTGCAGTTTTTCTCTAGGATCTCTAGCAAGCGAGATTGCTACTCCTTGGACAATCACAAGCTGATGATGACCAGATATTTCTTCTCTTGTCCTGCAAGGAAGGCGTATTTCAGTGTTACGGGTAAATGTTTGAATACAAGTTAAGTGGGATCATCAAGGAAGTCGGGCTCAATCGAATCTGGTTCTGTGCTAGTAGTGGCTGGATCTATCTTTGAAATTGCCACCACCAACTTATTCAACTCTGGAGTCGGATCATCAAAGGTTTCCAAGCGATCGGCTAAAGCCACGTCTGACTCATCATCCTCATCTTCTGATTGTCCTAAAGAGGGAAGGACCGACAGGATCAATTGGGCCTCTACATCATCGAAGATGTAGGGGTTCTCACAAACTGACTCATGCACAGGATCTTCTCCGGAGGAGAGGGACTCATCGGTGCTGGTTGGGTTCTTTCTCCATGACCCAACTGTGTCTACATGTATACAATCTGCTTCAGACGAAGAGTACTCGGTGCTGGATTCTGAATCCGATCTTTAGCACTTGGTCTGCTTCATCTCAAGTTCCTCATCTCCTCCTGGAGTTTGGATCTGAATATTCCCGATCTTGTAATCAAATAAGGCCTCTACTGTTCTGAGGAAGAGCCTTCCTAATATGATCTGGGAATCTCTCCAATTTTAAGGGGTCTCAATATCAAGGATTGTAAAGTCCACCATGTACTCCTGACCCTCAACTTTGATGATAACTTTCCTTAATTCTCCTTGGGACCTCTTGGTAGATTTATCTGGAAACTAAAGTAATTCTCTGGATTTCCTAAGAGGTCTGAGATTAAGCCGCTTGTAGATGGATGTAGGCATCAAGTTAATTAAGGAGTCGTTATCTAGGAGAGTGCGTGCAAATACAGTGTCATCCACATGACTCACCACATAATGTGCACCCATGTTTCTTCGTTTCCTCAGAAACACATTCTTTATTGCGCAAGTAGTTACTGTTGACAAACATGTTTCTCAACACGTCTTTTGGACTTCCTGCTAACCCTAGTAGGTGTGCATCTCACCTTAAGGAACTTCTGGAATGCATGTGTCATTTCCACATATTTATCGAAAGGGATTGTGACCTTGATGTACTTGTTATAGAATTCCGCCATCTCATGGTCATCTTTATGTATTTTTCTAGTTTTCTTTCTTCCACCCTTAAGAGCTCGGGGGAAAGGGATTATTGATGCTAACTCAGATTCCGAAACTGAAAGATTTTCTTTGAACTGAGGAACTGAGTTCTGTACAGGACTCTAACACTGATACTGTCTCTGACTTTGACTCTGACTAAAAGAAAATTTCTGTTGTGAAATCGGTGATGCGTCTTCCGCGACACTTGGGACATCCTCCTCAGATGGAGGTGCGGGCTCCTCATCGGTCTCATCGGACTCACTGAGGGTGTTGTTCTCCTTCCTCTCTAAGGACATAGAGGTCCTCTTCTTCTGCCGATGGTGGTGGTGGTGTTGTTCCTTTGCCTCCAAGTTCTCCTCAGGTAGAGACTTGGCAACGTCTTCCTCTGGTGCTTGTGCTCGATCAGGTACGATCACAGTCCTTCCTCTATTGAGGGATATATGATTAAGATTATCGTACGAAAGGATCTCATGTTCAGATAAAGAGTTATCTAAATAGTATACCTGATCTCGAGGTCAGTTCTAACCCTGATTGAGGTTATTTGGGTTAGCCTAAACCTGGGCAGGAATTGGGGTCTTTGGCGTAATATGTTGGTCCTGGGTACGGGAAACACGATTTAGAAACATTCTCATATCTAGGTAGTCATTTTGAATCTACTAGACCCTATCAGTCAGGGTCTGGATCGCCAAGATAAGGGACTCAAATTCGCTTGTAGGCGGAACTTGTTGCTGGTGACTAGAGGATGGGTTCTTGTATTGGTCCTGCTGGCCATGTCGGAACTACTACTGATGGGAAGGTGGTGGAGAGTCGTGTTGGCCCGAGTGGAAAGTGCGATGCTATTGAGGTTGATACTCTTATCCGGGTTGGGACTGTACAAAGCACAGTGCGGGGACGGAGCTGGTTTCCTGGTAAGCTAGGGAAGGTCGGTGATACTCACCATTCCCTATCCCCGACTGTCTACCGATGGAGTCATGGCTATACCACAGCCCGTTGATCTCGAACACCTACGGAGGCTCCTCGTATCATGTTTCCACTTGTGTGGGTGTGTGCTGCTCCTGTTGAGTATATTGCTGCTCCTCTACCCAGGTACTCTGAGGCCCCTTTACCTGCTCCTGTACAAGATGGACCCGGTGTACAGGCACATGTGGTGCAGATGGGGCAGTTAGCTGTATCTTGGCTACCTTCTCAATTATCTCCTCTACTTGTTTCGACAGTCGCGAAAGTGCCTCAAGGTCAGTGACCCTCTTGTGAATCTGCTCAACCATGGTTAACTTGTCAGCTATTATCCCCATGCTGGGGATGAGGTCCTATGTCAGATCCGCTACAATGCTCCTAGTTGTCTCGTTGGATAGGCTTGAGGGAGACAACTGATAGGCCCTGGTAGCCTGAGATCTGCCTGTTTCAGCCATCTGCTCCATAATTTTCCATACGATATTTTCGTTCTTGTTCAGATAGCTTCCTTCACAGGGGGCACTTACTAACCCCTGCATCTCTGGGGTCATGCTACATAACAAGGCATGGACTAAGATCGCTTTTGTAATGCCATGGCAGGGACATTTCTGAATTAAGTCATTGAATCTATCCCAGACTTCATGGAATGGTTTATTGGGTCCTTGGAAAAAACTCACGATCTTGGTTCTCATCTGGTTAGTCCTACTGAATGGGTAGAACTTCTTCAAGAATAAATCCTTGAACTTCATCCAGGTCGTACATCTCACCCCGAGGTTTTTCAACCAATGAGCAGCCTTATCTCCTAAGGCAAATGGGGTAGCCTTCAACCTAATATACTCTTGCCCAACCCTAGGGTGACTAAGGTTGTTGCACACCAGCTCGAAGTCCCTAAGGAAGGCATATGGTTCTTCGTTTGCATTTCCATTGAACTTCGACAGTAGACTCAGAAAATGGGGCTTCACCTCGAACGCTTCAGGGAGAACCACAAGTATCGGCCAACTATCCATCTCATTTTCTCCTGGGTTGTAGGCATTTACCATGGGTCGGTCAATTCCACCTGTCACGATTACATGTCCCATCCTTGCCACCAAATCCGCATTCTGTTGTTCGGTTGTGGCGAGGCAAGCAAGGATTTGTTGTATCGGGTCATCTCTTTGTTCCTCTTCCTTCGAGGGTTTCTTAGGTGGCATCTTGTCCTCTTATCCTAGATAAAAAAATGGTCTAGGTTAGAGGGCATATCATTGAAGACATTCTCACTGAGGCGATGGTCTTCCTCGGTGAGATCAGCGGAGAGAAAAGGGTTGGTTTGAGGGTAACCACCCTGGGAGTGATGGATCCCAAACTCAAGAGGGTCATGAGCTCGGGTTGGCCCAAGTTGCGCTTGGGCCGGTGAAAATGAACTTCATGAGGGGCTCAAAGAAAGATTTGCGAAGGGAATAGATATCCCCCCAGTCAATCATCTTGGATGGCGAGAAGAGGAATCGAGAGTATAAGATAGGATTTTACTCTTACCTGAAGCAAGCAAGTGAATCCAAACCCTGATTTTCACACTCAACATGGTGAAGGACCCGAAACCAAGTTCGATTAATCAGGTTGATTTTAAGTGTGAATTTTCAACCAAGTAGCAAAGGTTACGCGATCTATAGGGAAATCGGATCAAAGCCGGATGCGTCTTCCCTATTTAATCTGTCTTCTAAGATACATGCGCCCTTCCTTTCTTCGCTCCTATCCCAAGTTGATGAGTTCAAAGACCTGTCACTATCTACTTGCGAACATGTGGAGGCTGTAAAGGTTGGGACTTCACCTCAAGGGGTTACTAGCAACTTGTCGTGAAGCACCGCTGGTTCACCCTTATCTACATGCGAATAGGCGAAGGTTACTTGGTGCTAGTCAGTGAACCTGAAAAAAATCAACTCGTGATATGTGCTAGAATCGGTTAGTGCGTGATATGGAAGGCGGGGATTTTGGCTCTTCCTTAGGGTGTGCACACACTCAAGTACCCTCACTCATCTTGAAAACAAGGCCGGGGTTAATTTCTCGCAAGAAGAATTTCCGATTCATAGATTTTTTTTGTCAATTTTGTTTTGCAGTCCCAGTTTTAAATTTAGGTGATCACTTGATTAGTCCAACCACAAAGCACGCCGATTGCCCAGTTCCAATTTCCTTTTTATCCTAATTTTGAAAAGCCAAGGGGAAAGGAGTCGAGAAAAGCCGATGCAAGATAAAACTATGATGAAATGTCATGTAGAGAAGACTTACAGTGATTCCTTCGCTTTTTATGCAAGATGCAAAACATAATTGACAACTTTATACTATATGCAGTTCAAGCGATAAAAGCTGCTCCTAGATAGGCAGTTCTATTAGCGAGTGAGGCGCAGAATGAATTTGACTAGATCTGCAGTCTAAGTGTGTCTTTTAAGTGTGAAATGTGGTCATAGAATTTTATGAGAAAAAGCAGGTCCTAAAATAGCTCTAAGAGCCGCAAGTGCAAGCCTATTCTACGCAAATTAATCCACACAGCACATGGGGACACGTTTTCACTATACTTACACATGCAAGAACCCAAATGGGAACTGCTGGAAAAAATACAAACATAGTGAAAATAAAGGAAAAATACAAGTCCTCACAATCACTCTAATTATTTACATGCAAGTTCCTCGGTTTGTCTAGCGGAGCACCTTTGACTCCTCGTTTTCCTCGCACGAAAATAAATGGAGGTCAGATAAAGGACAACACAAAATAGACAAAAATAAATGACATAAAAAATATTCACAAGAAAAGCCGAGAATCAGACTACCCATAGATGGAAAATCAAAACTCAAAATTCTCTAAAAATTTAACCTAAGCCGTGCCTTCCCAGCAACGACACCATTTCTAATGCCGCCTCGGCTACCCTTGTTAATTTGAGCAAGTTATCGATCAAATTAAATGTTAATTTCGTTGCAGTCGGGTAATCGAGACTTCGTCAAAAAGACAACTCAAACTTATTGGATAATCAAGTTCAAGCGGCCGGGTTATTTTACTTGGGCAAGACCGAGGTCGAACTCAGGGAGGCAATTGTCTCCTTAGGCAAATTTTTAGTTAATTCCGAGGTCGGATTTTCAGAAGAATATTTTTGGTCTTTTTATAAATTTTTGTGCAAATAAAAGAACAACAATGCAAGTTCAGGCCATTGTAAGTTAAATCAATAAATATGATCAAATGAGATCCAAAACTAATGAAACTGAGATCCAAAACTAATGAAACTTGGATAGATGATGGAATTCTATGAGACTAAGTGTCTACAATTTCTTTTGGAAGTTTGCAAACTCTAGATGGATTAACTATGAATAAAATATGGATGCAGGGTAGTTTTTACAGAATTAATTTTAATAGATACCAAAGCACATTATTTCTAGATATAAAAAATATCCTATATAGGTTTGAGTAAGAGGAATCCATGAAAAATAATAAACTTAAAAATCTATGTGAATTGGACCTATTAAAAATCAATTAGGCAAATTAATGTTTGATTTATTCAGGCCTTGAAATGCATGCAAATGCAATAATCTTTTGGCTAAGTGCAGAGTAGCTTATCCTATGTCTAACGTGATTTTATGGTGATTTTTAGAGCAACAAAGAATTTAATATTGAATAAAAGGTACACAATATGCAAAATATATCAAATTTCAACAAAATAATATTTTTAAACTCCAGATGGCTCGCAAAAATGAGACACGTATCATACAAGATAAAGGACAACTTAAACTACAACATGCAATTTTTAGAATCTAAAAATGATGAAATATGGACACCTAGTTATACGTGCAAAGACGAGGGCCAAAATGTAATACAAAAAATAAAATTTCTTCAAAATAAAATGTGCAGATTGGGAATTAAGTGTAAATGTTTATAATGCGGGGGGTACGAGTGCAAAATTCCCATTAGAACACGTGCTCCTCACGTGGCGTGCCTGGCACGGACCAAAATGCAATTTCTGAAAATTTTCGGGGCCTCAGTGTAGTTTACCCAGCTCTCACGTGAGAGATACGTGAGGGGGCTAGGCTCGGATAACGACGGAGGCTTGGGCAGAGGCTTGGGCTAGCTTTGGATCAGCTTCGGACGCTCCCAGCCAAAGGTCATTGAAGAGGCTCGGAGACTCCACATGGCTACGGCTGGACCGTCAGAGAAGAAGTCAATCCAACGGTGTTGATGGGTGGCAACGTGGCTCTGACGAATCTACAATTTGTCATCTGTATTCAT
Organism: Ottelia alismoides; assembly: GCA_037367405.1. Lineage (NCBI taxonomy): Eukaryota > Viridiplantae > Streptophyta > Magnoliopsida > Alismatales > Hydrocharitaceae > Ottelia > Ottelia alismoides. The sequence continues at coordinate 769,078 of JAZKJV010006800.1, read as the reverse complement.
TTATTTTAGCTTAAAATCCCTTATAAAACACATGTATATAATACTAACTCCATATTCTTACTAACTTGCATCTGTGTATAAATATTGTATATTTGTATATTATTTTAACCTAAAATAAATAAATAAATAAATAAAGGGAAAATAAAGAAAATAAAAAAAGGAAGACTGTATATATGTAATGGATACAGGCTGGCCCAAACCCCGAGAGAAGGTCAAGACTTGACCTGATCGACCAGGAATAAAGTATGGGAGATAGGGTCCTAAATTAGAAAATCCAAAAAAATTGTGTGTTGTGTATATTTGTATACTACACTATTTTATTTGTACATTAATTGACCTCAAATCAAATCACTTTCAAAACTAAAGTTGTAAATAAAAATGTGTTCTGATTAATAAAAATATTGCACAATTAAATCATGTACAGAATAAAAGCAACCACACTTGGAAAAAGCCACTAAGCACTAATTGAAAGACCAATTCTGGCTCCATATGAACTCAAATTGAACCAATCTCACTTCCATTGGATTCTAAATTAAATTATCTTTAAAATGGTTGTATTTTCATAATTTTTGGAGTTACAAGTAAAAAGTTTGTTTTCTGGGGTGATTTGTGCAATTTTTCCATGTATTTTGTTTATATTGTATTTGCATATATTTGTAAATATTTTTTACTAATTATTTTAAACAAAAATAAAAAAAAATAAAAAAGCTAATTTGCTCATTTACCCTTGTATATAATGTCATATATGTATATAGTATATGTATATAGTTGCTATTCTTAATTAACTGCCATAAAAAATTTAAAAAAATAACATTTGTTATTCAAATAAATAAAGTGACTAAAATTCAAAAAATTAGATAATTTTGTAAATAGTTTTATCTCTCTTTATCTTTATATCATTTTAATTTTTATCTCTTTTATCTCTTTGTCCAAAAAGTTCAAAAATTCAAATTTCATCTCCTTTATCTCTTCTATTTATACGGCTTCTTCTCCATCATTCCAAGGAGATCAGTCTTTAGAGAGAGGAGATCGATCTTCGAGATAAAATTTATTTGAGAAAAGTGCCTAGCCTCCGATCCGTCCGGTGACAGCGCGTCGACGTTCGTTGAGGTAATCACGACCATTTTCGCTCCTAAGGTGAGATCCATCGTTATTTTTTATCTAAATTAAACTTAGTTTCATTTGTCGCATTTTAATTCCATCGTAATTTCCTTTTTCTAGATCTAAAAAATTTCCATTATGATTTGATCCGCTTCGACTCGATTTTCCATCTCACGTTCTTGATCTCTCCGCATTTAATTTCTATCTTCCACGATCTATCAACTCCAACCATGTACGGTGGTCGGAGAATCAGATTCAATTCTCTCATTTTTCGTCGAATCCTCATTCACGAATTCCATTTCTAATTTTGGGATCGAGTCATCATGCTCGCCTCCGAAGTTTGATTTGTAAATAAATAAAAAATAGTAAAAAATTATTTGTTTTCTTATCCTCTTTAATATTTATCTTGCATGATAATATAAAAATAATATAATAATAAAATAAAAAATAAAAAATTATTTTCGGCCTTTTATTTATCCATTCGGATACAAAAAAATAAAAAAGCAACTGAGGTCCCTTCAGTCAATCCATCACTGGACCTACTTGCATTGCTTATGAAGAACATGAATGAAGTGACTCAGTGGATCGATGACCTGACCACCACCAAGACACTAATTCCAGCACAGGTCAAAGCAAACCCCAACAATTTCAGACGGAAGGAGCAGGTAGACAAACGCCCACCCACCCCTGATACAGGTATGTCCCTTGATTTTACATGTTTATCTGACGCCATTCATCTCGGGAGCGGTAGGAGTTTGTAGCCGCCTACACACCAGTTGTGGTTGGAAAATCGATCCACTGGGAGAGCATCATCTTCTACGTCATCTCCTTCACCAGCAGTCGAGAGGCCCCGTGTAGCAGCACCCACATCTGGAGTTTTAACGCCTTCACCACCACCTTCACCAGGCAGATGTAGATCACCATCAGCAAGGGAGAATATACCAGTCGCGGATTCTTCCTCTTCACCAGCAACAACATCCCGTTCTATTTTAGATTCTGTTTCTCCTTCACCTAGTTTGGGCAACACTGTACAGACTGATTCTGGTTGTCCTATTATACATGACGATTCTACTTTGAATAAATGAAATGAACATTTGCATGTTTATTCTGATTCTGTTCCATTTCCTTCTGCTCTCACAGCTAAAAAAATCAAAACTTAAAAACAACAATATCTGATCCTGGAGTGGTTGAGATCTTACAAAACAACTTTTTAAAGATGCCACTTCTTAAGGCCATGAAATATATGCCTACAGTAAAAAATGAAATGAAAGAGGCATGCACCCAAAAGCGTCAACCTAGGAAGAACAGACGAAAGAATACAGAAAAATACATCTTGACCATGGCCACAGTTCATGCCATCATTAACCTTCCACCTAAAAAGAAAGACAAGGGATCACCTCACATCCGTTGGCATATCTTTGATCAAGACTTTGATTGTACTCTTCTCGATAGCGGTTCCTCTATTAATCTCATGCCTTCCTTTTTATTAACTGAATTCCAGTTAGGGCCTCTTAAAACAACCAGAGTGATCCTTCAGTTTGCTGATATATCAATTCAGAGGCCAAGATGCATTTTAGAGGACGTTATTGTAACGGTGCAGGGAATGAAATTCCCTGTTGATTTTGTTGTCATGGATATGGACACACCTGCACCGTTACTCCATACCCCGATCATACTAGGACGACCGTTCCTCCGAACGATCGAAGCAGCAATTGACTATGGTACTGGAGATATCATCTTTCATTCTCCTGGTGACAAGGTAAAAATTTAGACCATCTCCGACACTAGACCATCACCGGCACCAGCAGTAGATGATATAGAGAAAGTTATATCATCGCCAGATGACTGTGATTTTCTTGTTGTATTCAGAGAGATAGATCTTTTCATGGATTTTATAGATACCCAGGAGTTCCTTCCCTAAAAGGACTCTCTGGAAAGCACAGTCGACATGAGTTCTCTTGGTAGTCCAATTGAGATAGTTACCGATGAGCAGTTTGAGCAGAGTTCTAAGGTCCAGATATCTGAGCCATTCCTTAAATTACCTGATTTATGAACATATGAGAGGCATCTTTCTGAGATTATTACTGGGATATCAGATCCATTAATTGATAAGAATATTGAACATCCTAATGAGCCCTTCCTTTTTGAGCAGAGATCATTCATTACAGATCTATCAGATATTCTATTTGTTGAGCCGTCAATAGCCAAGGTGGATAGTCTACAGAGCACATATCACATACTGTCTACCAGTACAGTAGCAGAGGTTATTGCAGAGCCGATTCAGATCCCCACCTGAGCTCAAGGTCTTACCATAGACGTTGAAATATGCCTTCCTTGCGGGTCCACCCCAAATGTTTCTGGTCATCCTCAGCTCGCAGTTGACCGTTGAACAAGAATCTCACGTGTTAGAGGATCTTGAGAGAAACCGCAAGGCCATAGAATGGAATATCTCGGATCTTTGTGGGATTAATCCAACGTTGTGCTCGCATCATATCTACCTAGAGGATGACTATAAACCGTCCCATGAATGTCAACGCCATCTAAATCCAAATCTAAGGAAGGTTGTTATGTAGGAGATCAAGAAATGGTGTGATGATGGCTTTATATATCCCATTTCGGATTCCAAGTGGGTCATCCCTTTACATGTGGTCTCGAAGAAATCCGATATTACGATCGTAAAGAATGACCGTGGTGACGAGATTCTGACCCGGGTACCTACTTCATGGCGTGTCTGTGTAGATTATCGACGCATGAACTCAACTATCAAGAAGGATCACTTTCCACTGCCCTTTATTAATCAGATTATTGTGAGGTTGGCAGGGAAAGAGTTCTTTTGCTTCTTGGATGGGTACTCAGGAAACAATCAAGTTTCTATCGCTATTGAGGATTAGGAGAAAACTACTTTCACTTGTCCGTTTGGCACCTACACCTTTAGACGGATGCTCTTTGGATTGTGTAACGCCTCTACTACATTTCAAATGTGTATGTAGGCCGTTTTGCCGACATGGTGGGTAATTTTCTTGAAGTCTTTATGGACGATTTCTCGGCCTACGAGGATAGTTTTGACACATGTCTTGCTTATTTAGATCGAGTTATTCAACATTGATGTGAGGTAAACCTAGTGTTCTCATGGGAGAAGAGTCACTTTATGGTAACTAATGGGATCGTATTGGGCCATGTCATCTCCAAACATGGTATGGAGATTGACCCGGCTAAGATTGATGTGATTTCCATGTTAGAGCCACCATAGAATTTGAAGAAGTTGAGGTCATTTTGGGACATGTAGGATTCTATAGGCGATTCATAAAGGACTTCAGCAAAATCGCTAGAACTTTGACTGAGCTTTTGTGTAAGGAGACTGATTTTGTTGTCGATGAAAAAGTCCTCCTTTCATTAAATCAGATGAAAGAGATGGTTACTAGTGCTCCTGTCTTACAGCCACGTGATTGGTCTTTTCCTTTCGAGATCATGATGGACGCATTGGGTTTTGCACTTGGAGCTATTTTTGGAAAAGAAGGGATGTGATATCATTTGCTATACACTATGCTAGCAAGACTCTGGATGAAGCACAACGAAATTATACAGTTACAGAGAAGGAGATGTTAGAAGTTGTGTTTGGGCCAGAAAAGTTCAGATCTTACCTCATCGGTTCACACGTTATTGTGTACACGGATCACACTGCCATACAATACTTGCATGCAAAGAAGGATGCCAAACCATGCCTTATCAGATGGATCCTTCTTCTACAGGAATTTGATTTAGAGATTAGAGATAAACCTGGAGTGAAAAACATTATGGCAGATCACCTTTCCCATATCACAGATACAGAGACCTCTGAGCAGAACATGAATTCTATTTCTGAAACCTTTCCAGATGAGGCCGTTTGTCTATGGACTCACTCCCATGATATAATGATATTGTGAACTATCTTATCTCCAAGAAAGTTCCACAGGATTGGCTGAAGTACAAGGTAGACAGATTACTGTCAGAGATTCATTATTACCAGTGGGAGGATCCGTACCTATTTCGCGAGGGTCCGGATTGTATCTGGAGAAGGTGCATTCCTCGGGAGGAAAACACCAGTGTACTTAAGCACTGTCACAAACTAGAATCTGGTGGGCATCATTCGGGGCAACGCACGGCAACAAAGGTTTTACAGAGTGGCCTATGGTGGCCCATATTGTTTAAGGATGCTATAGAGTATGTTCGAGGTTGTACTGATTGTCAGAAAATGAGAGGAACTGTTTGTTTCAAAGATACCATGCCCCTAAGATATATAAAGATTTCTGATGTTTTTGATGCTTGGGACGTAGACTTCATGGGCTGATTTCCTGTCAGTCAAGGATTTTAGTACATCCTTCTCGCCATGGATTATGTTAGTCGATGGGTGGAGGCTATCCCCACACGAGCCACAGATAGTTGTACGGTGTGTTCCTTTCTCAAGGACCATATTATTGCACGGTTCGATATTCCCAAAATATTGATTTCAGATGGGGGAAGCCATTTCATTAATAGAGAAATAAAGAATCTTGTGAAAGAGTACGCCATTAAGCACTAAGTTGCATCTCCTTACCATCCTCAGACTAATGGCTTGGTAGAAATTTCAAATAGGGAGATCAAGACGATATTGCAAAAACTTGTACGTCCATATAGAAAGAAATGGTCCCAGATGCTTGATTCAGTTCTATGGGCTTATCGGATGACGTACAAGTCTCCTTTGGGTATGTCTCCCTACAGATTGGTGTATAGAAAGCCTTGCCACCTTCCAGTGGAATTAATTCACAAATCTTTATGGGCACTCCGTGTATGCAATTTAGATTATGAGAAGGTAAGAAAGAACAAGAAGTTGGATTTGAGCAAACTACTGGAATTCTGAGACTTTGCATATGATAACTCACTTATGTATAATGAGAAAGTCAAGCGCTGGCATGATAAACACATTCGAAGAAAGACTTTTCCCCCTGATCAGAAAGTTTGATTATTTGATGCTAAGATGAAGTTGTTCCCAGGAAAATTGAAAAGCAAGTGGCCAGGACCGTTCATCGTGAGAGATGTGCGTGACAATGGGAGTATTGTCATATCTGGGTTGTCATCTTACGTACATCCATTTGTTGTGAACGGACAGTTGCTGAAGCCATATCTAGATCATGATACATTCTTGTCCGTCGTTGATTCGATATCTATGGTATCATATGATGACCTTTTGCTTCAATCTTCCGAGTCTGATAAATGATCATCTACTCCTCTTGTATATCCTTTCGTTTCACTCTTTCTTCTCCTGTTATATCATTCACCCCTTTTTCGTGTGTATATATGCCATACTTAGGACGTGCTTTATCCTCAGTATAGGGGGGTGAAGGATTTGTGTTGTTCATATTTGTCATGTTTATCACATTTGTTGTTGCCTATGCTTAGGGACACTCTACCCTAAGTATAGGGGGGTTACGTTGTTCATATCGTGTCTTTTTGAGTCTGTACATTCTCTTCATCGGTCTTTCCCTTTGTACACTCTACTATACTTTGGATTACTTGATCCTAAGTATAGGGGGGATCGCCAACTTCTCTTCTTTTTATATTTTCTTTGAGTCATTGTAGCATAGATGTCTTTTCACCTTTCTATACTTAGCACGAGTTATGTCTTCCTTTGTCGCTCTCTGATCACTATGAGGACACATTTCGAGCAAAGTATAGGGGGTATCGTGTATATTGTATATATACTTTAGACATAACTCGTACTTTTAAATATGTTTATTTGGGGGGATATGTATATAATTTTGTAAAATCCACGTGTGTTAAAAAACAAAAAAACAAAAACAAAAAAAGGAAAAAAATAATAAAACAAAAAAACAAAAAACAAAAATAAAACAAAAAATAAAAAAAACAAACAAAAACAAAAACAAAAAAAGGAAACAAAAACAAAAAAGAGAAGATAACAAAAACAAAAAAAATTGTATATACTTGTATACATTTTACTAACCCTTTTTCCTTTTTGAAAAAAAACTACAACACCAAAAATCTATAAAAACTTGCATAACTAAAAAAACTTTCTTTTACATCTGCATTTTTCTAAAAAAATCCTTAAAAAGATCAAAATTAGAAAACTATTTTAAAAAATGTCCTTTTCACTTGTACATCATTTTCTAAAAAAAATGCTTTCTTTGCATTGTACATATTTTCTTGCATTTGCATATGCATTTTTCATAATAGTATTGACATTTAAACTATGCCTGGAATAAAATTAAAGAATGGAGCTTAGTTGGGCCTTAATCCACTTATTTCCGAAGGAACCTTATAAGAAATGGAGTTAAGACTTTTCAGGTCCTAGTGACTTAATTCTTTGAGTCCATAAGACTATGTTCACATATCACCTTGAGTAGTCTAACTAGAATATTTAACAACACACGCATGATTCTTTAAAACCTTGGCTTATCTTGGACAAAGCACTTTGCACGTAGCTCTTCATGGATGAGGCAGTGAGGAGGCAGAATCTTTTGGCTTGGGGTAGCATATGAGGGTAGTACATCTAGGCGAAACCTCTCGTCTTCCTCTAGGGAAGGAAGTGCGTCTCAACCCGGTCTAGCAATGTTAAGGTCTAAAGACATGAGTTGTAGGGTTGCAATAATGCTTCAAAAGAGGGATAGTCTACTGGCTCAAGATGAAAAACTCCTTATGTACATGCTTCACCTTGTATATGCTTTAAAAAAAAGAGAAGGAAAAATGCAGAATCTCCAAAAGTTGACTGGCCTGATTGAAAAGTAAAATGCATGCTGGAGTGTATATACAAAAAATATATATAAAAAATAAGAGCTTCAAAGACAAATTTTTGTAAGCTTGCGGCGGATGACTTTGCTACACTGGTCATGCATCCAAGGATAGGTAGCTACACTGGTTACCGTCCATTCTTTTCTCCATCCCCTCTTCTTGAGATGGTTGCACTTGAACTTAGAAGGGAATATCTCCGCTCCTCGAGGAAAGAGTTGCAAGACCGGGGAACTAGAGTTACTTGTTGAGGGAGGTTGTTTCTTTGCTACTTTTGAGATGGAGAGCTATATCTCACTTACACCGTACAAGTAAAGATTCATAGTCACAAGAATTTGTGTATGTAGATTGTTCTGACCTGACTGTTCAGGTGACCTGAATAGGAGTCCTGTGGAACTTAGAGGCTGTTAGGTTTTAAATCCATCTCCCATTAAGGTTCCGACACACTAATAATCTAAAGGTCCGACAGAGCTCCAAACTATAATTTTACGAAGATAAGTTTAGTACTTAATATCTTCCTACTTTCTTTATGTTCCCTTTCTTTTTCTTCACTTGTTCTTTTAATAAGGGACTAGCAAAGGTAAAGCATAGGGGGATGAAGAATCTATCTACAATTTGTCATCTTTATTCATTTATTTTAGCTTAAAATCCCTTATAAAAAAGAGAAAGGAAAAATATTGTAACTTTTGTATTTGTGTGTAAATATTGTATATTTGTATATTATTTTAACCAAAAATAAATAAATAAAGAAAAAGAGGAAAATAAAGAAAAGAAAAAAGGAAGACTGTATATATGTAGTAGATACAGGCTGACTCGAACCCCGAGAGAAGGTTAAGACTTGACCTGATCGACCAAGAATAACGTAGGGAGAGATAGGGTCCTCAATTAGAAAATCCAAAAAAATTATGTGTTGTATATATTTGTATACTACACTATTTTATTTGTACATTAATTGACCTCAAATCAAATAACTTTCAAAACCAAAGTTGAAAATAAAAATGTGTTCTGATTAATAAAAATAATCGCACAATTAAATCATATACAGAATAAAAGCAACCGTACTTGGAAAAAGACACTAAGCACTAATTGAAAGACCAATTCTGGCTCCATATGAACTCAATTGAACCAATCTCACTTCCATTGGATTCTAAATTAAATTATCATTAAAATGGTTGTATTTTCATAATTTTTAGAGTTACGAGTAAAAAGTTAGTTTTCTAGGGTGGTTTGTATAATTTTCCCATGTATTTTATTTATATTGTATATGCATATAATTGTAAATATTTTTTACTAAATATTTAAAATAAAAATAAACAATTAAAATAGAAAAAGCTAATTTGCTCATTTACCATTATATATAATGTCATATATGTATATAGTATATGTATATAATTGCTATTCTTAATTATCCGCCATAAAAAATTAAAAAAATAACATTTTTATTCAAATAAATAAAGTGACAAAAATTCAAAAAAATATATATTTGTAAATAGTTGTATCTCTCTTTATCTTTATCTCATTTCAATATTCATCTCTCTTATCTCTTTATCCAAAAAGTTCAAAGATTCAAATTTCATTTCCATTATCTCTTCTATTTATACGGCTCCTTCTCCATCATTTCAAGGAGATCAATCTTTAGAGAGAGGAGCCTGATCTCCGAGAGAAAGGTTCGTTAAGAAAAGTGCCTAGCCTCCGAGCCGTCTGGTGATAGCGCATCGACGTTCGTCGAGGCAATCACGACCATTTATGCTCCTAAGGTGAGATCCATCATCATCTTTCTTATCTAGACTAATCTTAGTTTCATTTGTCGCATTTTAATTCCATCGTCATTTCATTTTTCTAGATCTAAAAAAAATTCCATCACGATTTGATACGCTTCGACTCAATTTTCCATCTCACGTTCTTAATCTCTCTGCATTCAATTTCTATCTTCCACGATCTATCAACTCCGACCACGTACGGTGGCTGGATAACTGGATTCAATTCTCTCATTTTTCACCGAATTCTCATTCACGAAGTCCATTTCTAATTTTTGGATCAAGTCATCATGCTCGCCTCAGAAATTTGATTTGTAAATAAATAAAAAAATAGAAAAAAATATTTGTTTTCTTATTCTCTTTAATATTTGTTTTGCAGGATAATCTAAAAAAATAAAAAATTAAAAATTAAAAATAAAAATCTATTTTCATCTTTTTATTTATCCATTTCAGATTTATAAAAAAATTAATAAAAAAGAGAGGTTTTTTTATCACTGTTTATAGTATAAAATAAAATAAAATAAAAAAGGAAACGGCGGCAGGGCCTCCGCCCCTTTCCACCATCACCGCGGGTGACCCCCTCTGTCGCGCCTCCTCGCCGCGGGACGGTGCACCACCTCCACCTGGGAACCCCTTCCCTCGACCATCACCGCCCTCCCCACGGTAATCGCCAGCGCTCCTCTTCACTAGCGCCGCTTGGGGCGGCGCCCCACCGACTTCAGCCATGCCACCCACTACCCGCCTGCTGCCAGACCTTCTGAGCTCGCCATCGACCTCCACGCAATCAGCCGCTAGCATCGCCCCCTTGGTGCATATCCTCCACCTAGGAATCCCGCTCCATCTTCACGTACTCGCCGCGGCCACCCGCGGGCATCCTCCTCCAAGAGAAGCACCGTGCCACCGCCATCTGCACCGCCCTCCAGGCGCAGCACCACCGCACGTGCGCCGCCGCCCAGGCGCACCTCCTCCTCCGCGCCTTGAGGTCTTGTTCTCCGCCGACGCCCCAGATCACTCCACCACAGTCTCCATCGACGCTACGCGCCACCGCCACTCATCTTCTTCAACCATCGGCGCTCCTCGTTGAAGAACCATCACCCCCCGCCACGCCGATCGCCTGGAAGAGAAGAAAGGAGGGTGGGCGGTGCCTTCAAGCCGTCGTTCCCCCTTTTCTTGGAAACACCAGTAGAGATCACGTGCACAACACGTGTATTATTGGGTAATTTACACTCTGCACCCTCTGTTTGTTTCTATTATTTATTTATGCAAAAACTTTCAACTCTTTACCGTCCACTCACTGCTATCCATATTCTTAATTTGCATGATTATTCCATTGAAATAAATATTTTTTGTCAAAAAATTCTCAAAAAGATTAACTTAGACTCATGTAGCATGCATCTTCATTGTATAAAAAGTTCATTTCATTTTGTCTTCATTTATTATTAAAAAACCAAAGACATGTTAATTTTCACCTCTTGAAATTCAAAATTTCATAAAAATTCAAAAATAACTCCAAACAAATTTCAAAAAAATTAGAATAGGTTTCCTTCATTGTGTTTTAATTTCTATGCAAATTTTGTGCATTAATTATTTATAAAATCCAAAAAAAATTAAAAATACTAAAAATCTTATAAAAATCACAGAAATTCTACAAAAATCAAAAAATAGTGATTTCTATTCCTGCTTGTAGATATTTGCATATAGTTTATCATAAAAATAATTGTCTAGAGTTTTAGGTACTTAAATTATTTTTAAGTTGCAAATTACTCCAAGTTGTCCATAATTTTACATTTTCCAACTGTTTGATTTTTTTGAAAAATACAGAACATCTGAATATTCCACAAAAACACCCAAAAACATTTGAAAACATTTACAACCCAAAATATTTTCTTTGAATTTTTTGTAGTATTTTTGATAAATTGAAAAATTACAAAAAGAGTTGGTATGCATATTTCATATCTTGTGCACATTGCTCCATTATTTTTGAAAAATAAAAAATTGCAAAATCAAAATTACTAAAAAAATTAAAAATCAGAAAATATAAAAAAATAGAAATAAAAAAATACAAAAAAATTAAAAGATTAAAAATCACAAAAACCAATGATAGTTATCCTTTGAGATTCTTGTTTTCTCTTAATTAATTCTTCATTAATTGAATAACCCTAGGGATTTGTATATAAGAAACAAGAAAACTGACAAGAACAAAGGGGGCAAGGACAAGGACAAGGCAAATGTTAAGGACAATGCTTTTACTAATCGGTGGAAACGAAAATTTTATTGTAAACATTGCATTGTTAAGAACTTTTCACTCTCTAGCTTTCATTATACTCTCTAGTGATAGTTTATGCTCTAAACCTTTGTACTATTAATAACTTTAGAGCCTCGATATAAAGTTAGGTTTCTATTTTCTTGAACTTTTAGATTTTAAAACATTTGTACTTTTGTAATCTTGGTTTATATATTGAAATTCATGTTAAACTTTGTCTGAATATGAAGATTCAGGAATGAAGTTTTATTTTCATTACTACGATTTAGATTGTATTATACAATTTTCATACAAGTTGAAAGATCTTAAGAGATGCTTCTTCAGGTGTAGAGTAATGCTCTCAAGTTTTCTAATTTTTTTAATATGAAAGTAGGTTTTCTGACTACATAACTACCTCCTTGCTACCATCGGGGTAGCAAAGTAGTGGCAAGATAGTGGTAACATAGACGCATACTCAACAGTCAATGCTACATGGTCATTGTGGCATGGTGCCGATGTAGTCACAATAGAGTGGCAATGTTGTTGCAAATAGATAAAGGTCTAGTGACTATATTACGACTAAAATCTAACTATTCACGACTATATTTGCGACCACTTTGACGACTACAATATTGTCGCAACAATTTTACGACCATAATGGCACGACTACTGTTTTTGCTATCACATGTGGTAGGAAATCCTTGTTGCGACTACGTTGCGATTAGTTTGCTACTACTTTACTACTACATTTGTAGTAGCAAAATCTGTATTTTCTTGTAGAGATATCCTCCATGATAATAAGTAGCAAAAATAAAAAAAAATTGTTTGTTTGTCACGGGATTTTTGGGGATAGCAACGACAATTCGTTTACCATTAATTTCTGATCCCGAAGAAACTGTGGCACAATAGGCTCGATCAAGGACCGTCAGATCAGGGAGACCTAACTGTGGTAAATGTTGAAGACGTTGCTTGCTGTGGGCCACTGGATTGCGATCAATCCAACAGTATCTGGAGGTCGATGAAGAGGCGACGTGGCGTGACGTGGTCTGTTAGATTGGGAAGATCCAACAGTAGATGGGAGTCTTCTTCTCCTATCTGCCACCTCCTGCGGAAGACTTGGCAGGGCTCCGATGATGATGCTTCTGCTCTACCATCTTTGCCTGAGGTCATGGGAGCTCGCCGACGACTCATGGATAACTCAGATCAATCGTAGAAGCGTCAGGAGTCCACCGGATGTTTTGGAGGATGCTGGAGTCGATCGGAGATCGGTGGAGGCGAAGCTCAAAGCAGCTTCGACGATGAGACCGACCAATGAAGATGATGGATCATGCAGGGTTAGCTTGTGCAATAAAGCATGCGCAACGTGCTCGTGAGGTGAGTGTGAGTGCGGTGAGGCCTGAAGGCGAAGCGATCGGTGGCTGATGATCCTCCTTTGCCATAGTGGTGGAGGATTGGTCGAAGATGATGTAAGGTGTTGCCAACGTGATCTAAATAGTTCGCGAAGGTGAGAGCTCCAAGGCGGAGCTCAATGGATTGTCGGAGAGGCGTAAAGATGAGCGGAGGAGCGGAACAAATTGAGAGAAAATCAATGGAGAAGATGAAAATTAGAGAAGACAATGGAGGATGCTACCTAGGGTCTGAAGCTCGGGGAGGAGCACTTGGTCATCGCTCGAGGGTCGACAGCTGGCTCGAGCTCGTACAACTCGTCGGAGAGGTTGCGGCATGGCGTGCTACACCGTGGATCTCACCGGAAAAGACAGCACCGTCATCTCTCGATTTCTCTCCTAATTGCTATCACCAATATGAGGATAGGAGCTCTGGGTATCTCTCTGCAAGAACGGATGGGGTGAGAAGTGGTCGGAGGTGCTGGATTTATAGAGAGAAGGTGGAGGTGCAAGTGATGGAAGGTATGGCTTCGTGAAGTATGTGGAGCGATGAGGAAGGTTGTTATGGAGATCGTGGAGGCTGGCGTGGATGAAGGAGGTATGGGAGACACCGTGGAGGTGACAGGGGGTGGAGTAGGTGGATGGAGTGGAGCCAGAAATAGAAGGGGGTGGAGCCGTCACGAGGTGGGCGGCGTGGGCGAGGCTCCTTCGGGAGGTAGACGATGGCTTCTCAGCCATTAGATCTAGTGATCCAACGGCCAAGAGGTAGGCGTGAGGAAGCTGCCAGGATTAGATCCTGGCGGTGCGATTGCAAAGCCGTGATATAGCCACGTGGCAGCATGGGAGCGCGGCGCTAAAGAACGGTGGAGATTAGATCTGGCATAGGATCGAAGGGTCGTGATTAAGCGGGAGTGAGCGGTTGAGATAAACATCAGGGCGAAGATCCAGCGGCCATGAGCGTGCCACGTGGACTGCTAAGGTTGAGGCAGGAACGTGCGGTCTAGATGAGATCTAGGGATCGATCGGACGGCTGAGAGATGATGCGACATGAAAGGCCAAGATCTGAGGGAGGAGAAGGCGATCTAACGGCCCAGAGGCGAGGCACGTGGTGGGCAATGGAGTGGGCCACGTGGTGCAACTAGAGGATACCACCAGGCACAACCAGAGTGCGCCACGTGGCGCAATTTGGTTGGATGAAAACAAATGTGAGATAAGGGGAGGAAGATGGCCTAATTTAGAAAAATTCAAAACATGAAAGTTGTAGATCTCTATGAGATCTACAACCAAAAATGGAAATGAGGTCAAATAAAGTAATAAAATACAAGGGTACAATTATACATACATATAGTATACAATGGGAGCCCAAAATTCAAGTTTGGCATAGCTCCGATTTAAATGAAATTGGTCTCATTTTGAAGGGTTCTGAATGTGTATTAATTTAAAAGTAAGTAGACCTAGATCAGAAGTTGTAAGAGAGAGAAATGTGCATTCTAAGGTCCATGGTCTCCAACTTGTTTTGGGGTTTTATTGGGAAATTAATCAAGTTAGCAATTTTTAGTATTTTTCTTGTATTATTTGTTAGTAAAATATACAGTGTAAAGTGAATTTATAGAATTTATAGTTAGTGTAAAATATATATAGATGAGTGATTTTTACAAGTAAGTTAGGCTCCCTATTTAGTGCATATGTGAATGCTAAAATGCAAGTGTTATCAATGCATGCATGAATGCTAGTTATCCAATTTTTGTGGAAATATGCTCCAAATTACTTGGGAACAATGCTCTATTTTCAACTTAAAGAGTTATGAATTACAGATTCATCAAGTAATCGATTGGAACTGAACCATGAGACGAACTGAGAATGCGTAGATGTGAAACTTGAAGTCTGTTGAGTTTATAACTTGGATCACAATCGGGATGTGAAACCTCGATATCAAAAATATTAGAACTCCATTTACGAGTGCGCAACCCTTTTCGACATTCTAGTTTTTGAAGTTATACGTGCATCAGAAGTTTCCCTTATCTTTTCAAGTGTGCTTTGATTTCTAACTCTGTTTCTCGATTGAAGTGATTCTCAGAAGAACCCCCAACTATTTTGGTTTCTTCTCAGTTAAATTGAGCTAAAGTTTGAGTTATGTTTCAATCCAGTAAAAAGAGATGCTGAAAATAAATGGGATTTTTACACTTATATCTCTGAGTAATTTCACAATTACAATCATAACCGTGCATAATCATGCGTTACATGGGAAACCTCGAGTAATGCTTAACTCTTACATAACATAACCCTGTGCTCATCATGTTGACCCGATTAACTCATGCGCTTCCTTCTCTCCGAGTGCGTCACTATAGGGGTCGGGTCCAGTACCTATGTTTGGCTGACACTGACACCTCAGGCTTATAGAGGATTCCTCCTTTACCGGCCCGAGGCAGTGTTCATCTTTCGGACCAGACCTTCCAAAGAGAAAGATAAGGTAGAAGTCGGCCTCACCATCCAAAAAAGGACCTGATCTCTGGGATTTCTTCCTAGCAGTTTGCCAATTCCCAGAAGACTTTTTGATCCTGCCCAACGACTTTCTTCATCCTCCCTCTTTCGTTGTTCCGGCTTCCCCACTTCCACATCTGTCGTATTCAGGAAAGCTTGCTTCGTGGCTCGATCACTACCGAGACTTTTTCTTGCAACTCGGAAAGAGGGGTTCTAACCATGCCAAGACTTTCTTTCTTCATCTACTCCTCCTCGCGCAGCGTAAAGGATGCTTTGCTCCCTTTCTATATAGTTGGTGTGCAACCCTTCAGTATACTATATTAGCACTTGGCTGGTTCTGAACGCCGCGTGAATCTTCTCATTCGGACGCCTACCCTCCAACCGGGTTGTGAAAAAATGGACTCTTTCTTTCCTCTCTCAAATATAGAAAAGTAGAGAGGAGAAAGAAAGAGATTATCAAAACTTGACTATAATGACGTCTTTCCCCTCTCTTCAAAGTGCGGTTCGGGCGGATCATAGGGGTTAGGAGGGGTATCGGGGAAGGCCAAGAAATGAAGAAGAAAAGAAAGACCTCCGGGGAACTGACTCTTTCTTACCAAGTCATGTTCTTCCCCCCCGCCCCCCATATGAGACCCCCCCAAGGATGAAAACGTGACGAAAGGGACGAATTACCTATCAGGTTGAGGGTCCTACTGGAAGCTCTAGGCATATATAGTACAGCTGGCTTAATTAAGATAACGGTCCCTCCTCGACATTTTATGCAAGGGGCGAAATCAGAGGTCTCGAGTCCCAGGGTGGAAAATCGGAAGGCTTGCCCCCGCCAACATCACCATTCAATATGTCTTGATCGGAGAAATTCTCGGTATGGGAGAAGTGGGGTCTTCTTCCCGCGAGAGGAAAGGGAGGACTAGTCGACCATGGCCACCTTTCTTCGAGACTTCCAAAGAAGGACCGATCAGATCAACTCTTACACTAACTAAAGATTCCGAGCATAAGCTATCTTGCAAGTGGGTCGAACTTAGGTGCTTCCCTTCTTTCTGTTGATGCGGGACGACGTACCACCTTTATTCATCCGATGGAGTAAAAGGATGAGAACCTTTGCATGCCGGTACCAAAAACCGATGCCTTACCACTTGGCTATACTCCATACGCTCAGTCCCTGGAGAGAGGGCGTTTGGCTAGTTATAGGGGTGTTGAAGGAGCGACTATGCGAGGCGATGTCCCGACCGTCCGCGACTCTGTTAGGTTTCGTAGTGTAGTCGAGATAATCAGCTATTTTAAAAAGCTTAATCGACGCAACTAATAGTAAACTGCTTGAAAAACATTGAGAACTTTCAAACCATAATAATTGATGCGAGGCCAAATGCGAGTTGAAGTGCGCTGTGTAGTTTCCACATCCGTTTTAGCACCCGAGACGTCATTATAGGGAAAATAGTGGGAAATTCAACATTTGATCACATTTTGCCCACTTATTTAGTCTCTGATTTGTATACTAATATCTCAGAAATGTCTAGGTAGGTTCACTTCTGCCGAGGCTGCTGAGAAAAAGGGAACGTCTAGGACTAGGTGACTAAGGGTGCTTGCGACTATAAGACTACCAATAATGGACACAGACCCCGGAGACATGCCTTCCATATCTATTCACTTGTAGGATTCGCTCCTTTCCTAAGAAATTCATGTCAACTTTCTCCCTCGTATTCTACCGGATCTCTGTGTCAGTCTCTCATTCGCATTCGCTCCTTCCCCGGGAACCCCTTGAACTCTCAAGCCTTATCAGAGATCTCTAAACAGCTAATGAAGATGGGATTGATCTCTTCCAAAGGAGTCAGCTGTCTGCGCGAGTCACCTTCTTCTAAGCTCCGAGTCACCTTCTTCTAAGCTCCGCCCGAACTCTCCTAGCCTTCAAATAGCTTCACTGGCCTTCCTCCCCTGAGGTCTCAGCCTCCCATCGTCATCTCACCCAGCTCGCTCGGGCCTTCTCATCCTAGCTTGACCTTCCCTTGCTTACCTCTGTAAAAAGAGAAAGTTACCCTTAATGCTCATTCTTATTTGCAAATCATGCCATTGCATTCTCTCTCCAACATATGGGAGTTTGCCCCTAAGGCCCATCTTTTGCCACATCTGTGTCCCCCACCAGCGCACCACCTGCAGCTCCAGCATCCTCGCACACCCACCACCGACAGCTCCAATAGCCTCACACGCCTGCACCGCGCCTCGCCTTCAGTCACCATGCCTCTCCTTTAGCGGTCATCGCCTTCGCAATACTTTTTCTTCCCCTTCCTACCATTATCTTCTCTCTTGTAATACTTTCTCTCTCCTCAATCCACTTTCATCCATGCTCCAAATCGCAAAAACATTTGCACTTCCATGGATAAATCACCTATTACGAATGTAATGGTGATTTTATTGATTGTTTTGACGAATTTTCTTGAACAACTTAATTGAAAATTGACACCATCAAAACAAATAGAATCAGTTCCCCTGTTCACAAGGGAACTTCCCATATTTGTCCTCTCCATTTCACGGCCTCTCTCTCTCTCCCATCTTCTTCTTCCTCTCTTCTTTCCTCATATATTTTCTCTTCTCCATCACCTCCACACATACCTTCATTCATCGGGTACACACATGACAACAATCATAGTTGTTGTCGTGCTCGCCATCGACTTCAACCGTCTCAACCAGCCGTCGCGCGCATGCATCGCGCCTCGCTTTCAGGGGCCATCGCCTTCTCACGTCGTCGACTCCTTTTGCCACCTTCAGGATGAAGAAAAAGGAATTCGCAAAAGACTGGTGATCAACTCAACTGTTGTTGGGGCATCTCTTGGCTGTGATTTGGCATGTAAACTAAGATGATATCAGTTGTTTTCTGTGCATTTCCTGAATGCAATTGTTTTCTGTGCATTTCCCCAATGCAGTTGTTTTTTGTGCACAACATAGAGTGCAACCTTCTTCGAGCAACTTGGAATGAATCCCATTCAATCCATTATTACATTGAGCAATCAAACTACCGGCTACATATCTATGCTTCAAATTAGCCCAAAGTAACCTTCAAGCAAGTTTCAATTGTTGTAAAAACAACTATTCAGTAGGGCATCACTTCCTTTGACAACAACACTCCTGTAACTTATCAAGAATCTGCTTCATCAACTAGTACAGTAGCAGAATAAATATAAATGTAGAATGAAAGATTACAAATTTGTACAAGACTTTATAGGACCAAGGTTTTTGATTGGTGTAAGCAGATTTTAAAGCCCCATGACTGTATGAAATCCGCTTTGTTATTATGTGAGCTTCATGCTATCATATTCTTGTAATATAAGCCGCAAGATGGAGGAAAAACTTGAACAGGGGAGGAGGAGAGGGGGAATGCAAGGAGAGGGATGGCGGAGCAGCAGAGGGAAAGGGGCGGATGCTGCAGAGGACGAGGAGGGCGACGTGGAAGAGGGGAGGGTGGATGAGGGTTGTAGGAGAGGGACGGTGGCGAGGGAGAAGTCCTTGAGGAGGTGAGGAGGGGCATACGAGAGGAGGCGAGCGAGGAGGAGGGTGGCGTGGGTTCTGGAGGAGTGGTTTGTGGAATGGGAGAGGAGCGGGAGGCGGGCCTGGAGGGGAGGCGGCTAGCCTGGAGGGAGGGGCGACATGCCTAGAGGAGGGGGTGACGGGCTGGAGAGGAGGAGGAGGGGCAAGGTTGCGGGCATATGGGGTAGCTGCGAGCGAAGGGGCGGAGGGGGTGGCTGCGGGCAGAGGGACGGAGGGGGTGGCTGCGGGCGAAGGGGTGGAGGAGGAAGAAGGGGAGGGGTCGGCTTTGCTGCAAGCAGATGTAGGAGGAAGAAGGTTTTTTTAATTTTTTTAATTTTTTTAGCAGTCATTGGATAGACTATAGATTAACCCAATGATATGGTTGGGTTAAGGGGAAAACTAACTGACAGTCATAAGTGTGAGATGGAGTGACTATCTAAGGCTTTTTGTGTAATTCACTATTATGCAGGCTTATGATTGTAATTGCAAAATTACTCAGAATTATGGATGTAAAAATCCCAAAATAAATGAGGGGAACGTTGTTATAAATCGCTGTTAAATCTAAATGATGTGAATGATGAATTAATATTACAATACATAAAAGTTTGGTAATATTTCGACATTATCTGAAGTATCTATGAATTAATTAGTAAATCATGCTAATTTTAATTTATTTAATTCACATAAAATTCATCTTGCATTTTTGAATTGATTCTTCGACATTTAGGTAGAGTAAATTTATACCAAACTTTTTAAAAGAATCACTTAACTATATTTTGATTTGACTCATGTGAAATTTTTCAAAGATATGAACATTTTTATTTATTTCAAGACCATATTACATCTATTTACAAACTTTAAGTATGACTAGAAAATCGATGTCTAATTTTTGATAGAATTTTCTATCAACGTTCGTTCCCCTTAAAAATCCGAACACATAAACAACCCTTCATGTTGTAGTATTTTAGTTTATCCATCATTACTAAAGTATAGATACTTGTTACAAGATTGACATACCTAGACGACACCTTACATCTTTGTGTTCAATCTAGGGCCGTAAATGTCAATTTTGATCACCATTTCGATGATCGATCTAAATAGGATTTCGGTTGATGAAATTTTGGTTATTTTTTGTATTAGGTCTTCCATATTTCGGTAATTTCATACATTTCGATCGAATTTTGATTTCGACATGATATCGATATTCGATAAAAAATCGATAGAATTTCACTGAATTTGACCTAACGTACCCAGTAAAATTATCTGTTACTAAATTCTGTCTAATCAATCAATTTATCGGTGCTACACTATGATGTATTTAGGGAATATATATTAATCCGAATTGACTAGCATCACCGGAGATTGAAGATGTTAGAGAAACTGATGAATTTCTATTCCATCTCAACCCCTTGCTTTCTTGTGATTCTATTCTCTGACCATGCTAGTAAATCAACAATTATCAACTATAGAATGAGCCGCACTATTCTGCCATTTTTTCAAAGAAATTGCTTAGTAGCCGTGTAAATATTTTTTTTTCAAGGAGGGGATCCTACATGCTTTTAGAAAGATATTCGGAAGATTATTTAAAATATTTATAATATGATTCCTTTGAACTATATATTCAGGTTCTTTTTACCCAGAACTGTGGAAAAGTACAGAGTCAAGGAAAGAGGAAATGAATGATAGACAATGAGAGGGCTTGAGCTTTGTGTACAATCAAATATTTTTTCTTTAAGGCTTCATTTGGTTGCAGGGTTAGATTGGGGTACACCGGTGTACTCTTTCTTCCAACCCTTTCAACTCTCCTCACAGTTTACTATTCACATGAATACCCCAACTCAACCCAACCCAGCAACCAAACGAAGCCTAAGGGTTTTCAATCGGATTCTTTCTTACTGAGATGAGAGGGCTTAGACAGATAAAAAAAGAGATTAGCTCTCACCTCGGAAAATGAAGGCCTTGATTTCGAGATCTTAGTCACAATTTTTATTCAAACTTTGATTTTGAATATTAGAGGCGTCACTCCACCTCTTCGTAACATTCTAGAAGGCCCACTCTCAGAACAATTATAATGTCTTGGGCATATTCATGAACCATTATAAGGATAACTCGCCCTAACAACTTGTCACATTGGACCCAATGGGACCTGTTGACCACCACCCAAATGTCTCGAGCCTAACTTGTGTTGTAGTAGTCTCCACTATTTGCAACCTAGTATCGTATTTTATAATTACTAGATGTGGAATTATGTTTGGGAACTATACTCTCCCCACTTATATATAGTATGCCCTTATTTCCATATGGGTCAATACTTATTCTCTGTAGTAGTAACGACTGGACGCTTTTGGTAACCTTTTTTTCACATCTTTTTGATAGGAGCCACTCCTCTTAGATATCCTTTTTATGAAACCTACTTTCATATCATTTGTAATGTTTGGAGGCCTATTTCGGAATCGTTATAGAGGATAATTTGTCATGATAACTTATTAGGCTTGGTCCTGACAACTTGTTGGGTTCAGACTCAAATAGATCCATTAACAACCACCCAAAATGCTTAAGCTCAAGTTTTCAAGTAATCCTCCCCACCACTTATAACCCACTCATCCTTTGTGAGTTTTAGATGTGTGATTATGTTTGGGGGTATGGGTGTTACAACCCCTTTATTTATATTCACAACATCGTCATTGCGACATGGCCTGTCACTTATTCTTAGTGCCAGTGGCAGTTGCATGCTCCTGGCTTAGGTCTCTTCAGGTAGCCCTTTCTACTATCAATGGGAACTCACTCTGATACTATTTGTAACATCCGAGCTTAGGTCCTCGGTCCATTATCAAGGGAAACTGACCCCGATAACTTATTAGGCTCGATACCAACTTGATTTGTTTGTTGAGATGTATCATGTGATGACCGATTGGTTGAATACTAGTAGTGGGCATTGCTGATGTTGCTGATCTCCCTCCTGCCTTCTGATTGACTTAGAGTTGTTGGGCTAGATTGCTGAGGTATTTGATCCACATCCTGCATCCTGATTGGCTGAGAGCTATTGGGTTGGATTGCTGAATGCTTTATCCACATCCTGTATTTTGATTCGTTGAGAGCTAGTGGTGAGGATTGCTGAATAATTGGTATTCTTTTGTTGCAGTATAAAAAGAGCCCCGAGGCACCACATATTGTACCCATCATTATCTAAACAATAGTAGACAGAGTATGGTATGAGCAAGTGGAGTAGGCACATTACCGAACCACTAAAAATTATTATCTTGTGCGATTATACGTGCTTTTTTCTCCGATCTTGATTGTAATCGTGTGGTGCTTGATCGGATCCATCCCCAACAATTGGTATCAGAGCAAGGTTCGAAAATCAACTTCTACATAGATGGCGAAAGAATCAAAAGTCAAGATCGAGAAGTTCAATGGATCAAACATCATGGTCTGGAAGATGCAGATGAAGATGTTCTATATCAGAAGGATCTCTATCTTCTGATCGAAGGGAAGAAGCTCAAAGTCATGAAGGGTGAGGAGTGGAAGGTCATAGACTAAAAGGCTCTAGGAACAGTAAGGCTCAGCCTTGCTCCATCGATTGCTTTAAATATCACAAAGGGTACAACGACGACGAAGCTTTTTAAAGCTCTTGAAAAGATGTACGAGAAACTATCGGCATCAAATAAGGTGTATTTGATGAAGAAGTTTTTCAAATTAAAGACGAGCAAGAACTCTGTAGTGGCTTCACACTTGAATGACATGTATCATCAATTAGTTGGAATATATGAAGATCGTGTGTTGATGATGAGGTAAAAGCACTTCTACTCCTTTCTATTTTACCAGATACTTGGAATGCATTAGTGGTAGAAGTTAACAACTCCTATTGTTCTGCGAAGTTGAAGTTAGAGAATGTAGTTGGTCTTCTTTTTGGAGAAGAGGCATGGTGGAAGACATCTGGCGAAGAACCTTTGTTAGGTTCTTCCTTGAATACAGAAGAAAGAAGCATGAAGAGCTAAATGAACTAAAGGCATTCTAAAGGAAACTCAACAAGAGAAAGATCCAAATCCAGAGATCCAAAATCCGTGGTATGCTGGAATTACCCTAAAAAATGCATTATAAGGTAGAATGCAAGGTCCCAAGAAAGTAGAAAGGAGAAAATGACAAAGGTAAGAACACTATAAATATTGTTGATGAAGAGGATAGTGATGCCTTAATATGTGTTGCAGATGCTCGAAGTGAGTCCTTGAAATAATGATTTTGCAGAGGGTTGTATGGTCTCATACGGCAAGACTGTAGTCGACGTGTTGACCGCTCTAGAAAACTGATAAATTCAGCAATTAACCTACAACAAATAAATCAAGTAATGAAATGTAAATGTGTAGTTAAAATGTATTCTAAATCTACAATGGATGTGCATAGTGTGCAAGCATGTAGAGGTCAAATACAATGGACATAAAGGATAGATCGGATAAATTAATGGACAAAAGTGATTGTGAAGTATTTCTCTATGTGTTCTTTTTTGTGGGTTTTTAATTTTTAATTTTCTATTTTTATATTTTCTTTTTATAATTTTTATTTTTTATAAAAAAGTATATAATATATAAGGATATATAGAGTATATATATACACACACATAATATAAGCTAGGGTAGATATAAATATCAATAAAAATAATAAAAATAATAAAAATAAAGAAAGTAAAAAATTTTTAGGTTTTACATAATTTTTTACTATTTTTGTGATTTTCTAGAAATTTTTGCTTATTTCTATATCTTTCTAAAGTCAAAAATACCCTAAATTATGATTTAATTAAATATACTAAAATTAAAAAGGATATTAAAAATAGGAAACAGAATCAAAAATTATCCAAATAAATTTTAAAAAAATAGACAATAATGTAGAGAAAAATAAAAAAACAGAAAAAAATTTGAAATTTTGGGAATTTTATAAAATTTTATAAAGGTTTATAGGTTTTTTTAATTTCTAGGTATTTTCTTTTGTAATTTTTAAGTATTTTTGGTCTGGAGTTATAAAATAATTAAATAAACACAAAATACATTTTTTTTATAATTTTTCAAAAGCTTTTTATATTTTTTTATGGCTTTTATATTATAGATAGGGATAAAAGGGCACTTGTTGATTTTTAATAATTAATAAAAAGTGCTAAAATTGCAAAATAAAATATGTGCATGAAAGTGTATGCAATCAGAAGCATAAACATATTTTTGTGGATTTTTTTGAGCAATGTAGCTATTTAAAAGAAATACAAGAGATAAAGAGAAACTACATTACTAGAAGGGGCATTCTGTTAATAAAAATAAGTGCAACGGACAATCTGAAATTTTATCAAAATTTTACAACACATATAAAAAGTTTATGGACTAAAGATAAATACCAAGAATCGTAGGGGGTCCTCGATGAGTCAAAAACCGAGCGACCGAGGTAAGAAGGTATCAATGGTCGTTACGACCTCAACCTCTCGGATCGGACTCAATCAAAAGAAGAAAGACCACTAATCAAAATATCAAAAAAGTCAAACAAATAGCGGTCTCGCTGTTTTATTTTACGTGGTATAGCTACCAGGGTCGAACACAAGGAGCACGGTTTCGAAAAACCTACGAAGTAGTCGGAATTCAAAAACAAGTATTTTTGTGGTTTTTATGCTTTTTTCTTATTTTTTTGGATTTTTTCAATATTAGGAAAAAGGTTATTTAAAAATATCTAAATAGCCTATATAATTCAAACAATAATTTTATTGTAAACTATAAATAAAACACTAACTACAGAAACTAAAATTGCATTTTTGTTATTTTTTAAGAGTTTTTAATGATTTTTTAAGTCTTTTAGTGTTTTTCAATTTTTAGGGTTTTTATAAATCCAATAGCAATGAAACTTGGAAAGAAGTAAAAGCACACAAAAACAAACACACAGTATTTTTTGGATTTTTAGAGGGTTTTTAATATTTTTAGTTGATTTTTAAAAATGAACAGAAGCAAAATTTTGGGTTTTTGACATTTTAAAAATATCAAATGAAAACAGAAACGACCCAAAAATTCATAAAAACATTTACACAATGGTAGAGGCCATGTGTCCAAATTTCATGAAGTTTGGATGAGATTTGATATTTTATTCAACCAATCAAACGCATACAACATAGATGGACTATTATGTAAGAAAAATAACTTCCAGGACTAAATGATAACACGTTTAAAAAGTTCCAGGGGGCTATTGCAATTTTCACAATTGATTCAGCACATGTCCAAATAAACCACGCACAGGGGTATGGATGTAAATAATAAAACTAAAACTTCATTTCATAACATCCAAGAAAACCCAGCGGCATACATGCGAATATCCAAATATACAGGTGAAGATGCACGTGCAGCCAGACAGGGAGGACCAAAGTGCGAATAGGATAAACAATAGGGGCCAAAGTGTAAAAAGACCACAGTGTACTAATTTATTTTACAGACTAAAAAAAAACATAAAGAAAGTGTAGGAGAGTTGACGCAAATTACCCAGCCAACTCGCGCGGGTCACGTCGGTGATAGGTGGCGCGTCCTAGTAGGCCGAAGACGTGCGACTCTGGTACGACCACCTGGCGGATCCAACGGTTGTCCTGCAAGCACGAACGTGGGCATACGGGGGCCGTCACATACCCGATCTAACGTCCTGACAAGGCGCAGGCGACGGACGGTGGTGATGGAGTCTTGACTGTAATGATGATCCAACGGCAGAGGATGGCCTTGGATGAACTCCTCCCTAGAAAAGTTTGTTGGAGGATTGGTGGTGCTCCAGGCAGCTGATGACCGATCAGGAAGAGGGGTTTGTCTCATGACGCACCTCCACGTCGGGTGGCGGTGGCATATGGAGCATCCACCGGTCGGATCTACGGGAAGGGGGTGGTGAACTGGGATGACTCCGACGAGGTGGGTGAGATGCGAGCTGGGAGGTAATCGTGCACCTTCTGACCTGCAAACGACATCTTATGCTTGGAAGAATGCTCCGGCAAGGGTTATTTGATGAAACACGAAGGGAAGCGATGGGGAACGGTTAGGGGAGGTTGCGGCGAAGGCGAGGGATGGAACCTAGCTTGATCTTGGCTCAGTTAGCCAAGATCTGGATGATCAGGTTGCGGAAGGATGATAACAATGGATAGGGGAGTCGATCGGAACAGCTAACTATGGTTGGTGGAGCTCCGACCATCGGGTTGGAGCCGGTGGACGACCGATGAAAGATTTGCGATTAAGTAGAACTAGGATCGATGAAGGGTCTACCTGAGGGTCCGAGAACAATCCTTATCTCCAGGGGAATGCGACGATGCAAGCTGAGAGGTATTCGTGCACCTTCTGACCTGCAAACGACATCTTATGCTTGGAGGAATGCTCCGGCAAGGGTTATTTGATGAAACACGAAGGGAAGTGTGGGGAACGGTTAGGGGAGGTTGCGCCGAAGGCGATGGATGGAACCTAGCTTGATCTTGGCTCGGTTAGCCAAGATCTGGATGATCAGGCTACGGAAGGATTATAACAGTGGATAGGGGAGTCGATCGGAACGACTAACTATGGCTGGTGGAGCTCCGACCGTCGGGTCAGAGCCGGCGGAGGACCGATGAAAGATTTGCGATTAAGTAGAACTAGGATCGATGAAGGGTCTACCTGAGGGTCCAAGAACAATCCTTATCTCCAGGGGAATGCGGCGATGTTAGTCGTCGCCTTGACCATGCTGCGGCGGGCAGGGAGGCTCGAACGTGGCGGTGCTCCGGCCACGTACCTTGAGCAACGGCTGTAGGCCCTCTCTCTGGGCACCAAAGGGTGCTTCCGGTCGCTATCACCGAGGGGAAGAACTTTACGGTAGAATGAGGGCTTGCGGTGCAAGCTACTGAGCTGGGAATCGGATGGAAGAATTTATATGCAGTTCTAGGTGATGAGGAAGAACAGACATAGGCTCGCGAACCGAGGGCGATCCGCCACCACCTAGGGATCCGCGAGGGTCGTAGATCCACCAGGAAGATGCAGGAGGTGGAATCGGGGTGAGAGGGTGAGAGATCAGGGTGAGAAAATTTCGAGAAGTGGGGCGCAAAACTCGGATCCGGGCGCGAGTTGGTCCAGGTGGGGGAGTTGACCTGGGGGTCAACGACCTGTCTGGACCAATCAAAAAAAAGGAAAAAGAAAAGATTTATAAATTAAATAAAAAATAGAAACGATTTTATTTTAAAATATTTACAAAATGAAAAATGTTTACTTTTTTCAAACTATTTTTAGTGATATTTATTTATTTTTTTGAAAAATAAATTAAGATATCTACATTATATTATCTTATATATAGGTATAAAATACCTTTGTATTTTATATTATTATTTTTATTTTCTTATTTTTCTACAAAAACCCCAATTTTATATTTTATTTATTTACAACATAAAATTTGGGTTATAAAATAATTTTTATTTTTATTGTTTATTTACAAATGTGAAATAAATAATAATAGATACATATATACATGGTATGTATAAGGTGGAGAGAGAGAACTTATTTTGTTTTTTTTATTTTTGCAATTTTTGTTTTATTTTTAGAAATATATACAAAATAATATAAGCATATGTTTATTTAATTTTTGTGAGAATAAAATATGTACAAATAAGAAGGAATATCAACAAGGTGAATTGCTCTATCTCTCTCTACTTGTTTTATTTGGCGGTCAGGCCAATGCTTGGCCCTCCCTTGGGATTATGCCACTCAATATTTATTCTAAATATTTCCCTCTTTTTCTTTTATTCTTTATCTTTTTATTTTTGCACAAATGCATGTATTGAGTATTAACAAATGCATGCTTTTGATAACTTAT
The DNA here is from genome assembly GCA_037367405.1 of Ottelia alismoides. NCBI lineage: Eukaryota > Viridiplantae > Streptophyta > Magnoliopsida > Alismatales > Hydrocharitaceae > Ottelia > Ottelia alismoides. Next base: position 741,011 of record JAZKJV010006800.1, on the reverse strand, counting down.
TATATTTACAATTATATACATGGTGTTTTGCCATGATATCTAGCTAAAATAAAAGAATAAAGGGTGATGAATGGGTATTCATCACCCCCCTATACTTTACTTTTGCTAGTCCCTTAGCAAACACTTATTTGAAAAAGAAGTGAAAAGTGAAAGAAAAGAAAAAACAAGAAATCAAGGTTGATTATTAAACTTGCCTTCATTAAATTGAAATATGGAGCTCAGCCAGACCTTTGGATTATTAATTTGTCAGAACCTTATTTGGACTTAAGCTTAAAACGCAACAACCTCTAAGTTCCACCAATTATGGTCAAGACTCCTCAACAATCCAGATCAGAACAAGTCTACATACACAAACTCTAATGACCATGAATCTTTCCTTGTACTGTGTATGTGATATGTAGCTCCCCACCTCAGAAATGACAAAGCGACAACCCCCCTTAACAAGGTAACTCTAATGCCTCAGTCTAGCAAATCTTTCCTCGAGGAGCGAGGTATTCCCTTCTAAGTTCAAGTACAACCGGCTCAAGAAGAGGGGGAAGAAGAGAATGGACCATGACCAGTGTAGCCATGTATCCTTGGGAGCCCAACCAGTGTAGCTGAGTCTCCGACTGCAAGCTTCATGAGATGGACATGTGTAACATAAGCTTTGCTTTATTTGACTATATACACTCCGGTGGGTATTTTATTTTCAACCAGACCCACCACTTTTTTGGAGTTTTTCTTTCTTTGCACATTTTTTTCGATGTGCATATGTACATCATATCTACATGGTGCAGCATATATACATAAGGAGTTTTTCCTCTTGAGCCAGTAGACTATCCCTCTTTTGAAGCTTTATTGCAACCCACAACTCCTGTCTTTAGACTTCATCACCACCAGACCAAGTTGAGATGCGCTTCCTTCACTATAAGAAGAAGAGAGGTTCTGCCTAGAAGTACTACCCTCATATGCTACCCCAAGCCAAAGGAAACTGCCTCCTCACCACCTCATACATGGAGAGCTATGTGTAATGTGTTGGTGCAAGTAAAGCCATCGTCTCTGAGAGTCATGCATGTGTTGTTAAATGTTGTACTTAGGCTCATCAAGATGACATATGATCATAACCTAGTGGACTCAAAGAATTAAGTCCCAAATGGACCTAAAAAAGTCTTAATCATAAGCCCTCTAAGCTTCCTCTTAGAATTAGGTGGATAAAGGTCTTAACCAAGCTCTATTTTTCAATTAATTAAAGGCTAGTTTAAATGTCAACTATGATTCAGAAAAAATTTATAAATATTTACAAATATGCAATTTTTACAAAATTTTTGAAAATGTGCAAAACATTTGAAAATGTTTGAAAACATGGATGTATACATGAATGCAGAAGTTTTGCAAAATATTTACACATATTTACACAAGGTTTTTGCAAACTTTTTTTGTTTTTCAAACATTTTTCAATAATTGTGTACTATATACATAATTTTGATATCAAAAATATTTACAAATTATTTACACAAATTATTTTTACAAACATTTGTACAAAGAAAATTTTTATAAATAGCTATGTATGTGCAACAAAGAATTTTATGTACAAGTAAAATTTTTAGATTTTTATGGTTTTTGAATGAAAGAATTATTAACCATTTTTATTTATTGACACTCTCACACAAAGTACGAGTTATGGCTAAAGTATATATGTAATATATACGACACCCCCTATACTTAGCTCGAACGATGTCCTCAGAGTGAATCAAGAGCGATGAAGAAGACATAACTCGTGCTTAGTATAGGGAAGTGAAAAGAAATGGTATACTACAACGACGAATCAAAGAATATAATGAAGAGCACTCGGTGTTTCCCCCTATACTTAGGATCAAGTAATCCTAAGTATAGCAAGCTGTACATGAAGGGAAATCCGAGTGGAAGAATGTATAGGGTCTACCTCCCCTATACTTGGGTAAAATATCCCGAAGTATATGCAACAACACAGAGGTAGAAAGAATAAAAAGAATACCCAAGAGTCCTACACCCCCTATACTTAGGGTAAAGTACACCTTGAGTATAGCATAATCATAAGATGAAGATGGGGTGTGGGACTAAAGAATGGAGTGATATGGACAACTGGATCTATACAACGTGGAAAACTGTGATAATCAGGCGTGAGATGCATTAGATGTGAGTCAAAGACCACATCTCACGCAAAATGAATAGGGGCGACGTCAACGACCAACGGCTCATGATTTAGATATGGTTTGAGCCGCTGTCTGTTAACATGAGAGGTAGATTCAGAAGACAACTCAGATATGTCAATGCTTCTATTGTCATGTACCTTTCGGACCAGGTATGGTCCCTTCCATTTGCTCTGTAACTTCCCTGGAAATAATCGAAGCCTGGCATCAAACAACCATACTCTCTGATCTGGCTCAAACTGCTTGTGGCTGATATGAGAATCATGCCACTCCTTCACTCTTTCCTTATAATGTAGTTTGCTCGAAAAGGCTTCATCTCTAAGCTCCTCCAAGGCTACCAATTCTGCCATCCTCTGGTCTCCTACACTCACTGGATCCAAAAGTATCTGTAATAGCCCAAAGTGACTTATGTCTCAGCTCAACAGGTAAATGGTAGGGCTTGCCATAAACGAGGTGAAAGGGAGATGTACCTAAAGGAGTCTTGAAGGACGTCCTATATGGCCACAAGATCGAGTCCAAAAGCTATGACCAATCCTTTTGGTCAGGGGAGACAACCTTTTGCAATATAGTCTTGATCTCCCTGTTCGACAGTTCAGCAAGACCATTGGTTTAAGGATGGTATGGAGTGGCTACTCGATGGTCCATGCTGAACTTGCTAACAAGGGCCTTTACCTTGTTGTTGACGAAATGAAACCCCTGTCAGAAATCAACACTCAAGGTACCCCGAACCGTCAAATTATATTCTTCCTCAAAAATCGGCAGTCAGTCCTAGCATATGTGGTTCGGACGGGGATGGCCTCAACCCAACAACTCACATAATCAACGACCAACAGAATGTACTCGAATCCCTTACTCTTAGGGAATGGACCCATGAAATCGATGCCCCATGCATCAAAAACCTCATAGAAGTGAATGGGATGCATCGACATCATATCACGTTGTCCACAAGTGCCCATCCTCTAACAGTCAGTACATCTCTTCACGAATTCATCAGAATCCTTGAAGAGTGTAGGCCACCATAGGCCGGATTGGAGCACTTTCTGTGCCGTTCTCCTCCCAGAGTGATGTCCTCCTGCCTCCAGCTTGTGGCAGTAGGCGAGGACGCTATGTTGCTCCTTCTGAGGAATGCACCGTCGCCAGACACTATCCCCTCTCTCATGGTAAAGGATGGGATCCTCCCAATGGTAAGACTTGGCCTTCACTAGGAAGGTCTCAAGTCTCTGCCTAGGCCAACCCTGTGGAACTTTCTTGGGAACAAGATAGTTCACAATGTCAGCGTATCACGGGAGTGAGGTGATAACGATCGGGCAATCCTACTTAAATCATGAATGAATCATCGGTAGAAACCGACGTGCCCCAGAAAAGACCGTAACGGTCGCAAGTTAGATGGTGGATTAAGTTTTCTAATGCTATCCACCTTGACCAGATCAACCTCCATGCCCCTGTTGGAGATGATATGGCTAAGCACGGTCCCGTGAGTCACCATGAAATGACTCTTCTCCCAAGATAAAACAAGGTCGACCACAATGCATCGCTGTAGGATGCGGTTTAGGTAGTCAAGACAAGCATCAAACCCATCGTCATAGACTGAAAAGTCATCCATGAAGACCTCCAAGCATTCACCCACCATGTCCGAAAAGATGGACAACATACACCTCTAGAATGTCGCCGGAGCGTTGCATAGACCAAAGGGCATGCGTCTGAAAGCATATGTCACGAAGGGACAGGTGAATGTAGTCTTGTCCTGGTCCTCTGGCGCAATGGCCACCTGATCGTATCTAGAGTACCCGTTAAGAAAGTAGTATGACTCTTCCCAGCTTGCCTCTCTATAATCTGATCAATAAAAGGTAGCGGGAAATGATCCTTCTTGGTGGCCTGATTCAATCGCCTGTAGTCCACACAGACCCTCCAGGTAGTGGGTACCCGAGTAGCGATCTCCTCTCCAGACTCACTCACAACTGTAGTGATGCCCGTCTTCTTGGACCCCACATATAATGGACTAACCCACTTGGAGTCGGAGATGGGGTAGATAAAATCGACGCTCCACCATTTCAAGATTTCCTTCATGACAACCTCTCGAAGATTCGGGTTCAGCTACCGCTGGAACTCACGCGACGGCTTCATGTCCTCCTCGAGATAGATATGGTGGGAGCACAGGGCCGGACTTATCCCCTGGAGATCGGCTACACTCCATCCTATCGCCTTGCGATTCTTTTCAGGAATCTCCATCAGACAATACTCTTGCTCTCCAGTCAAATCCGCTGAGATAATGATTGGGTACATCTCATGCTCACCCGTAAGGAACCTATACTTCAGCGAGTGCGGAAAGGTCTTCCGCTCTAGACAACTGGGAGCTGGCGGATTTGGCCTCTGAAATGTCTGAGTGAATGCGAACAAATCTGCATGGGAAAATGAGAAATCTCGGTGAAAATCAGGATATGGTGAAAACTACTTTGTTGGTGTATCTGTACTCTGAATCGGCTCGGTCTCCACCCTAGCTGTTGGCTCTGTGGAAATCAGACAAGGAATCATATCATCAAACTATGCCCAATCTATGTCTGACTCTGAGGGATCTGAATTTGAATCAAAGTAATCAACTGCCTTGTGATCGGGAATCTGGTCTGCTGCCTCAAAAATATCCTCTACCAGGAATGTGCTCTCCAAGATCTGCTCTAATGGAATCTACGCATCAGCGGGGTCTGAATCTGAGAGGATGGCTTGTGAAACAGGGTCTGCCCAAACTATCTCATCATCTGTGATCACAAAATCACACTCCTGGTGGATGTCTCGCTCTGCCTCTGTCATCTGCTCTGGATCGGTAAGCATCTCTGAGCAAGCTGAATCTCACGCTCTAGTCTCATCGATCATCTCTATTTGTATACTCTCTCCCTCGACGCGAAGTATACCTTCTCTCTATCATGCTTGGACATTACCTTGGTTGTGGTCAAGAACGGGTGTCCTAGAATAATGGGGGTATCGGTCACAGACTCAGGGATCTCCATGTCCAACACTATGAAGTCCACGGGGAATTGCAGGTCCTGAATTGTGATGACCACGTCCTTCAGTAACCCCTTCGACTTCTTGACAGATCTATCAGCAAACTGAAGGACTGTCCTGCTCTGTCTGAGAGGGCCAAACTCGAAGCCGTCGAGTAAGGATGTCGGAAGTAGGTTAATCGAAGAACCGTTGTATAATAGAGTCCGATCGAACCTCTGCTCATGTATATGGCATCTGACATAGGGAGCTCCTGCATCTGGCCTCTTGGCTGGTAGACGGTTCTGGATGGCGAAGCAGGTGGCACGAATGAGCACATGGATCTCTGACTGGTGGTTCCTACTCTTCCTGCGAATGGTGGTCCTCTCTCTAAGGTTCCTCTAGAAGAGGGGGATGTGCTCCAAGGCCTCCTGTTGAGTCAGCTGTATGTGGAATCTGTCTATCATCTGCCGGCTGAACTCTAAGTGATGGGACTTTTTAGGATTTTCTTTTTTATTCCCCTTAACCAAACCAAGTGTCTGGGGGAAGGGGATGGCTGGGCCCTCCTCAGATGGAGGGCTAGGAATGGGTCCCTGCTGATGTGGCATCGACGAATCCATACAAACATCACCAATAACACAGATGGACTCGCAAAAGAAAAAGAACCCTTTCCTTTATTCACAGAATAGTCCTGAGATAAAGAAATGGTTGGAAATGCAACATGAACAGAAATGGTGGCCTCAGTACCACCTACGGCATCCTGGTTCGCGGCGTCAGTACCACGCTCTGGCTCAGCATCACAACGGGTGGCATCTGTACCACCTCCTCCTGGATATGGTGAAACGACGGCCTCAGTACCGTCGGCTGGATCAACGTCCTTGATGGTGTCAGCACCACCGTCATCATCATCATCTCGAGCGGCATCAACACCGCTCTCCTCCTCATCTGGCATTCCTGAAGCTGCGAGTGGTCTTCGCTCAGATGAGGCGCCGCCTGCTGGCATTCTACCACTCCTAAGTGTAACAAAGTCAGGATCAAAATGATATGCAGAAATATCACCAAGTGAAGCACTGGGAGTGGTAATCTCTGTGAACTCTACCTGCTCAGACTTCCTCTTCAGGTTGTTCGGTTTCGGCTCAATCTGGATAGGAATGGCGTCCTTTTCTCTCACAATCTCTCTCATCTCCTGCATGAACTCGTCCATCTCCCGTCGGAAGGTGGCCTGCTGCTTGGACATGAGGTAGGCTAAATCGTCCAAAGAAGGGTTCTCATAGGTGGGCCCAAGAGAACCTGACAGGTAGCCTCTCTGAAACTGAGGCTGCTGCTGCTGATGAGAATGAGAGGGCTGTTGGGAGTGTTACTGCTGAGGCTGCTGCTGCTGCCTCCAAGACTGTCCCTGTTGATAGGAACGAGAACCATGCTGCTGGTACGAATGTGCCTGCTGCTGTGATGGGTACTGAGGCTGCTACTGCTCTCGCTGCTAGCCGTACTGGCCACCCTGAACTGGAGGCTGTTGTTGGGAGCTGGTACCTTTGGCCGACCAACGGAATCCGAGATGGTCTTGTCAGATCCCAAGCTGAGGTCAGTCATACCAAATCCCGTTGACATCCATCAACGGCTCCTTCTCGTATGTCGGTGGGGGAAGGACTGCCGGGGGCTGATATGGCTGGTAGACCACCATTTGAGTATCCTGAGATGGTGGTGGCTGGTAAAACTATTGCGGTTGCTGGTATGACTCCGCCTGAACATGGTGGACCTATCTGGGCTGGATGGAGTGTTGGGACGAACTGTCGTTGCTGCTCCGATCTTCCCGTAACCTGAGATGGGGCTGAGAAGCCGTCTGTGCCTCCTGGAGACACATGATCTTGGTCTTCAGGTCACTCAGCGTCTGTGCCATCTGGTCAATCTGTGACATACCCTGGCACTTCTTCTTCTCGATCAGCTCTGTCCGATCCAACTTCTTGCTGATAATCCACATATCAGTGGCTGTAGACTCCGCATGTGCTGCGACTGCTGCGGATGTAGAAGGACCGACCTCAACTCGTGCTATCCTCTGATAGGACATGACTGGTGGATGGGGCTTCCCCTAAGTGTATAATCTGGTATGGGACATCACATTATAGTTCTCGGCCATCTAAGTTCTCGTAGATGGCCTATACCTGATCCTTATCCTTGGTGAAATAGGAGCCCCACAAGAAGCCTTGACGAGCCCCTGCAATTCTGGTGTAAACTCGAAGAAGAAACTCTGAACAAGGTTGGGCTTGGATATGTCGTGGTGTGGGCACCGGTCTGTGAGCTCTCTGAACCTCTCCCATACCTCGTGAAATTACTCAGAGGGGAGCATGGAGAAGTTGCTGATCAAGGCCCTAGTTGCATTCGTCTGACCGAGTGGATAGTACTTGTTCAAGTACTCGGTTCGGAGCTGCTCCCATGTGGTAACAAATCTCCCAAGATGCTTCAGCCAGTTGGCTGCTCTGTCTACGAGGGAGAAGGGAAAGTAAGTCATCCGGATGGTGTCCTCGTCCACATGCCGATCGTGGACAGTACTGTAGAGCATCTCAAACTCCTGGAGATGGAGGTGTGGCTCCTCAGTGGCGAGTCCTCTACATAATGCCTACACCCCACTTGCATAAGCTCATGGGTTGACGTAGCCAAAGTCCTGAACGTAATTACCAAAAGTTTGGGGGGGTATAACGCAAATATTACAAAATAAATTAAATGACAAATGAAATTTCACCTACTGAAAAATAAATACAAAAACTAGCTAGGCTAAAGACACAAAATACCCAAGAGGTGCGGATGTAATGGTTGCTGACGCCTCACTTGGCACGTGTTGTCACTTGGTGACTCGATGACGATTCGTAGATCTGTGGTTGATATTAGATCCCACTAGGAAATCAAATGGTCTGGAGCTCAACTGATCCAACGGTGGTGGCGGGCATGGGTACAAGTTCTTGATCCGATGACGGGGAAGCTTGGTAGATGAACGGGAATAACCCTCACCACAACAAGTTTCCTCTGTGATAGCTCCCTCCTCCATCAACCTTTACGGATCAAAATCAGCCCAGATGCTCCTGGAAGGGCCCACTATTGATCGACAACTTCAAAATGGTGCGGAGAGTGTCGATGGTCCACCGCGAGGTTGGAGAACGGGGGCTGCTCCCGGTACTTCACTTTTCAGCCAAATCGACCCCTTGGAGGGTCCTTTGGCCCACCAACACTTGCAATAAGCTTAAGCAATAAAACAAAGGGCTTGGGGGCTCGTATTGGTGAAGGGAAGTGACAGATGGAGTGTGGCGGAGGTGCTCCGACTAAACGACAATGGTGGAGCACCCAAAATCTGCTTGGGGTGAGATCAATTGGGCTAGAGGTAACGGGGACGTAGAGAAACATAGTGGAAGGCAGTGATGGTGGAATGATGTGACGGAGACAACGGGGTATGTCATGGTGGAGTGCACCATAGGATAGCTCCGGCGAAATACAAGGGGTTGAGGGGTCGATCTACGGCTAATGCGATGATTAGGAAATAAAACAAGATAGAAAAATGATCCTAGGAACTAAATCTAAGCTAGAGAATGCAATAAAAGTGGTACCTCACCGTTGGAATCAAGAGGAAAGACCTTGATGATGACGCTCCGTCAGAGGTGGTGGAACACGCTGCCAACCTTGCCCAACACCGCTAAACTTGGCCGGAGGAGATGTTGTCACCTTCTCTGGTCTAGGGCACAAGAAAAAGGGGTCATGCTTGGTTAAATGGGGTTTAAAAGTCGGATAGAAGGTGGATGGAGGGTTTTGCACAAATAATTGGGCAGCTCCAAAAATCGATGGGCATAGCTCGATGCAACGATCCAAAGCCTGAGACAAACACTAGGCATGTATGTACGAAGAATGAGGCTCAATTGTGAAGAAGGAATTGAAGCGATTCGGTGAAAGAAACGGGGTACAAAAATCGATGAACGTGGCAAGAAATGAGGTTGTTAGAGAGTGCCAGGGCGAGTCAGAGAGTTGATTAGGGTCAACTCTCCAAGCAACTTTGTTGGTCTATGTGGACCAACCAAGAAAAATCAACCCTGGAAAATATTGGAAATTAGATATAAAATAATAACTATTTTATTAATTTTAGGTTATAAAATAAAAAATGTTTATTATTTTAGAAAATCCAAACAGATCAATCTTCTTGAGAGATACTGCCCAAGGAAAAAAAAGGTGACTTCCAGATCAAAGATAATAAAGAAAATGGAAACCAGATAAAATCGTTTTTTGAAAAAAAAGACAAATGCTTTGAGATATGTGAGGTTCTGACCTTCATTCTGAATCAAAAGTCTCTTTTTTCTGGGAACATGGTAAACCAGAAATTCAGATGTTCGCGATTCTTCATCCCGTGAAGAAAATGCGAAACTTTTCCATTCTCATATGAGGTCGGAAAGTGTATTGGCAACTGGTCGGCACGAAGTGATTCATCATGCGATATCTGGAAACAGAGATTGCAGCCGCTTGAACAGCCCCCCGGGGAATCCTTCAAGCTAGTTTCCAGAGAGATCTTCCAAGTCAGAGAAGGATGCAGGGGAGTTGACGGGCCGGTCAGGACTCAAGTGTGGACTATGTGTACTAGCGGGGTCCCAGGGTCCGTATTCGGATCTCAGTACCTTAGGAAGCAAGAAGGTTCGAAGTATTTGATTGTGATTTTTATTTATTTTTTAGAGGTTATTTATAAATAGTTACTTTTTAGGGTTACATTATAGGTATATTCATCTATGTTTTTATGTATTTTACTTTTATTTGATATTTTTGATTTTATTATCAAAGTTAACTATTTTATATAATTATAACATATTTTTTATAAACGTAAATATATTTTTATTATATTTTTATGATATATTATATAAATTTAATTAAATAGATGTATTAATTGTATATGTATGATTATAGGTAATTCATATATGTATGTTATATGCATATTTTATTTTAGTGTTTTATGTATTGTTTTATACTAATTTTAATATGCACATATATTATAAATAATATTTACAAAATCATAAAAATATAAAAATATAAAATAATAAATACTGAATAAAATGAATATTTTAATCTAGTATATTATAAAATGGGAGTCTCAAACCTAACTTTCATATCTTAATTTTGAAAATATGAAACTACCTTCATTAAATAACTTATTAAAAGTTATATACAATTAACGGTAATTTTGATGCATTTTGATTTTTTATTTGAGAGATATGGCTTTGGGAAGTTGGGATTTTGGAAATTTATTTAGACCATAAATTTTACATTGTGTATTATTTTTATATGAAATCAGTTTTGTATTTTTATATATTTTATTCGCTACAATTTTCATATTTAAAGTTTCTTTATTTGAGGTATAAAAAGTAGAAAATAAAATAGGTCCAAAAATGAGTAAAGAATGAATTATTAAAGGGGACTTTTATTGTATTTTGGACCCTCATCTGCCCTACTTTATTCCTTATCGACCTAGTCATCAAGATGCCTAGGTATCGGGGTTTAGGGTCATAAACTATCTTCAATATTTTATGTTTATTCTTTTCTTTTCTTTATTCTATAATTTTGGTATTAAAAATAATATTTTACACACACTTTATACAACAATGCATGAATGTTAATATGCATGAATTAGAGAAATTTAAATGCATTTACTAGGGTTTAAGGCTAAAATGATAGAATAATGGTGAATGGAGATTCATCAATCCTGCATTGTGGACTTGGGTGCTTCATTTCATAATACTCCACAAAAGAATATCCTTCAAAATTATGTTAAAGGTGATTTTGGAAGGGTGTATCTAGGAGACAATGAATGCTGTAGCATAATTGGAAAGGGAGATATTGACATATCCCAACCCAATGGTGGCTTCTTTGAGATTGAAGAATATTAGACATGTACCTAATCTAATATGGAATCTCATATCTATTGGACAGCTATCAGAAAGTGGTTTGGAGACATCATTCTATTCAGATTCGTGGAAGATGTCTAATGAATCATTGATCCTTACTCGTGATAAGAAAGAAGGAACCCTGTATATTGCATCAGGCTCATATGATAGGATAAAATGTTGCATCATCTTGGTATGATGCTAATACTTGGCATAGACGACTTGGTCACATGAGCGAAAAGGGAATGAAGATCTTGCAGAAGAAGGGAAAGTCAATAGGATTGTAGACTGTTGATATAGACTTCTGTGAAGATTGTATCTTGAGAAAGTAGAAGAAAGTCTGTTTCACAAATACTGCAAGAGTACGAAAGACTAAAAGACTGGAGCTAGTTTGTATCATACATATAGGGTTTATCTCAGGTACCATCCCTTGGAGGATCTCATTATTTTATTACTTTTATTGATGAAGAAACTAGAAAAATATGGGTTTACTTTATCAAACATAAATCCAATGTGTTTGAGACCTTCAAAATGTAGAAGGCCTTAGTTGAGATTGAGACAGGTTCAATGTTGAAATGTTTCAATTCAGACAATGAGGGGGGTGGGGGTGGAGGGGGGAATACCGCAGTTAGGAGTTTGAATCCTACTGTGCCAAGAATGAGATCAGAAGATTGAAAAGGATCTCAAGAAAGCCCAGACAGAATGACGTTGTTGAACGCATGAACGTGTCTCTTTTAGAGCGTGCGAGAAGCATGGGATTACATGCAGGTCTTCCAAAGTGGCATTGGGCTGATGCATTCAATACAACATCATACCTAATAAATCGAGGTCCATCTGCAGCATTAGATGAGGATCTTCTAGAATAAGTATGGACAGGGAGAGGTAACACTTTCACATTTACATGTCTTTGTATGCATAGCTATGTTAACATTGAGTAGGAAGACAAAGGATAATTGACCCCAAAGTAAGGAAGTGACCCTTATTGGCTATAGTACAAATAACTATGGATATAGATTGTGGGCTTTGGAGAACATGGAGACAATAAGGAGCATTGATGTCAAATTTATTGAGTACTCATTATACAAAGATGAATTGATAAAAGGAAAGACAACTGAGAACTAGAATTTGTGGAGTTTGATGAAACTCCAGAATAAAGTACATCACAACCAAGTGATGAGAATGTACAACCATTCCAAAAGAATAATCCACAAACTTTGATCTTATGGAAATCTTCCAGTTTAGTAAACCCACTGCAAGGTATTCACCTTCCTTAAATTATTTATTACTGACTGATAATGGTGAGTCTGAATGCTTTGGTGAGGCTATACAAGGCGAGATTAGGAATCGGTAGGAGTTATCCATGTACGAGGAGATGAGCTCTATCTCAAGAAATAAAATATAAGATGTAGTGCCACTACCGGAGGGAAAAAAGGTTTTGCACAATAAGTGGGTGTACAATGTGAAGGAGGAAGTTGATGGTTCCATTAAATATAAGGCTCGGTTAGTAACAAAGGATTTTCAATGGAAAGAAGGAGTTGATTTCAGAGATATCTTTTCACATGTTGTAAAGGTCTCAATCATAAGAGCAATATTAATATTGATGTAACTGAGAACCTACATTTGGAGCAGTCGGATGTTAAGACAATATTTCTTCACGAAGATCATGGGGAGGACATTTACATGAAATAACCAGAGGTCTACATAGCTACTGAAAAAGAAGATATGGTATGCAAGCTCAGAGAAAATATTTGTGGCTTGAAGAAGACACTGAGATAATGGTACAAAAGTTTTAATGTTTTTACGATAGATACAAGATATTACAAATGTCATGCTGACCATTGTTGCTACTTCAAGAAGCTTGGTATGTATTACATTATTTTATTATTGTACATAGATGACATGCTTATTGTAGGCTCCTACAAGGAAGAAATAGCAAATCTAAAGGCAATGTTATTCAAAGAGTTTGAAATGAAGGATCTAGGTCCTTCAAAGAAGATCCTTTAAATGCAGATTAGCAAAAACATGAAGAACAGGAAAATGAGGTGGTCTCAATCAGAATACGTCAAGAAGCTACTAGAGAGATTTAATATGAAAAATGCAAAATCTGCTCTAACACCTTTAGGGAGACACTTCAAACTTTCAAATGATAAAGAAGATGTTACGAAGGACGAGCATGAGTACATGTCAAAAGTATCCTACCAATCTTTTGTTGGTAATTTGAGGTACGCATTGATTTGCAGAAGATAATACATTTCCCATGCAGTGGGACTTATGAGCAGATTCATGGCGAATCCTGGAAAATAACATTGAGAAGCTATGAAGTGGATTCTAATCTATCTGACAGGTACATCTAACATGACATTGTGTTATGAAAACAATAATATTTCCATTTGAGGTTTTGTGGACTCAGATTCTATAGGAGATATTGATGGCATGAAAAGTACAACATAGTATGTCTTTATCCTAGGAAGTGGAGTTGTTGGTTAGATCTCTAAACTTAAAAAGATAGTGACCATCTCGACCAAAAAAGTAGAATATGTGACAGTAATAGAAGCTTGCAAAGAAATGATATGGATGAAGGGTCTGGGGAAAGAACTTAATAAAGAATTTGAAGATTGTCGATTATTTAGCGATAATCAATGTGCCATTCACTTGCAAAGAGTTTTGTTTTTCAATTGAGTACTAAGCATATTGGTGTGAAGTACCACTTCAATCGGACGCATCTAGAAGATGGGTAATTTATGTTGAAGAATATCCACACATTAGAAAATCCTGCTGATATGTTCACAAAATCTGTAACAGTGGAGAAGCTGAAGATATGTTCAACTTCTACTTGTCTTCAAGCATAGAAGACAAGGGAAAGCTCACATCGGGACTATTGAAGATGTGGTTGTACTACAAATCGGCCTTCAAGTGGGATATAGTTGAGATTTATCATGTGAAGAATGATTGGTTGAATACTAGTAGAGTTTGTTGATGCGGATAATCTCTTTCCGGCATTTTGATTGGCTTAGAGATGTTGGGCTAGATTATTGAGGTGTCCGATCCACCTCCTGCATCCCGATTGGCCAAAAGTTATTCGATGGGATTCCTAGGATGCTTAATCCACCCCCTGCATTCTAATTGGCTGAGAACTGATGGTGAGGATTGCTGAATAATTGGTATTCTATTTGTTGTAGTATAAAAGGAGCCCCGTGGCACCATACATTGTACCCATCATCATTCAAACAATAGTAGAGAGAGTCTGATGTGAACAAGTGGAGTAGGCACATTGTTGAACTACTATAAATCCTTGTCTTGTGCGATTGTATGTGCTTTCTTCTTCGATCATTTTTCTATTCATGTGATGCTTGATCGGATCTGTCCCCAACGTCGTTGACAACCACTAAAAATGCTTAAGTCTAAGTTGTCAAACAGTAATACCCACTACTTATTACCTACTGAAGGATATAGTAAGATCTTTAAGCGCATCACGGAAGCGTGAGGATCGCATCGTATGCGATCGGGAGCTACTAGTTGCACTAGTTGCTCAAAGCAGCAGAAACTAAAAAAAATTTATGCGATGAACCTACATGATCCAAGAACACTTCTCGCATCATTTCATCTAAACCACAAACAGGTATTAGGGTTACCTCTTAAAGCGTTGTTGCGATCGAGTCTCTAAATGAAAAGACCTCATATCTCAAGTCCGATCCGATGGAGGAGACGCTTGCGAGCGCGTTGATGAACGCGGACTTCTGACAATCCATGTTGATGATCCAAGCGATGAATCTCCTGATCTCGTTGCACGAGATCCAATGTCTTCTTCATGAGCGAAGCACACACAAGGAGACAAAGATCCACGAGCAAACAGTTCGACAACATAACGACGACGTTGCAGCGAGAGCAACTCTCTCTAGGGCTCCATGGTGGACGGCTACAAGAGAGAGAGAGAGAGGGTGTTTAGAGAATGAGAGAAATAGAGAGAGTTGTTGTAACTTGTAATTCTTTGAAGGCCAAGGGGTGTCTCTTCTTATATACTATTTTAGGAGTCCATGGATCACAATCCATGGACTACACAAAATCAATGGATGAGATTGATTTGTGTTTCTTTCAGTGGCCAAGATTTTGTTAGAAAAAACACAACAACAATTAATTTAATTAGAATGGAAATATTTGTAAATCAATATAATTTAATCCTAAAATTATATCAATTAATCTTGGAGATAATGGAAAGGAGAATCTCCACTTCCATATAGGATTGGTAGATGGCCACCCTTTCCTTGTAGGAATTGGTGGTCATCCCTACTCCTATTAGAAAAGAGAGATTCCAATGCAATCTCCAAGATTGCATGATTCCATCTATCTCCAATATTTACAACAACAATTGTTGTAAATTATTTTGTAAAAATAATTCACAATTATTTTGAGAGTATTGCAATCTTGCCATTAGAAATTTGTGAATCACATTCACAACTCAAACTAAAATGTAAATTACATTTTCAATTAGTTGTCCAATGTGAATCTAATTCACATTAACATTTAATTAACAAATGTAAATTACAAATAGCTCTCTCTTATATATTATCAATCATATTTATAATATATATGATTAATATGAATAGTACCATCCACATTATTCATATTTATGATAAATTACATCACATTTAATCATCTTGCATCTCTATTCTCATGTTTCCAAGTAATATGAATCAAATTCACATTATTTACATCTTTGATAATTAAATCACATTTAATTATCTAATATAACTCTCTTTATAACATGAATCAAATTCATATTATTCATGATAATTAAATCACATTTAATTATCAATTTCTCAATCTTGGATATATAATATTAGCAATGAAATTATCCTGAACTCTTTCAAGGATAATGCGCTTTCTCGGCAGATACTTGGAGATAAGGACAAAACAATTGTATTGATCCACATATAGTAACTTGTATATTGAGATTACATATCAAATCCGGATCTTGCGGACCTCTCATAAATGCTTAACAAAATCAAGGATGTAAATCTAATCTTCTCATTTTATCTAAATCACATTTAGATCAATGTTTGGACCAAGATCAGATCACTTCTCTACTGAGAGGAGTTACTAAGATCCGGACCCATTTCATTGCTCCCTAAGAATGGAATCTCCTGATCTTGTCACACGAGATCCGACATCTTCTTCACTAGCAAAGCACAACGAAGGAGACAGAGATCCATGAGCAAACAGTTCGACAACATATCGGTGACATTGTAGCGAGAGCGACAGGGCTCCATGGTGGATGATCACAAGAGAGAGAGAGAGATGGCATATAGAGAATGAGAGAGAGAGAGAGTTCTTGTAAACTTGTAACTCTTTGAAGGGAAAGGGGTGATTTTCGCTTCTTTCAATGGAAAAGAATTTGTTGGAAAAAACACAACAATTAATTTAATTAGATTAAATATATATTGGTAAATCAATATAATTTGATCCTAAAATTAAATCAATTAATCTTGGAGACAATGGAAAGGATAATCTCCTCTTCCATATAAGATTGGTGGACGACCACCCTTTCCTTGTAGGAATTGATGGTCGTCCCTACTCCTATTAGGAAAGGGAGATTCCAATGTAATCTCAAAGATTGCATGATTCCATGTATCTCCAATATTTACAACAACAATTGTTGTAAATTATTCTACAAAATAATTCATAATTATTTTGAGAATATTACCATCTTACTATTGGAAATTTGGGAATCACATTCACAACCTAAAATAAAATGTATTTTTACCTGATAGACCCTATAATCTTTTTAAATTACCTCTACGACCTTTGAAACATCGATATTCCTCCCTTGACCCTGTAAACCTTCTCCATCTTAACCCACAACCCATGCCTTTAATCTAACTCATCTTTAATCAACTTACATGGGTTTTAGTTGAGTTAATCAAATCATACTAAAATCAATGGTGGATTTTAGATCAATCTCTCTCCTCCCTTCTCTTCCCCTTCTTCCCTCCAACGTCAATGTTAGCCTACTGCACCTCCGCCCCGAGCAGTCCAAAGAGTGACTCCTCTCAGGTGCCTCATCCCCACGCTAAAGGTCCTCCCCATGCTCGGTCATCTCCCTCCACAAACTGGAGGATTGGGATCCATTCTCCTCAAGAAATGAACAGAAGGGGATGGGGCTCCATTCGACCGTGGCATTCCCATCAAAATCGTTGGCGATGCCTCAGGTTCGAAGTAGCAAGCGAGAGGTTTAATCGCCAAGACAGATTGTCTACGAGCTGTGACAGGGGGCTGAAGCAACACAACAAGGGGAGGAGGAGGAGGCAGTTGGGGTGGAGCAAGGGGAGGGTTTGGCTGGGGTAAAGCAAGGTGAGGGGGGAGGAGGTGGAGGGGGAAGAGGCGCAGGACCAAGTGGATGAGCTTGAGCGACGAATGGTCGTCTGTCGATTAGTGTTTGATCTTGCGACAACTATTCAATCTGGAGGTCCCTTGTTCTTACCCAATTCATAAGGACTCCAGGCAACAATGATCTTCAATGGTGCAGTATCTTCGATGTCAAGCGATTATTGTTCGTGCTTGATCGTTGTTGGCGTAACGTTTTGATATGAAGATGCTTTGAGTTGAGTCTCAGATCTTTAACGGAGCTTCGTTCTATAGATGCTCTTCACAGATAGTGAAATCAAGCTCCAGGTGGATGATGCTCATTCCCAAATTCCAGGTGTTACTTGTTGAAATACCTCTCGATGGTGATCTTAGGAGGTGGATGTTGGGTTGATATGATGCTCCTGCATGCTTTAATCGTGATGTAGAATCCTGATGGTGATCTCAAATTAGTGCTTCACATTTAGACCCCTAATTAGGATGTTGATGTGGTAACTTCAGAAGGTTCTGCAAATGCCATGAATCGACTCGAGGTACGGTACCAAGGGGACGATTGGAGGAGAAGGAGGCTACTAGCGGAGGAGCAAGGGGAGGAGGAGGTTGCCAACGGAGGAGAAAGGGGAGGAGAAGGTGGCGCAAGGGATGGTTGGGAGGTTGAAGGCAGCATGGGAGACGTTGGCAAGAACATAGAGGAGGGCTGGGAGGTTGAGGATGACGCGTAGGAGGTCGATGGTGGTGTAGGGGAGGGCTGGGATGTTGAGGACATCGTACGAGATGTAAAGGGGAAAGGGAGTGTAAGGAGGAAGGCTAGGGAAGAAGATGGATGGTATTTTTGTAAATTTTCTAAATAACGAGGGTAATATGCAACAAATTTTAATGGAATCTAGTTAGTTTTAACAGGTAAATGGATGGAGGTTAACTACAGGATCTGTGGGGTAAGGGTTAGCAAGATTACGGGGTCGAGGGAGGAATATCGATGTTTCAAAGGTCGTAGAGGTAATTTAAAAAGGTTATAGGGTCTGCCGGGTAAAATCCCAAAATAAAATGTGAATTACATTTTCAATTAATTGTCCAATGTGAATCTAATTCACATTAACATTTAATTAACAAATGTAAATTACAAATATCTCTCTTTTATATATTATAAATCACATTCATAATATATATGATCAATATGAATAGTTCCATCCACATTATTCATATCCATGATAACTAAATAACATTCAATCATCTTGCATCTCTATTCTCATGTTCCCAAATAATATGAATTACATTCACATTATTTACATCTTTGATAATTAAATCACATTTAGTTATCTAAGATAACTCTCTTTATAATATGAATCAAACTCATATTATTCATAATAAATAAATCACATTTAATTATCAATTTTCTCAATGCTTGGATATATAATATTAACAATGAAATTATCCTGAACTATTTCAAGGATAATGCGCATTCTCTGCGGATACTTAAAGATAAGGACAATGCGATTGTATTGTTCCACGTATAGTGACTTGGATATTGAGATCACTATCAAATCTAGACCTTACGGAACTCTTATAAATGCTTGACTAAATCAAATTCATAAATCTAATCTTCTCATTTTATCTCAATCACATTGAGATCAATGTCCAATATTGGACCAAGATTAGATCACTTCTCTACTGAGAGGATTCACTAAAATCAAGACCCGTTTCATCACTCCCTAGTAATGGAAGCGTCATGGTTATACAATCACTACAAAAAAAGACGTGATTGGCGTGCACATGTTGGCTCGTAATGTGCACACCAAATGCACGCCATGAGCACGCCCTTATAGTGGGAGAGCACATGTTCTCACTCCATGTGTGTTCGCTGATAAGAGAGTCTCTAGGGAAAGTGAGCGAGCATTTACGGACACTATGTCCTCGCCCACTTGTGAGCATGCACAATTGTGGTCACTGACATGGTCGCCCACAAGTAATATGGCTATCAAATCCAGAGCTCATGACGAGCACATGTTCTCACTAATAGTAAAGTTCTGAAAAAAATATACAGGTTCAATGGGGTTTAGATGCCTCGTCGAACCTGTATAGTCTGCCAAGAAACCAGAGTTGAGAAGAGTATCTTTAATATGCCAGTTCTCCAACTAAATTAACTAACTTTAACATGTCAAACTCACACAATATATATGAACTTACAAGCTAAACGTTTAAGTTAATATAAAATTTCAGTATATTTGTAAATGTATCATATTTAAGAGCTTAATACTACAAATATATGTTTTAAAGAATCCACAATTACAAGTATAACTAATTATACTATCAAAGTTCATAGAAATTGAAAGATTTGCTAAAAATTCTACAACAGAATAATACAAAACCATCAATCAATTCTTTTTTGATCTAAAAAATTTTTAAAATTAAACTCTGCTTTGCTTTCTTTTTCTCCTTCCCCTTCTCCTTGAACCTAGCATACATGCGTGCCTCTTCTTCTAGGTCATTCTCCTCCTCCTCTTTGTCAGTCGATTCAATCTCCTCAGATTGAGATGCACACCCTTGTGACCTATATTATAGAAGATATATATATATATATGATATGTATTTGATATATAGAAATATGAAATTATTACTCATTCTAAGTAGAATACTTACATGTATACCGTGAAATCTTCTTGGAGCTTCGTCACCTGCTCCACCATCATAGCCATCTATGACTCCATTTGCAATGACGGTTGCAATGATTGTGATTGTGTATACGATGGCTGGGTATACAAAGAATACGAATAATGATGTTCCTCCACATAGTATGGAGGAAGACCACCAAGCGTCTGCTTCTTGTTCACCACAACATCCCTCTCCTTCGACACCTTGTAAAATTTTGATTGTTTAATATGCATATATATATAAAAAGTGAATATAGTAAATCTTCTTCCAAAATGCTTTATCAAATGGTTGTTGCTCCTCATTTGAATCCCCACCCCATTTTGCTGTAGATAGTGTCAAATAATAATCCTAAAATACAAATTGAAAAATATAAGAATAAGTTATAATATATCTTTCAAATTTCAAATAAACTAAAATACTAACCAACAATTCGCCTGCTTCAGGAGTGGACCATTGAGATATCCCTCTTTCTTACTCATGTGAGGCATAAACCACCACTCCTGAAATAAGGGTTATCTTTCCAACCTAGTTGCCTGAAAATTAATTTTAGAAGTTAACAACAAAATGGTACTATATTAAGTTTGATTTGAAAAATAAATTTTAAATTAAAGTACCAGCTCTGCTCTAATCTGATTGTGACTTTTATATCCACTTGTTGATTTAATCCTTTATTTTTGGCAGTTCTTCCTTCTCGTCGTTGATATCCTTCCAATTTTAGCATCTGCAATGAATGCATCACAAAAACCCACCCTACAAAGAATATATTATGAATATTTATTAATTTACAAATTACATCGTAAATTATTGAAGTAATATAGTACCAACCTTCTGTGTACCATGTTGGCAAGAACATCTTCATCTCCTCAAAATTCATATCCTCGTATCCCGTCTTCGCATGTAAGTCTCTCCTTATCTTGAAAAATGTATCCCTCATTCTCCTCCACCAAATGAATAAAGGCTCGATGATAAGCCTCCTTCCCTAGACCCAGAATTAGGCAATACCAACTCTGAAAGCCACTACAAAATATCAGAAGAAAACGTGACAAAAAATTGCTAAGACATTTCTAAAAAAATATTCTTACCAGAAACATCTCAACAATCTCTCCTACTCAGTAGCAGGGTGATGAATCTCGGATTCATCACTCTAAATCTCATTAATTAAGCTCAAATCCCTCAAAATCAACAGCATTTCTGCATTTTGTCTTGCATAATTAGCATTCATGCATGTTTACATAAGAATTGCATTTTAGCACTAATTTCTGCAGAAAATAAGAAGCCAAAAATCTCAGCCAAATTTGACCTGTAAATAGCCTAACTTCCCGATTTTTTATCTCATTCATGCTAACTCCGAATGACCCAAAACTACCTCCACTGTGTACATATCACTAACAAGAATAGAAAAATACAAAAAAATCACTAACCCAAATAAGTGGACCAAAAACCGAAACCCTAGTTGCAAGATTTCCAGACTAAGAACCTCATATCTTCTCCATATAGTGTCCATTTTAATCCAACTCGCCTTCGAACTAATATACATTCGATTATCTTCAAAACAAGACCAAGTTCAAGTGAATCAGAGCTCATATGTGAAAGTTGGGTTTTGGGCCTCTTTTGTACATTTTGTATTTTAGCGGTTTTTGACCTATTATTTTATGTACATATTTAACCTATTTTAGTTGATTTCTTTTTCATCTGTCATATATGATGAAATTTTTATTAAAATGCGTAAAAATCTAAATTCAAATTGAGCTTGAAATCAAAGAAACAAATTGAGTTCGAGTCTTCTCTAACAAACTGTACAAAATTGGTCTTTTTCATGTCTTATTTTATTTCTTCGTTTTTCTTAATAAAAATCCAAAAAATCGATTAATGTGTAATTATTTATCTTTGATTTTACCATATTTTTTCTAGTACCTGGATTCAAAGTGATATAAAAATTAATAAAACCCAAAAATCAAGGTATTCAATGAACATGGGATACCCCAAAAATTCACTTTGTGCAATTGATCGATTTTGGTTTTTATGTGTTCATGAACGTTGTAGATCTCATCGAGACGAGGAATTTTCGTGGAGAAACTTTTTCAATCCGAGATCCTTTGCTATTTATTTTGCATTTTACAAAGTATTTAATTTGTGATTTTTGTGGTGCTGATCGGAGCTGCCACGTGTTAGCCATTTTTGGCATTTTTAATTATCATTTTCATTAAAAATAAATAAAAAATAAGATAAAAAATAATAACAAATCCCGCACGTACGACGCACGTGCCTCTCAGGCACGTGCAACGCACATGCTCTGCGCCCTTCATCACCTGGTCACCACGTGGCCCCATCTGGGCCATCCGATCATCGACCGATTGGACGGTCCAGGGGACGTCGTCTTCCTCCTTCGATTGCGCCGCCCACGAATCCCCACGATTCCGTCGCCGATTTCACCAAACCCCTAATCAGATCTCTCACCGATCTCCCTGATCGTAATAGATCCATGCCGCCAATCAATCAGACCCTCGAATCCTTCCGATCTCGTCAACCTCCCATCAAATCCCAATCACCAACTCCAGTGATCCCCAATCTCTGACACCCTCCAATCCCGTGACCATCGCCAACCTCTTATTTAAGCACGCCCCCCACCGCCGACAGAACTTATCTGCCGATAGCTCAGTACTCAACGCAATAGTGACGGTGACAGTGCCACCATTTTGTCCCGGTGAGATCCTAAGCCCTTCGGGCTTCGTTGCAGACGCGGCTTCCCCGACGACCTACCATGGCTCCACCTTGGCGTCGAGCCACCGACAACGTCCATCGACTTCAACCTCCATCGACTACATCTCCGGCTTTAACGCCCTCCCCAGCACCTTCACCGACGCCTCCGGCCAATTCCATCGCCATCAACCATCGACCTCCGATGACCCCCTCCTACCTTCATCTCCGCAATCAATGCAAGCTCCATCGCAACGGCTTCCCCTTTGCATCACCAGCCGCTCGCCACCGCCGGTCAACGCTCGAATTTACAGTGCATTTGCATGCATAGATTTTCTTATAAAAATCATTTTGCATATTTCAGTGTTTGTTTTATAATAGGTATTGAAACTAGTATTTTCGAGGTCTAGGATTTTTCTCAGATCAATCACCTAGTGATAGATCTTAGGTAATTTTGTTCCTTGAGAAAAATTAGGTTTAATATTTATTATAATTAAAAATCGAAGTTCTTTTTGTTTGCATTTAAAAATTCATAAAAAAATTATCTTGCAATCAAAAAATTCCAAAAAAAATTACAATGCATTCATTTCATCATATCTTGCATCATGGCCAGGTTTCATATTCTTCGGACATCTTTTGAGCGTAATTTATATTTTAGTCCTTAAAATAGGCCGAAATTACATTTTGCATACTTTTTTGCATTAAAAATTCCATAAAAAGACCGCCTCAAAAACCACACACGAATTTTGATAGACATAATTCTAGGTTGTTCATTTTCCTTCTTGTGTTCAACCTTGGGACTTTCTCAAGTAAAATAAACATAAAATCGCATTCATTAACATCGAAAAATATTTTATGCGGCTATTTTCTTGACCGATTTCGAGTGCCACCTACAACGAAATGACACACCAATTTTTACGTACGAACAAATACACATTTACACATCTTTAACACAGTAGAAATCGGACTCGTCAAATGGCGCCGTTGCCAGGGAGGCAAACAGCTTACTTTTGTGTTTTGGAAATTTTCGTTCGGTTTTCCGTATTCAGGTAGTCTGACCCTTGATTTTTTCATTGTAAATTCCATAATTTTTTATCTGTATTTATTTTCAGCATTTATTTTTTATATTTTATTGGTCGCTCTCTTACATTATCTCTCTCTTATTTTTCTTGCGAGGTACCCGGCGCACGTAAAGCGGTTTGTCAAGAACCGAGGCATCTTCACCGACTTCCGAAAAAAGCTGCAATTAATTTAAGATCGAGTCGAGTCATGAGAGAGCGTAGAGTCTAGGTTTTTAATTTCTTCAAATTTTAAATTTCTGTAATTAATTGCTCATTTATAGCAGGGTCCGTTTGGACTCTCGCATGTTTAAAAAAGACCTCAAACTTTTTATGTGGAGTTTCGTGGTCTAATTTACTCTCCGGTGAGGATGTGGCTCGACTTGAGTGGCGAATAGGCTAGACCTGCACATACATATCTCTCTTGAGTGGCGATTAGGCTAGACCTGCACATACGGCTCTCTCTTAAGTGGCGATTAGGCTAGACCTGCACATATGACTTTCATAGCATTTTAATTTTTATTGTGCTTGTAGGAATTAGGCCACACTTCACCATTAATTGAAACGCACATAGATCGTTTAATTTAGCTAAATTTAACTCATTTCTGCCCCGCTAATAGAACTTTCTGCTAGGTACGGTTTTTCATCAGCTTGCATTCATTTAGATTAATTTTTCAATTTCTGTATAGCATCCCACATGGAGATTGCGAGGATTTACTGTAAGTCTTCTAACTAAGAATACATCATCGTTTTTCGCGTGCATCGGCTTTTCCAGAATTTCTCCCTCTTGTTTTGTCACATAATTTTAAGAGGAAATTGGGACTGGACGGTAGAGGTGTATTTCTGCTCACTTAAATTCTTTACTGATCGCCTAATAAAAATTCGGACTGCTAAATATAGTTGATTTGAAATTAACCTATAAAATCTAGATTCTTTACGAGAGAGCAACCCCGACCTTGGATGCTTTTATTTTTCTAAGTGAACGAGAGACGACACTTAAGGTTAGAACCAAGCTCCGACATTTTCATTTAGACTACTGATTTTAAAAACGATTAGCTACTTCTTAGTGAGGAATATGGGTAGCCGATAAACGGTCCGGACTTCCTTAGAAGAGTGGGTGGTTTAAATGGCACTACATAAGACTCTGCCCTTAAGTAACATGGGTAGCCGTTTTACAGTCCGTACTTACACTTATACTGGCTCAAAGTAGATGCACTAGTCATAGGAATTCGAGACAGCCTTTAAGAAAATCTTTGGCACCTAACAGCTCGCTAATTAATTTTCAAAGATTGATTTATCACCAACTAAAATTAAAAAGATAATAGCCGAACTCTTACGGCTTCATTGTGTGAGTTGGTGAACTCGGGTTTGATTTGTATTTGTATTTGTGTGCGTGAACCAATATCAAAGATCAAAAGCCGTACATTTGATAAAATTTCTTTTGACTATCTTGTGCAATCATTTCTCTCCTTTCTTGATTTAAACCTCATCATGGAACTCTTGTCCAAAAACTCTTGCAGACCCAACCCCTCATTCCTTTCAGCTCTTTCAAAAATGGCTGAACAACTATATAAGAATCCATCAGAATTATATTATGAAAATGAATTCGTATCAATTAGACCCAAAACTCCTCCTCTAACTTCTTCCTCTCCGTAAATTATCTCATTCCTCCTAAATCTGTTGTGGATTGTCTACACATCTTTCGGAAGATACCTAGCACAGAATGTTACAACTTCTTTGTAAATATACTGCGAACTTATTGATCCTTCAACTTTACTTTTATTTCGGACCTTTCTTTTGAGAAAGAACATTAACCTATGTAAAACATGTAAACATTTTGTTCATATGTTAAAGAATAAAAAAAAGAATTTAATATTTATAAATGCCTTTCAAATGGATACATCCAACAATATTTAATGGGCCCTCCAACTTTTGCTTCTTATGGAATATGAATCATCATATGCTCCATTGAATCAAGAACTGATGACGTAAATATCTTTTCTAAATTACACATAATCACAAGAATATTTTTCTCAAGATATTCCATATCCATCCGGTGTACACGAGACGAGAAGAGAACCTGAAAAAATCTACAGACATCTGATAGAACATCGACAACATTTTTTGGTAACAATCCTCTGAACACTACCAGTAGCAATCTTCCCATGAAAACATGACAGTCATAACTTTTCATTCCCTTAAATGAGAAGTGCTTTATATCAACCAAATTCAAAAAATTTAATGTATATACGTCTGGAAATTTCAATTTACTTGTCCATTTGCAGACAAGCTTCACTTGATTTCTGTCTAATGTATACTTCGCTTTAGGAAGTTCAACCCTTCCATTATAATGTTCCTTTATATGTAACTTACTGATTGCATATGATTCATAAATGACGACGAGACTTTATTGCACCTTTTATGTAATCGGTTACATTAATAACAATATAGAAGATGTTATCAAAGATATTTTTCTCTATATGCATAACATCTAAGTTGTGTCGCATCAATAACTTAATCCAATTTGGTAATTCTCAAAATATACTCTTCTTAATCCAATTATGTCTGTCATCAAAACAAAGAAGATGTTTTATTTTATCCGCATTCTGTAAGGCTGATTTATCCAATTCTTCCAAATTTGATAATATCGTATCGTCGGTCTTAAATGTCCTAAACCTAACCCATCGTTGACCTAAACCTATTATACTTACTCTATAGGATGAGAAGTGAAGTGTCTTAATTATGTTATCATTTGAGCTTGTCCATAAGGATTCAAACTTACTAAAAGACACTCGTTGTCACATGCTTGCTTAGTTCTGAGGAAAATTCGGCAGCATAACCATGCACCTCTCCCATATACCTCAAAAATAAATCGAAGTCAACTTTCAAAATAATCATATTAGTGATTATTTCGATAGAAAATTATGATTGATTTGGTATATCGAAGACAAAGGGGATATGAAATTGTATTTCCATCAAAAACAAACAGCTTGTCACAACGATCACATTTTAGTAAGTTTGTATCCTTGCGAACCCCCTTAGTCTAGTATCTCCGAACTAAGGAAAGATAACAAAAATGTAATACTTTAGGATCACTTTACGTCATACATTTATACGTGATACAAATAAGATTATAAAATATTCTTAAAATATTTATTCATTTATGTTAACCGAGCATTTACGTATATTTGGTTGATTAACGATGGGGATATGGATAAGTCTGGTTCTAAATTAGTGCCTAATAAAGTATTTAAATGAATATTTTTGGAAGTGTACTTACAAAAAAAGATTTCTCCACCTGTAAACATCAAAATCCATGACCATTGGACTGGGATATGTCATCCCAAAGTGAGTCCAATAATAATGTGCAAAAAATAAAAAAATATAACACAGTTTGAGGTGATCAAATCCTCCAACGTGTTGCACACACCTCTCGATGTGTAGGGCTACACACCACCCGATGTGGAGGGATGCACTGTGTGTGAATGATTTTATATTATTTAATAATAAGTACTTCGTGTTTTAGCCTTATCATCAACCTAACTATAAATTACTGTGATATACTTGGTCACATTAACTAGAATTTAATGTGATAAAAGAAATGTTGGTGTTTGTCATATCTCATATACACACTATATGAAATAGTCTAACTCATATGAACACTCCATGAAGAGGATGTTTGTATATATGAAGAAAATTATACCTAATGTTATTCACAAGTTATACCTAATGTTAATTATTTAAGCACAATTATACAATATCATGGCATGATATTCCTATTTCGTAAGTTTTAGTCATTGTAAAAAATCAACAAGGTATATTAACAAATATAAATGTTATAAGGGTGTTCATATCCTTTATATAATACCAAGTTTAGTCATAATATTGATTGTGTCATTTCATCGAACACCTACCACGTATAAAATTTTTCATATAAATGAGGCAACCATCACCATGTATAACAAGAATATATTAAACAAATCTCATCCTAAACATAAAAAACATATTCAATCACTGGAATGTATACAAAATAACAAACAATAAAACAAAAATTTGAAAACCTAAAACTATCCAAACAAGAGTAATATGCAAGGAGATGTCAAAAAACGATATAAAGGATGAAGTAATATACTGAAGGGAAGATGTCTATCTACTTGAAACACGCAAAGGAAAGTCGTCGGCGTCGAGGAGGGACGTGCAGGGATCGCCAACAGCCTTGTTTGGGGGGGGGGAATTCGAGAGGAATGAGGAAGAAAGGTCGCGTGTCGTTCTGTTTAAGGTATTGATCGAACATTCTTATGTGCTCGCCAATCTGTTCGTAGGTGCTCACCCATATATTGCACGTGTTCGCAGGTGCTCGCCCACTTGGAATTAGCTGCAACTGTATTTTCCTTGAAATTTTGGAGGCACTATTGATATGGGGAGACATGTCAAATTTTCATTGATCATAAGAGCCTGAAATATATATTCTCCCAGAAATAATTGAATCTAAGATAGAGAAGATGGTTGAAACTGATAAAGGATTATGATTGTATCATTGAGTATCATCTTGGGAAAGCAAATGTAGTAGCAGATTCTCTTAGTCGAAAGTCTAGTGGTGGATTGTCATATATAAAGACCGACCGACACCCATTATTGGCACAATTGAGGGGACTGCATGCAAGCCTGTCAATACATGATGTTGGGATTTTGTTGGCTACTCTACAAGTTAGGCCTATATTATATGATAAAATACAAGATTCTCAAGGATACGATAAAGAAATTAGAAGATTATGAGAGAAGGTGGAGAAGGAAGAATTGCCTGATTTCACGATAAATGAGCATGGAGTATTACTTTTCAAACAAAGACTTTGTGTCCCTATATCTGAAGAACTCAAAATGGACATTCTTGCAAAAGCACATAACTCCATATACGCAATGCACCGAGGAAGAACGAAGATATATAGAACATTAAAAACATGCTATTGGTGGTCGGGAATGAAAAGATAAATTGCAGAATATGTTTCTAGATGCTTAACTTGTCAGCATACTAAATCAGAACATATGCGACCAGCTAGTGTATTGCAACCGCTTCCGATACCTAAATGGAAGTGGGAAAACATTACTATGGACTTTGTTATTGGACTGCCCAGGACTCATCGAGGTCATAATGCGATATAGGTAGTTGTCGATAGATTGACTAAATCCTCTCATTTCTTAGCAGTCAATATGCATATACATTGGATCGCTTGGGTAAATTTTTTGTGTATGAAACAGTAAGGTTACATGGAGCACCTGTGTCGATTGTGTCTGATAGAGATCCTCGTTTCACTTCTAGACCTGTGTCGATTGTGTCTGATAGAGATCCTCGTTTCACTTCTAGACTTTGGCCTAGTTTACACAAAGTGATGGGTACAAAATTAGCATTTAGTAATGCTTTCCATCCACAAACTGATGGACAGTCTGAGCGGACTATTTAAACTTTGGAAGATATGCTTAAAGATTGTGCCTTAAGTTTTAAAGACAGTTGGGATGAACATCTATCCCTTATGGAGTTTTCTTATAATAATAGCTATCAGGCGAGTATTGGGATGGTACCATATGAAGCCCTTTATGGCCGAGTATGCAGAACTTCGGTTTGCTGGAATGAGGTAGGACAACGTAAGTTGGTCCAACCTGAATTAGTACAAAATACGATGGAGAAAATTGAGGAGATCAAGAGAAACTTGAAGGCTGCACAAGATAGACAGAAAAGTTATGCGGATAAGAGAAGAAGAGATCAAGATTTTCAAGTTGGTGATTAGGTATTTTTATGAGTATCTCCTTGAAAGCGTATAATCAGATTCGGAAAAAAGGGAAAACTAAGTCTACGATACATTGGTGCGTATGAAGTTACAGAAAGAATTGGTAATGTAGCATATTGTCTTCACTTCCATCCGAGCTAGCTAGGATACATGATGTTTTTCATATTTCTTGAAGGATATGGAATTATCCTCAAGCGCATCACGGAAGCGTGATCGTCGTATCGGATACGATGAAGAACGACTAGTCACACTAGTTGTTCGGTGCAACGGAATTTAAAAATTTTTTATTCGATGAAACCACATGATCCGAGAACCATTCTCAGATTGTTTCATCTATAACCACAACAAGTATAATGCAATACCTCTTGAAGCGTGGTTGATCAAGTCTCTAAGAGAAGAGACTTCCCGTCTCAAGTCCAATCGTCGGTGAGACCGCTTGCGAGCGCGGGGATGAACCGTGTTGTCCTCGCAATCCAAGAAGTAGATCCAGGCGTAGTTGCTCCTGATCTCGTCACACGAGATCAAACGTCTCCTTCGTGAGTGCAACACTCCAAGAAGACGGAGAACCGAAGAACGTCGAAGCGGCGGTGCGGTGGCGAGAGCGTCGACGATTCTCTCCTCTAGGGTATGGTGGATGGCCAGCAAAGTTAGAGGGAGAGAAGGCTGTCGTGTATGAAGAAAGAGAGAGAGAGAGCTCCGATATTGCATGTAATAAGAGAGCATGGTATGCCTCTCTATTTATAGGGTTTTGGGATCTATGGATCTCAATCCATGTGACATATAAAATCAATGGATGAGATTGATTTATACCAATCCAATGGTCAACATTGTTGTTGGTAAAACCATCAAATTTGGATTAAAATATATTTGACAAAATCAAATATAAATTAGTCCTAAATCAACCCAATAAATAAGGAGAGAATGTACATGGATATTTCATCTCCATTCACCTTCCATATGGACGCCCACCCTTTCCTATTTGAAATAGGGTGCCACCCACTCTTTTCATGGGGAGAGCAATCTCATGATAATTCATGAGATTGCATATCTTCATGGAAATCTCTCTTTATTTATTTGCAACAAATTTGTTGTGTTTTATTCTTCAAAAATAATTCACAATTATATTTGAGAAGGGTTGCAATCTTGCCATGAAAAAATTGTGAATCATATTCACAACCCAAAACAACATATAATTTACATTGTCAATTAATTACACAATGTGTATCCAATACACATAATAATTAATCAACACATATAAATTGTAATTAGCTCTCTCTAATACATTATAAATCACATTTATAATATATTATGAATAATTGGATATTTCTATCCACATTATTCTTATCCATAATAATCAAATCACATTTAATTATATTGGATAATTTCTTCATACTTCAAGATGATTAAATCACATTTAATCATGATTTCTTCATTGCTTAGATCTTATGGAATTATTCTTGAACCCTTCAAGAATAATGCAATCTCTCCGCAGATACTTGAAGATAAGGACAGGGCGATTGTATTGTTCCATGTATAGTGACTTGGATGTTGAGATCATATCTCAAATCCAGATCCCATGGACCTCCCACTGATGCTTGATCAAATCAAGACCGTAAACCTAATCTTCTCATTGCATCTGAATCTCATTCAGATCAATGTCCAGTTCATGGACTAAGATTAGGTCACTTCTCTAATGAGAGTAGTCACTAAAATCCAAACAAGTTTCATCACTCCCTCGGAATGGAAGTGCCATGGTTATACAATCGTATATGATCAAATCACCCTCATTTATTCCCAATACCAGTATATCCTGCATACTGGAAGACTTATGATCATTCTGAAGATAAAGATCACTTTTGCACTGTCATCTTCAGGGTTAGATCTTTTAAGTTTCTTAATCTTGGTCATTGGGATTGGTATAGATCATATGCTTTCACAAAGCATATATCTTACCTTCAAATTCATGTCATGCTTCCAAAGCATGACGACCACGCATGGAATTTGTTCAGTCCCAATACCTCATGAGTGAGCTCATGTCTCCCGATTCACAAGTGAACCTATATGATCCCTTTGAGAGATCGTATTACTCATTTGTCCTTACATGCACACCAGCTCGTCGGTGTATAGACCTTGGTTAGGTCATCAACCTATTGGTCTGCCAAATGTACACACTCAGACATATAGAAATACATCTGTCTCTGGTCAGAGGATGCATGCCTATGTTGTGACAGTATTCAATGTAGGTCTTTGGTTATCTCGATCTCGTTAAGTCAACCCATTGACTCAACTAACCTGACACCTCCGAACCACTATTCCCATGCAGAGGACCTGCATCAGGAGGTCAGTCAGATATCAGCCATATGAGATAGGATTGCCATCTCCTACTCAGGTTGGATATCATCACTTAATAATCATTTGATCATGCTTGATGAGTCCTCTATCTAACTCCTTAGATATTCATCCAAGCATGAGCCTCTATGATTCATCCAATGAATCAACAGCTGTATGATCATCAAGTTGGCCATGGTACATAACCTTTATTGTACAGAGGGACCCTATATGCATTCATTCATTTAATCTTAGAAAGGGAGTGAAAAATAATCATTATCTTTCATTGATAATTTATTCATTACAATAACATTTATCGTAGAAATGGTTCGCTCGGGGCTTACAATGCTAACAATCTCCCACTAGCCCTCAGAACCATTCAGGTACAATCTTTAAACCCATACTCATTACATGCTGGTCAAAAACCTTCTGTGTCAGAGGTTTGGTAAGGGGATCATCAGTGTTGTCAGCAGAGGCCACCTTGGTGATGATGATGTCACCACGCTTTTGTATCTTCTGAATGATGTGGTATTTCCTTTCCACGTACTTGCTCTTTTGATGCCATCTAGGTTCCTTTGCCTGGGCAATGGCTCCCGTGTTATCGCAGAGTAACGGGATGGGAGTATCAGAGGAAACTATGCCAAGCTCCAGTACGAGCTTGCGCAACCATACCGCCTCCTTTGCAGCATCCGATGTGGCAATGTATTCGGCTTCTGTTGTCGAATCTGCAGTAGTGTCCCGCTTCTTGCTTCTCCAGCTCACATCACCACCATTCAACAAGAACACGACACCTGATGTCGACTTTCGGTCATCTACATCTGATTGGAAGTCAGAATCTGTATATCCCAAGACTTGGAGATCACCATCTCCATAGACCAAGATGTAATCTTGCGTCCGTCTTAGATATTTGAATATGTTCTTTACTGCATTCCAGTGTTGCTCTCCATAGCAGGATTGGTAACGACTAACCACTCCCACTGCATGGCAGATATCTGGCCTAGTATACATCATGGCATACATTAAGCTTCCTACGACTAATGAATAAGGACATCCAGCCATGGCCTTCTTTTCCTTAACAGTTTGAGGAGCCATTCCTTTAGATAGGTGGATACCATGTCTTAAGGGTAGGAATCCTTTCTTAGAACTATCCATACGAAATTATTCAAGAATCTTCTTAATGTATCCATGTTGTGACAATCCCTAAATCCTCTTTTCTCGGTTTTTGAACAACTTTAGGCCTAAGATGTAAGAGGCTTCTCCAAGAGCTTTCATCTCAAAGGTATGGGATAGCCAAATCTGTATACTGGTCATCATCCCTGTATCATTCTCAATGATAAGGATGTCATCTACGTAAAGCACGATGAACACAATGGCGCTCCCACTAGTCTTCTTGTATACACAAGGTTCATCAGGATTCTGCACAAAATCATAACTCTTTATGGTTTCGTCGAATCTGATGTTCAAGCTACGAGAAGCTTACTTGAGCCCATAGACGGATTTCTTCAGCTTGTATACTTTGCCATCCTCAGTCATGAAGCCCTGGGGCTACTCCATGTAGATATCCTCCTCGAGGTATTCATTGAGGAAAGCCGTCTTGACGTCCATCTGCCAGATATCGTAGTCAAGATATGCAGCTATAGCTAGCAGTGTCCTGATGGATTTAAGCATAGCCACAGGAGAGAATGTCTCATCGTAATCGATGCCTTCTCTCTGTGTGTAGTCTTTGGCTACGAGCCGTGCCTTGAAAGTCTCTACTTTCCCATCAGGTCCCCTCTTTCTCTTAAAGATCCATTTACACCCAATGGGTTTTACCCCTTTAGGTGGATCCTCTAGGGTCCATACACCATTCTTATGCATGGAGTCAATTTCTGACTTCATTGCTAGCATCCATATATCCATGTCTTGATCCACGAGTGCTTCATCTAATGAAGTAGGATCAATGTCAGTTTCACTTGACACATGGAATCCATACCTTTCAGGTGGTGCAACCACCCTCGAACTCCTTCGAAGAGGTATGCATGTCTCATCTTTATCTACTTCTTCAGTTTCTGGTCTGGGAAGCTCAGAATCCTCTTTGGATTCAATGAGTTCCTCTACTTCATTTTTATCTTGACCTTTAAGGAAATCATCCTCCAGAAACTTCACATCTCTAGAGACAAAAACCTTTTGGGTCTCAAGGTCATAAAGCTCGTATCCAATACCATCTTTAACACACCCAATGAAGTAACACTCACGAGTGCGAGATTCTAGCTTACTTGTGTCCACGTTCTTCGCATGGACCAAGCAGCCCCAAACCCTCAACTGATTAACACTAGGTTTGGTTCCATACCAGAGCTCATGAGGAGTCTTAGGCACAGATTTGGTAGGAATCTTATTCAGGATATATATTGCAGTCTCTACTCCATATCCCCAGAAACTAAGAGGTAAGTGTGCTTTACTCATCATTGAACGGACCATGTCCATGATGGTCCTGTTGCGTCTTTCAACAACACCATTAAGTTGGGGAGTTCCAGGAGAAGTGAGATTGGAAATAATTCCATTCTCCTTAAGGTATTCCTTGAATTCATCTGGTAGGTACTTGCCACCTCGATCAGATTGAATCCGTTTAATCTTCCTATCGATTTGGTTCTCAACCAAAGCCTTGAACTCTTTGAACTTTTCAAAGGTTTCGGATTTATGACGTAATAGGAAGACAAAACTGTATCGTGAATGGTCATCAATAAACGTCAAATAATATCGGTATCCATTTCGAGTCACGGTACTGAAGGGACCACATACATCGGTATGTATTAGGTCAATAATACCTTCGCATCTTGTAACCTTGTTACGGAAAGGCATCCTAGTCATTTTACCTCGAATACAATGTTCACAGGTAGGCAAAGATTGAACATGTAGACAATCTAAAGGTCCATTATTTATCAATTTGTTGATTCTATCAACAGACAAATGACCAAGCCTTTGATGCCAAATCATATTCGAATGATTTTTATTCTCCCTGGATCTCTTAGGGTTTTTATTAATGGTTGTAACATTCATGACATTCTCATTAATGCACAATTCATAGAGTCCTCCAGAAGTTAAAATACCCTCTGCAATATATTTGTCATAATGATTTATGACTAATTTATTACAGAACAGGAGTGAATATCCACTTCTAACTAGCTTAGATACAGATACCAAATTCCTTCTAACTTCAGGTACTTAAAGACATTCTTTAAATACAAGGACTCTACCATTAGATAATGATAGTTGACATGTCCCAACGGCAACTGCTGCAACACTTGCATCAGATCCCATTTGGATGACTATCTCCCCTTCCTCAAGACTTCTAGTTTCCTGAAACAAATGCAACAAATTGCATACATGAACAGAAGCACCAGAATATACAACCCAACTTCCTTCTCGTCCGACGAGAAAGTTAGTTTCAATGATGAAAGTAGATTTCCTACCTGCTGGGGCTTTACCTTTGTCTGAGGACTTCAGGTATTCTAGGCAATTATGCCTCCAGTGCCCCAACTTTTTGCAGTGGTGACAGACGTCGATTTTCTTTGACGCCATTAGAGTGGATGCATGGGAAGAAGAGCCAACACTTTGTCCCTTCTTCTTTCTCTTCTGGGCCGGACCCTTTCGAGAACCTTGCTTCCGACCGCGCTTCCCTCTGACCTGTGCAACCATTGCACTGCCAGTGGGACCATCCTTCTTCATTACGTCTTCTGCAGACTTCAATGCAGCAAGGAGAGCCACAGTTGTCAATTCCAGCTTGTTCATGTGGAATGACACTATAAAGTTATTGAAAGATTTGGGCAACGACAGCAGAATGAAGTCAGCTTGCATGTCTGCATCCATTGTTGCCCCAAGAGTCTCCAGCTCCGACAAGTACCCAAACATTTTGAGTACATATTCACGGACCGAAGTCCCTTCCTGCATCCTGCAGCAAATTAGGTCTTTCATAACATTGTACCGCTAGGTACGATTAATGTCACCAAACATTTTCTTAAGATTCTGCATTATCTCCTGGCAGGTACTCATCTCCACATGTTGCTTCTGCAGAACATTGGAGAGAGAACCTAGGATATAGCATCTAGCCAAGATATGATCTTCATCATACTTGTCATTGAATGTCTTTTCTTCCTTGGATTTAGGGTTCTCATGCTTGTCCTCGGAGAGTACATAACTTATGCGCTCAGCAGAGAGAACAAGCTCCAAATTACAGATCCAATCCGAGTAATTTAGGCCGGTCAATCGGTTGACCTCAAGAAGCCTACTAAGTGGGTTCAAAGTCTTCATTTTCTGAAATTAAGAATGCACTATATTAGAATATAAAAATATATATTCAAATTTATAATATTTGATTAAGGCATTTTAAATCAAATTGTTCTTGCTCTGTCAACCTTGAAAGTTTATTCCCTTAATCACTTTCAAAGTAAGAGATATAGTTACCAATATATCTCAAGCAAGAACTGGGATCTCCTCCTTATCTTTGTCATGTCCCAATAATATGAGAACCTATGACTCCAATAAAGAGAAGCGGGAATACATTCCACCTTGTAAGTCCAACTTGCATTTCCCAATTCAGTCTTTAATACCCGGGCCGACCACCCCTAAGGTGATGTTGACCCGTCATTAATTGAACCAGCCGTCAACAGGAATACAACTCGCTATGCGCAATCCAATATCCCTCCAATAATATGAGGACCCGGTATTGGGGTCACTACTCATACGTCCTTACTCTTTCGAGAAGCGACGAGCCCGATCCAGATGCGCTTGCATACAAGAGCTATCACTTCGGACAGGCGTCTCCCACATGCAATCCCTGGCGACAGAACCCTTCGCCTTGACGGGAGACCATGGATGTCACTTATGTGATCCTCCATATCATATTAAAATTTTAGTCAATTATTATGAATCATATTCATATAATTAATTCTTCCAATGGAAGTGACAACTCTATTCATAATAGAGTGTCTAAATTGGACATAATCAATTTAATCATATTAAATTAATTATCAATCCAATTCAATCATTCAAACTTGATTATTTTACTTGAATATATATGGTAATATCTCAAAATATGTGTTAATTTGAATTTTAATAATTAGAAAATACACCTTGATTTTGTCCGACATTATACAGTCCCTACCCGCTGTCATGGCCAGTACTGACGAGAGTGGGACGGACCACATACGTTGCAACCCGCTACCCCAATGCTCTCCGACTAGTCACCATATCCGTCTCAGGAAAGCATAATGCCAGATATATCAATTTGTACTTGAGATGATCATCGGTTTTTCAACTGAAATTATACCATATAGTAATAATCAAAATATTTTTGATTATAAGGAAATTTGCTATACAAATTCCCAATCCTATTCAAGTATCAAGTTTGAAGATTGTGATTTCCAATTATGATTTAGATGACATCTAATCAATTAATTGGTTGAGGCCAAGTCAATTAGGTAAATAATCATCTTCCAATATTTCACAAATATTTTTCAAGATTATTTCATGAAATTAACAAATAATTTCACTAATTGACAATCACTTGGTTCTAGATTAGGACTGCAATTTTAGTAGTGACCCCTACTCAC
The DNA here is from genome assembly GCA_037367405.1 of Ottelia alismoides. Classification (NCBI taxonomy): domain Eukaryota; kingdom Viridiplantae; phylum Streptophyta; class Magnoliopsida; order Alismatales; family Hydrocharitaceae; genus Ottelia; species Ottelia alismoides. Next base: position 703,504 of record JAZKJV010006800.1, on the reverse strand, counting down.
TAAAATTAACATATCTCAATCAATTTAAATCCAAATTAGACAAACTCAATTTCAAAAGATTGATAAATTGATTTAGGACAGAAGACAAGTGATGTTTCACGTATTTCGAGATAGATGATAACGGTAAATAACTCTTTAATCATGTTAAAATCTACTGTTCCCGCAACAATGCATACATGTTCATTAAAACAACCATATCTAGAGCATACGAAATCTGATTTGCGCAAACTCATATCCTATGATTTTCTTATTTAATGGGGAACAAAATCCAAGTAAATAATTCGTGCTTAAACAATTTAAACTTGGCTGAAGTTATTTACTAAGCAGATCTGCGAAATCAAATGCGATAAAAACTTTCGCGACCTTAACAAACCCAAGTCGTCCCCGGTTTTCGAATCATATTCGAAAACGTCGACTTAAGGCTCTGGTACCATTTGAAGGATATGGAATTATCCTCAAGCGCATCACGGAAGCGTGATCGTCATATCGGATACGACGAAGAATGACTAGTCACACTAGTTGTTCGGTGTAGCGGAATTTAAAAATTTTTTATTCGATGAAACCACATGATCTGAAAACCATTCTCAGATCGTTTCATCTATAACCACAACAAGTACAATGCAATACCTCTTGAAGCGTGTTTGATCAAGTCTCTAAGAGAAGAGACCTCCTGTCTCAAGTCCGATCGTCGGTGAAACCGCTTGCGAGCGCGGGGATGAACCGCGTTGTCCTCGCAATGCAAGAAGTTGATCCAAGCGTAGTTGCTCCTGATCTCGTCGCATGAGATCGAACGTCTCCTTCGTGAGTGCAACACTCCAAGAAGACGGAGAACCGAAGAATGTCGAAGCGGCGGCGAGAGCGTCGACGATTCTCTCCTCTAGGGTATGGTGGACGGCCACAAAAATTAGAGGGAGAGAGGGCTGTCATGTATGAAGAGAGAGAGAGAGAGAGCGCTCCAATATTGCATGTAAAGAGAGAGCATGGTATACCTCTCTATTTATAGGTTTTGGGATCTATGGATCTCAATCCATGTGACATATAAAATCAATTAATGAGATTGATTTATGTCAATCCAATGGTCAAGATTGTTGTTGGTAAAACCGACAAATTTGGATTAAAATATATTTGACAAAATCAAATATAAATTAGTCCTAAAACAACCCAATAAATAAGGAGAGAATTTACATGGAGATTTCATCTCCATGCACCTTCCATGTGGACGCCCACCCTTTCCTATTTGGAATAGGGTGCCGCCCACTCTTTCCATGGGGAGAGCAATCTCATGATAATTCATGAGATTGCATATCTCCATGGAAATCTCTCTTTAATTATTTGCAACAAATTTGTTGGGTTTTATTCTTCAAAAATAATTCACAATTATATTTGAGAATATTGCAATCTTGCCATGAAAAAATTGTGAATCATATTCACAACCCAAAACAACATATAATTTACATTGTCAATTAATTACACAATGTGTATCCAATACACATAATAATTAATCAACACATATAAAATATAATTAGCTCTCTCTAATACATTATAAATCACATTTATAATATATTATGAATAATTGGATATTTCTATCCACATTATTCTTATCCATAATAATTAAAACACATTTAATTATATTGGATAATTTCTTCATACTTCAATATGATTAAATCACATTTAATCATGATTTCTTCATTACTTAGATCTTATGAAATTATTCGTGAACCCTTCAAGAATAATGCAATCTCTCCGTAGATACTTGGAGATAAGGACATGGCGATTGTATTGTTCCACGTATAGTGACTTGGATGTTGAGATCATATCTCAAATCCAGATCCCATGGACCTCCCACTGATGCTTGATCAAATCAAGACCGTAAACCTAATCTTCTCATTGCATCTGAATCTCATTCAGATCAATGTCTAGTTCATGGACTAAGATTAGGTCACTTCTCTAATGAGAGGAGTCACTAAAATCCAAACCTGTTTCATCACTCCCTCGGAATGGAAGCGTCATGATTATACAATCGTATATGATCAAATCACCCTCAGGTATTCCCAATACCAGTACATCCTGCATACTGGAAGACTTATGATCATTCTGAAGATAAAGATCACTTTTGCACTGTCATCTTCAGGGTTAAATCATTTAAGTTTCTCAATCTTGGTCATTGGGATTCGGTATAGATCATATGCTTTCACAAAGCATATATCTTACCTTCAAATTCATGTCATGCTTCCAAAGCATGACGACCATGCATGGAATTTGTTTAGCCCCAATACCTCATGAGTGAGCTCATGTCTCCCGGTTCACAAGTGAACCTGTATGATCCCTTTGAGAGATCGTATTACTCATATGTCCTTACATGCACACCACCTCGCCGGTGTATAGACCTTGGTTAGGTCATCAACCTATTGGTCTGTCAAATGTACACACTCAGACATATAGCTATACATCTGTCTCCGGTTAGAGGATGCATGCCTATGTTGTGACAGTATTCAACGTAGGTCTTTAGTTATCTCGATCTTGTTAAGTCAACCCATTGACTCAACTAACCTGACACCTCCGAATCACTATTCCCATTCAGAGGACCTGCATCAGGAGGTCAGTCAGATATCAACCATATGAGATAGGATTGCCATCTCCTACTCAGGTTGGAGATCATCACTTAATAATCATTTGATCATGCTTGATGAGTCCTCTATCCAACTCCTTAGATATTCATCCAAGCATCCGCCTCTATGATTCATCCAATGAATTAACAATTGTATGATCATCAAGTTGGCCATGGTACATAACCCTTATTGTACAGAGGGACCCTATAGTGCATTCATTCATTTAATCTCAGAAAGGGAGTGAAAAATAATCAATAACTTTCATTGATTATTTATTCATTACAATAATATTTATTGTAGAAATGAATCGCTCGGGGCTCACATTTCTAACATTTCTACCCTTCGAAAATATATTCTAGACCCATCACATGTTATACAACTGCAGGAAATTCAACTAAAGGAGGATCTTTCTTACAAAAAGATTCCATTACAAATTTTAGATTATAAAGTTCAAGAACTTCAGACAAAGAGGATACCTGGTAAAAGTTCTATGGAGAAGCCATGCTATAGAGGAAGCAACATGGGAACGACAAGATGAAATGTGATCTCAATACCTATAGTTGTTCCCAAATTGACCGAGGTATGTAAATTTCGAGGACGAAATTTATTTTAAGTAGGGAAGATTGTAACACTCAGGTACGACAAAATATTTCCCTATACTAAATTTAATGTTCAAGGATGGTGATGATTGGATACAAACATATTGTTATTATATTTATTTTAGAATATGTATATAAATATAGAATGACATAGATAAAGTTTTATTTGGACAAGACTTTAGAGATCAAAGTATGCTCGACGGATAAGAGAAAAGATTGGTGTAATATGTCTAGATTGTGGATTATGAATACTTATATTTTAATGGTAATGCCTTAAGATTATTGGATACGAATACATGTGCAGCTAAAATTATTGACAAATGCAAGAAGTGTATCACTATATCCATTCTCAAAACAGATACGAAGTCAAAGATTTGAATTAAACAAGATTACAATATAATATATACGAAATACTTATCCTGAAAAAAAGGGAGGAAAAAGAAATATTCCTATGTGCATAACATGACAAGCTATGGGCATGATACCAATACGTATATGTGTATGCACGTGGGCTAAAAAGTAGGGGAATGGAAATAGTAGGTATATTTATACCTAGGGTTATGTTGCCAACATTTGAACTTTTCACCGAGAGATAAAATCATGCATAGCTTGTGCCTTCTTCCACCGACAAATATATACATGACTTAAGAAGGGATTATTATTTTCTCATCTGAATGGAGGTGAGTCAGTGACACCTGTAGTGAAATATGGACATATGTAGCTTTTGTATTATTGTTGAGGGATTATTCTTTACAAGGGTGATACATATAGAGGAGAGGATTCTAATGTAGTCAAATGGGCACCCGAGGTGAATTCTCAGGAACAAAAGAAAAAGTTATCAAGGGTTTTACAGACTTACTGCAACAAGGTTTGTCACTTATTCATCATCCCTCCGGGTTTGTCACCCCTCTTTAACAAGGTGTAGGGTGGCATACATCATGTGAGGATCTCTTGTTACGCCACATATATTAGAAATTTTACATCCTTTCCTTTTTACAATAGGTTTTTTTTACAAGTACATGTAAATCTAACGATGTAGAAAAATATATACCTAATTTTCATGATAATTTCTACTAAACTGATCGAACGTAAGATAACCATGAATTGACCCCAAGTTTCCTGATCTTAGAGTAGAGATGAATTTAGATATTTGAAGTTGTGAAAAAAACGGGGACAATGGGTGTTTGAGATTCCAAGATGTACCCGAAATGGGTAGTGATGGAATTACCATATTATATTAGCAAGGAAGTTATTAGGAATGACATGACAAATCGAGTTTTGTTTAATATCTTGATGTAATTTTTTATGCTTTATATAATATTTCAATAATATGAAGTGTAGTTGAAATCAGAAGGACAAAGAGGTTATATCTCCAGAGATATGATTTTTGGTGAATGACTTGTACATCTAAAATTTTAAGACTATATTAAAAGTCTAACGGATCAATTTTGTTCATGCCCGTGGAAAATAAACAACCTAATCTTCCATTTGGATTTTCAATATAGATCTTTTAGAGTTATACATGGATATTATAGTCACATTTGTTTCTTAGGTATATTATTGAGAGACACGTGAAGCATAATGAACTGGTACTTTATATGACATCATATTTTAGCACCTTGAATGAATGAGTATAGTGAGCTCTTATATAAGATAATTAATTATGGATCAGGTTAGTTAGAATAAGCCATAAACATTAATTATCATGGGCAGGATATAATTTAATCACGGAAGGGGGATACCACGTATAATGAAAATACTTATATTTACAAGGTTGGAATTAAGCGCAAGCATGCAAAATGTACATTTGCATGATAGAGAGAGAACTTAATATACTTGAAAATACACAATAGAATAGCACACCGCTTTGGACTTTTTTTAATCTGTACGTTTTAAATATCAATCCTATAGGTGATCATTTACTTGAATTTCGTACTTTAGGAGGAAACACTTTGAAAGCTAACTCAGGAGAAGTTATTCAAGACCAATAAGGGATAATACATTTTACAGGTGAGTGGCCTCAAGCCTATTTTAAGATATAATCCATATTTTCGCATGTACATTTCAATATGGTAGTTTTGATGCTTTCTAATGATACAATTATATGTGTGTAATCTAGCTTGATAATCGGATAAGTTTTAGTTTATTCAAGATGATGTCAGCTTAATAATATTGATATTGTACGCAAGCTTAATGTATGGTAGAAAAACTACTTTTGTGTTCAGTATTCAATTATGTTGTTTTACTACTACTTAAGTTTTCAGATAGATACAGATAAGTTCAGTATGATGATTTGGATATCACAAATTTCTCCGTTAACAGTTATATTACTATGGATAAAAAATATGTCATAATCAATGACCACCACAGTAGCTCTCAGACATGATCATGAACTACCCATGAGATATGGTGACGTCATCAGATATGACCCTGAAACATGCATCAGATATGGCAACCATCGTATATGATTCAGAGGACTTTGGGTCTGCATTCTGTATACACATGGGATTTGGGCCGTATGCAATATGTTCTTTCGCCTTTGGGGTTGTCTATGCGTGTGATTCAGTTTATTTCAGTGTTCACGAATGTAGTACGTTAGCCACAGTGATGTTGTTATAATAATTGAAAAATACAAAATTTCATTTCAGTAAGATTTTCAAACCTGTTACTAAATTAAATTCAATTAGCTTTTTTGACTTTTCAATTTATTTACACCATTATTAATTTACAAAGCTTCAGTTTTCATTTTGTTATGCAATTGTCGTATTGAAGCCATACATTTTAGTTTTCATGACAAGCAAAGCGATCTTCAAAAGTAGCTGATATTTTTAAAATGCTTGAGATCCACTCACTGTGTCTAAGCTCATTTAGAGTTTAGACTCAACCCTCTATTATTAAACATTATTTACAGACACACCTGAGAAGGAGTTATAGGAGGCGAGAAGGAATTAAGTCTTTTGCTAACAGTTGGGACCTTCACTCCATCTCTGTGATATTGAGGCAAATTTTTGTACTTCAGGTAAATAGTTAATATCCTGGAAGACTTAATGTTTTTGTGAAGTTAAAGGAGTTGTATCCAAGCTCATGACAGTAGCTGACAGTTGTATATAAGGAACAATGGAAATGCATTTAATATTACAGACAGATAATGACTTGGATGGTTGTGTTAGAGAATTATGTGGAGTTGTTTATGAAAAGTTTCATATGATTTACTCAGGTACAGGGTAGCTCTTGAGAGTCCATAATATAGAGGAATTACTGTCAAATTTTATGGACATGCTAATTATGATTAAGATGATCAAGCAGTTAAATGTTGCACTTGTTCCGACTAGTGGGACGGGTCGTGACACGGTCTTTTATCGAGGAAAACTGCTCTTACAACTTGTTAGGTTCGGACCAAAATTGATCCGTTGACAATCACCCAAAATGCTTAAGCCCAAGTTTTCAAGTAGTATTTCCCACCACTTATAACTCATTCTCATACTTTGTGAGTTTTAGATGTGAGACTATGTTTGGGGTATGGGTGTTATATGATGACGACTCAATGTTCTTAAACTCAAATTGTGCAAAAGTAATTCCTTCTCCTTATAACATACTGCAATACTTTGTACCACAAACCATATCTAATAAAACAGTTGAAACTTATATTTTTTATAATAGCGAAAGCCACAATAATTCTTATGGTGTTTTACACTAAAACTGCTAAAACTTTATTGTTACACCATGACCCCAGCAAGATAACTGACTCTTACAATGTGACCCCGTATGGGTCATATTGACAGTAAATTTAATGAAATCTACTAAAACTTTTCGTTTTTATCCTTTAAAGATATTTAATTTACAAATAATACCATCAATCATATCGCAAAAACTCCACATTTGTCAACAACAATGTGTCACTCGAGCCTCAATACTGCCCGCTATTGTCCACCTCAAATAGAGGTAAAGCTGATTATCTTCTTCTACCGCAAAACCTGTGAGCACATCATCATCATCATCATCTCTGCCTCCACCTTCCTCCTCCTTGTTGTCATAGCTGTTGCTATCGTCTTCATGCTCAATCACATACTAAGACTGTAGTTTGGATTCTCTAGGTACTGTAGTTTTTACTTAGACTGGATCCTTTTAAGTATTTTTTTACCTTGTTGAGGGACATGGCACGCCTAACATAAACGAAGAGCTAGAACATTCAGATCCAAATGGACATCTTCCACCGTTAGTATAATGCGCCACCATCAAGACAGAGCTCTAGTACGAGTCTCGTCAATCACAACAGAGAAGAAGAATTCTGGTCTATCAACAGCATAACGCCCACCTCGAGCACCCAATCATTCGAAGCCTTGATTAATGATGGTTGTTGTATGCAGTGTCAGGGGGCTGAGTAAGCCTGGAAAACAGAGGAGCTTGATGCATAACCTCCTCAAGCTTGACATGGGGCTTATTAGCCTTGTGGAAAGATATATAGATCGAACCCAACAGTATCTCCTCAGTGGAATGAAGAATCCAGGGAATGCAGCCCCCTCATTTCCTCGCGAGCCATTATTGTACCTTGTCGTAAAAGGGGTCCTCTCAATCATGTACGGATCTTACTCTCCAACAAAGAGAAGAGGCCTCTAGGTGGGATTTGATCATTGCAGTCTGAAATATTTCAATGTCGTTTGATTCGCATCTGAAAAATTATCAGAAAAGATCCACATTTGGTCAAAGACTTCAATAAATGCATCAATGCTTCGGGCCTCCTTGAGAAGAAATCTCTTCTCATGGACCTATTCATCGGTAGGATTTTCAAGGATTGCAGCTAGACTTGCCCATGCTAAAGTTTAATATTCATCGGTAGGATCTTCCACATGCTAACGCTTAATACTCACTGCATTGCATGTGGTGACTGCCTACTTCTTTACATTATTATCGGAAAAACATAGCCGACACACCGCCCTGGAGGACCCTCACCTCATGAAGCTTGAGATGGTAACTAATGCTCACATCAACAGACTTGATGCTGACCAAGCATCATATCGGAGAATGCACATCCAGATTAACTAGCTCGAGCGAGCTACGTGAAAGAGCTGCCATGTTTTCTCATATCTCTGCTAAAACAAGGGATGCGAGGAACTATATCCCTTGTCCCTTTGCCTCACAGATGGATTGTTGGTGAATAACCTTTACGTGTTGCTCAAGAGTTGGCGTTGGGTTTGAAATAAAGACCGAGGCCAAGAAAGCATGTCTTAAAATAAACCTTGTGAAGGCGTTTAATATAATCAACCATCTTTTCACGCTTAATACACCAGTAGCAACGGACTTTGCGAATGTTTGCATCGATTCAACCAGCAGTTGTTAACATGACAACATCCTTTTCGGTTCTTGTCAACTGGAACCCTTGGGTTTTTCAGAGGATACAAGGGACTATGTCAGGGAGATCATTGAACCCACTACTATTTACAGTGGCAAAGCAATCCTTATCATGCTTATTTGGACCTTCTGTTGGATAATGGTGACCATGGGTCTATGGGAAAAGAACGTAAAGTACTCATCTTATCTTTCCAGATGATCCTTTCCTTTTTTTGCCATGCTCTAACAAAAATCTACTCACAATCAATCTCATGATGGATAATTTCTGTGGCATTTTGGGACTTGGGAAGGATGTATCTTTTCTTTACTAAAAAAGCAAAAGGCCATTTGGAGCACAACTTATCCTCGTGCTTACTAGGCTAATAGTTGCCAACCATCTAATAATGGACCCGAAATCTGATTACTTAAGCGTTGTCGTTTGTTATTGTACGTTCGGAAAGCGATTAGATAAAAAATGACACTAGAAATGTTAGTTAAACATCGTTTGTACTTCTACTTGGAAGTCCGAGATCGAACCCAAGGAGACAAGTTTTGCAAAGGTAAATCAACAAACAACAAGCTCAAGGTTGTCAAAGTGAGTAGTTTTAAGGGTTTTCATTTATATGCAAGACAAAAACAAAATGTGAAGTGGTTCAAAGTTGTGTTGAGATATAGAAATATAAATACATGGAAACCAGCAATATTAGAGTTGAGGTTCAAAATAGACTCCAAAAAATAGGGCAAAAATATTTTTATGTTGATAATAATTAATCATATCTTAAATAGCTTTTAAGTTTTTTAAATTAGACAAACTAATGATTATCAATTATTGGAACACACACGCACACGCATGAAAATGTGACATTTAACTTCCGAATTACTTAGAAAATATAGAAAAAATGATAATTGAAAAATGTGTAATTTTCTTAGGTAGAATATACTAAATGATACATAAAATGCATTTTTTTTGCATTTTTATGATTTTTTATGCAAGTAACAAATAATAGGAATGTTTTATGCAATTTTCGAAGATATGTGCAATGGTCTTCATTGAGTTTTTATCATCAAATAAATCTCCATCATATACATCTATTGTAATTTTTATATATTTTAATGAAATATAATTTTTTATTGATTTTGAATATAATTAGGAATATCAAATAATCATAATTCTAATATTTTATTTGACCTTATATAGTACGTAACAAGGAACACAAGCATATTTTTATTTTTTGAAAATGATAAAAATATTTTTTTTATCAATTAAATATTAGAATTATGCAACTAATTATTTAAGGAATAAAAGGCAATGTTTTAATTCAATTTTTGATATGTTGCAGAGCATGCAAAGATATGCACAATGCATTTTTTGGAACTTTTTGGCAAGCATGTGATTGACTATGAATTAAATGGTTGAAAGGGACAAAGTGAAGTATATGGGGAGATCCTCAAGCACATCACAGAAGCGTGTGGATCGCATTGTATGTGATCGGGAGTGACTAGTCGTACTAGTTGCTCGATGCAGCGGAATTTAAAATTTAAATATGATGAAACCACATGATCCAAGAACCTTTCTCAGATCATTTCATCTAAACCACAATTAGGTATAAGGTTTACCTCTTGAAGCATGGTTGCGATCGAGTCTCTAAATAAAGAGACCTCCTGTCGCAAGTCTAATCCGACGAAGGAGACGCTTGCAAGCGCGTTGATGAATCATGTGCTCCTCGCAATCCATGTTGATGATCCAAGCGGCAGATCTCTTGATCTCGTCATACAAGAGCCAACATCTTCTTCACGGGTGAGATGCGTCGAAGGAGATGAAGATCAACGAGTAGATGATCCGGCAGCATAACGACTATGCTGTGTCGACGATGACTCTCACAATGGCTCCATGGTGGACAACCGCTATGAGAGAGACAAGCTTGGCGTGTGGAGAGAGAGAGAGAGAGAGAGAGAGAGAGAGAAAGCATTCATAATTGTATATCTCGAAGAGAAAGGGGTGCCTCTTCTTATATAAGGTTTTGAGGTCCATGGATCCCGATCCAAGGACAACACACAATCAATGATTGAGATTGATTTGTGTTTCTTTCAATGGCCATGATCTTTTTGTAAAAATACAACAATAATTAGCTTAATTTAATTTAATATATATTGATAAATCAATATATTTAAATTCAAATCAAATCAATTAATTATCCTTAGAGATGTTGAGGAGATAAACCATATCCCCTAAAAAGGGGGACGGCTACCAACATCTCATGAAATCTCATTATCTCATAAGATCACATTATCTCATGAGATACCATTATCTCATGATATCTCCAGGATTTAAAACAACAATTGTTGTAAATTATTTCACAAAAATAATTCATAATTATCTTGTGAAATATTGTAATCATGCCATTGGAAAAATGTGAATCGCATTCACATCCCAAAATAAAATGTAAATTATATTTTAATTAATCATCCAATGTGAATCCAATTCACATCAATAATTAATAAACAAATATAAATCACAATATGTTCTCTCTAATATATTATAAATCACATTTATAATATATATGATTAATATGGATAGTGCTATGCACATTATTCATACCCATGATAATTAAATCGTATTTAATCATCTTGGATCTCTATTCTCATGTGCTAAAATAATATGAATCACATTCACATTATTCATATATTTGATAAATAAATCACATTTAATTATCTTAGATATCTCTCCTTATAATATAAATCAAATTCATATTATTCATGATAATTAAATCACATTTAATTATCCACTTTCTCAATGCTCGGATACATATATCAACAATGAAATTATCCATGAACTCTTTCAAGGATAATGTGCTTTCCCTGTGGATACTTGGAGATAAGGACATGACGATTGTATTGTTTCACGTATAGTGACTTGGATAATGAGATCAAACTCAAATCCAGATCTTGCGGACCTCCCATAGATGTTTGATTAAATCAAAGCCGTAGATCTAATCTTCTCATTGTATCCGAATCACATTCAGATCAAGGTCCAACATTTGGATTAAGATTAGATCACTTCCCTTTGAATGAGTCACTAAAATCCAGACTCGTTTCATCACTCCCTAGGAATGGAAGCGTCATGGTTATATAATCGTTTATGATCACATCACCCTCAGGTATTCCTAATACAAGTACATCCTACATACTGTAAGACCCAGAATAAACCCAAAGTATAAGATCTATTTTACACTGTCTACATCAGGGTTTTATCAGTAAGTTTTCTCATTCGATCATTGGGAGTTGGTATTGATCATATACTTTCCAAAGGCATATATCATACCTAGATGTTAATCATATCTTTCCAAAAGTATATATCAAACATACAAATTCAGTCAAGCTTCCAAAGCGAGACGACCGTGCACGGAATTTGATTCTTCCCAATATCTCATGAGTGAGCTCGTGTCTTCCGGTTCAGTAAATGAACACGTATGATCCCTTTGAGAGATCATATTACTCATATGCACTTACATGCACACCAGCGCGCCGGTGTATAGACCTTGGTTAGGTCATCAACCTATTAGTCTGCCAAATGTACATACTCAGACATACAGTAACACATTTATCTCCGGTCAGAGGATGTGTTCCTATACCGTGACAGCATATGACATAGGTCTTTGGTTATCTCGATCTCATTAATTCAACTCTTTGACCTAACTAATCTGACAACTCCGAATCTATGCAGAGGACCTGCATCAAGCGGTCGGTCGGATATCAGCCTTTAGAGATAAGGATTGTCATCTCCTACTCAGGTTGGAGATCACATCTCAACAATCATTTGATGGTGCTTCATGAGTCCTCAATCTAACTCTTTAGATATTCATCCAAGCACCAACCTCTATGATTCAATAATTGAACCAACAGTCGTATGATCATTAAGATGGCCATGGTACATAACCCTAATTGTACTAAGGGACCTATTATGCAAATTAGTTACACTTCATTTCAGATTAAGGAGTGAATTGCAATAACATTTATTGCATAATGGCTCGTCGTGGGCTCGCATGTCCAACACAAAGTATAATGATTTCCATCAAATTATCATGATAAGTTACATGTAATTTAGAAAACTATAGGAAATATGAAAATGAAAGAGGTCAAGTTGCACTACATACTATTTTTAAACAAATTAATGATACCAAAGTGATGTTTAAAATGCAAGAGGAATTAAAAGGGTCTAATTGCAATGAAAAACTAAATAATACAAGTAAAAATGATCGTTGAACAATCAATGGAAGGAGGGGTGTTTGCATGAAAATCACAAAGTGACACGTGGCAGTGAGATGACGCTCCATCGCGGGAGTTGCTCATTCATTTTTACAACTACAATATTACTCATGCTTCGTGATGGATTGGACTGATCTGATGCAAATAAACTACCAAGTTCTACTAATTCTCTTTAAAAAAGTATAGAAATAATCATTAAATTATTCACTTGATATGAAAAGATTTAGTTTAATATTTCATGGAAAAAAATTAATGTATTTGCATTCTTAAAAATAAATGGAATGAATTCAGAAAATATAATTGCAAACAACAACCCAAATTAAAATGCAATGGAGTCTGCCTTTGATACAATTATTTGATACAATTATATTGTTCTAAAACCTTACGAGACTAACATAACTATACAACTACACAAATCATGAATGATATTGTTTTAAACTTTAGACGATGTTTTTCAGTAATGAATATGTTAATAAATAAATAAGAAATTATAAAGTTTGGCAGCATAAGTAGGCAGTTAAACAAAAAATAGCTTAAATCATAACGATGAATATGTATTTCGTCATCTTTATTCATTTATTTTAGCTTAAAATCTATTATTAAACACCTATAAATATCAATTGAACTCTCTTTTTATAAATCTTCATTCTTTTGTATATATTGTACTTTTATCATTGTTTTTCACCTAAAATAAATGAATAAATCAAGGAAAAATAAAGGAAACCTAAGACCATATATATGAAATAAATATAGGCTGACTCTGGTCTCGACAGAAGGTCAAGACTTGACTTGATCAATAAAGAATAAAGTAGGGGGAGATAAGGACTATTATAGAAAAATAAAGAAAATTACGAAAAAAATTATTCCACATGTATATTTAACATGCACACCGCAATTATTTTGTACATACTTCTTATTCTATTTTATTTATCACTAAATTTACATAAAAATGAACTATTTTCTTCTGGATATTGTACATAAAACAAGTTTAAATTTAAAAATAATTGCAACAAGAATCATTGTACACAGTTAAATAACAACACTTTGAAAAAGTCACAAAAGCCAACTTGTATGATGAAATAAAGCAATCTCACTTTCATTTTACTCTAAATGAAATAAGCTTTAAAATGAGACAGTTTCAATAAAATTGGAGTTAAGATGTGAAAAGTGGCTTTTTGGAGTGTATTGTATACTATGTCTATATTGTATATTGTGTGCTTTGATTTGATTTTCTTGTATATATTTGTACATATTGTATTTTTAAATATTTATAAATATTCTATTTGATGTAAAATGGTAATAAAAATAATTAAAATAAAAAGAAACAAAAATCATGTATATGTACCGCACATACATATACATATTGTAAATATCAATATTTATTTAACTTAATAAATTATTTCATAAAAATAAAATAGAATTATTATTAAATCTTTAAAAATGATGGAAATAAATTAATTATTAAATTATATATTTATTTGTTAACATAAATTATTAAAAATCCATATGTTGTAAATATAGTATATATACTATGAATAAAGGGTTTTTTATTTTTACCTAATTATTTCGTATTTTTAAATATTAAAATTCACCATAAATAAGTTTAATTATTTATTAGCTTTTTTGTTTATGTAATCATTTTATTTAAATTCATTTTCCATTTTTTAAATTATTTATCATTTTTACTCATTTTTTGTCATTTAGTGGTTTGTCCTATATGGGCTGCCTCCTCATTGAGCGAACTCAAGTCTGTTGACCCGGGTCAACTCCATTTGTCAACTGCCCTTCTTCAAGGCCTGCCTGAAGAAGTTTCTTCATCAGTTTCCCTTCATCTCTTTTTCTCTTCTGATCCGCTACTCCTTTTAACCTCATTTATTCACCAATTTTGCTGGTCATTTAATAAACTTCATCGCCCGATTATCCATTTCAATAATTCTACCTCGGTTTGTGTATACCTTTGATTTTAAAATTTGCCTCAGTCACTGCCTATAGATCCCCATATCCAGTTCTGTCAGTCCCTTAGATCCGCTTTTTCAGAGGTTTCTCATCCAAAATTGGTCGAAGAGAGAGGAGGTCACGACATCGCTTCATCAACCTCAATCAGGAGCGTGATTGATCATTTGGAAGCACAATCCAAATGCCTGCCAGAGGGTTGCCGCGATGTTCGAGTTTCTTTGCCATTCGTAGCGGATAAAGCCCAAGATCCCCTTTCCTCCACGGAAGGTAAATTTAGTTAGTTTTCTTTCATTTCGCTCTTAATTTTGCATTTCAATTCCGTTTTTAGCATAGATCTGATCATCATCCATTTTAGCTCCGATCTGCTCGATCAGATCTCTTCGTTCATCTAATCTTACTTCCGATGCCTACATCACCATCCCCCCACCTTCTCCATTATTCCTCCCATATCTTAACCCTTGCTATCACATGTGATCTGGAATTTGTCTCCACTTCCGATCACACCTCACCAGAGACATGAAGGATATGGTTGATCCTCAAGCGCATCACGGAAGCATGAGCGTCGCATAGAATAAGACGAAGAACGACTAGTCGCACTAGTTGTTCTATGCAGCGGAAATTAAAAAAACTTTCATGTGACGAAACCACATGATCCAAGAACACTTCTCGGATCGTTTCGTCTAAACCACAAACAAGTATTAGGTTTACCTCTTGAAGCGTGGTTGCGATCAAGTCTCTAAACGAAGAGACCTCCTGTCTCAAGTCCGATCCGTCGGAGGAGACGCTTGCGAGCGCGGGGATGAACCGCGTGCTTCTCGCAATCCATGTTGATGATCCAAGCGGTGGATCTCCTGATCTCGACACACGAGATCCGACGTCTTCTTCACGAGCAAGGCATGCCGAAGTAGACGGAGTTCCACGAGCAAAACATCGGGCAGCATAACGACGGTGCCGCGGCGATGGAGAGCCTCTCTTGGGCATCTATGGTGGACGGCCATGAGAGGGAGAGAAAGAGAAAGAAAGAGAGAGAGAGAGAGAGAGAGAGAGAGAGAGAAAGAGAGAGAGAGAGACTTGTTGTCTCACTTATGTGCCAAGAAGAGCAATGGGATGCCTCTCCTTTTATAGGATTTTGGGATCCATGGATCTCAATCCATGTGTCAACACAAATCCAATGGTCCACATTAATTTGTGTTTCTTTCAATGGACATGATTTGTTGCTAAAAACACAACAACAATTAATTTAATAAAAATCAAATATATATTAAATATAATTTGATTTATATCAAATCAATCTCCTATTGGAGAGATAGGAAAGGAGGCAAGCCTCCTTCCATAAGGAGGGTGGACGGCCACCGCATTCCTTATGGAATTGTGGCCGTCCCCTCTCCTCATTAGGAAGGGAGCTTCCTTTTTCCTATTACATGAGATTACATTATCTCATGATTCTCTCCAATATTTGCAACAACATTTGTTGCAAATTATTTCACAAAAATAAATCCAATTTATTTTGTGAATATTGCAATCATGCCATTGGAAATTTGTGAATCATATTCACAACCCAAAACAAAATGTAAATTATATTTTCAATTCAATGTCCAATGTGAATCCAATTCACATTAACATTTAATTAACAAATATAAATTACAAATAGCTCTCTCTTATATATTATAAATAACATTTATAATATATATGACTAATATGGATATTGCTATCCACATTATTCATATCCATGATAATTAAATCACATTTAATCATTTTGGATCTTTATTCTCTTGTTCTCAAATAATATGAATCACATTCACATTATTCACATCTTTGATAATCAAATCACATTCAATTATCTCAGATAACTCTCTTTATAATATGAAACAAATTCATATTACTCATGATAATTAAATCACATTTAATTATCCATTTTTTCAATGCTCGGATACATAAATCAACAATAGAATTATCCATGAACTCCTTCAAGGATAATGCGCTTTTTCCGCAGATACTTGGAGATAAGGACAGGGCGATTGTATTGTTCCACGTATAGTGACATGGATATTGAGATCATATCTCAAATCCAGATCGCGGGCCTCCCATAGATGCTTGATTAAATCAAGACCGTAAATCTAATCTTCTTATTGCATCTGAATCACATTCAGATCAATGTCCAACACTTGGACCAAGATCAGATTACTTCTCTACTGAGAGGAGTCACTAAAATCCAGACCCGTTTCATCACTCCCTAGGAATGGAAGCGTCATGGTTATACAGTCGTTTATGATCACATCACCCTCAGGTATTCCCAATACTTGTACATCCTGCATACTGGAAGACTTAGACTAAACCCGAAGTATTGGATCAACTTTATACTGTCTACTTCATGGTTTTATCAGTAAGTTTCTCATTCGATCATTGGGAGTTGGTATCAATCATACACTTTCCAAAAGCGTATATCATACCTAGGTCTTGATCATATACTTTGCAAAAGTATATATCAAACTTACAAATTCAGTCAAGCTTCCAAAGCGAGACGACCGTGCGCACGGAATTTGATTCTTCCCAATATCTAATGAGTGAGCTCATGTCTTCCGGTTCAGTAACTGAACCTGTATGATCCCTTTGAGAGATCGTATTACTCATATGCCCTTATATGCACACCAGCGCGCCGGTGTATAGACCTTGATTAGGTCATCAACCTATTGGTCTGCCAAATGTACATACTTAGACATATAGCAACACATCTGTCTCCGGTCAGAGGATGCGTGCCTATATCATGACATCATACAATATAGGACTTTGGTTATCTCGATCTCGTTAAGTCAACTCTTTGACCTAACTAATCTGACACCTCCGAATCTCTATTCCTATGCAGAGGACCTGCATCAAGAGGTCGGTCAGATATCAGCCTTCAGAGATAAGGATTGCCATCTCCTACTCAGGCCGGAGATCATCTCTTAACAATCATCTGACGGTGCTTGATGAGTCCTCAATCTAACTCTTTAGATCTTCATCCAAGCACCAGCCTCTATGATTCAATAGTTGAATCAACAGCTGTATGATCATCAAGATGGCCATGGTACATAACCCTAATTGTACTAAGGGACCTATTCTGCAAATTATGTATTGTTCATTTCAGATTAAGGAGTGAATTGCAATAACATTTATTGCATAATGGCTCATCGTGGGCTCGCATTTCCAACAATCTCCCACTAGCCCAAAGAGCCATTAATGGGCTAATCATTTAAACCCGCACTCATGTGACAATCATAGGCTATTTAGAAAATAGCTAGGTAAGCTGATCAATCACTCTGTTCTCGCGAGACTATGCCAAGTCCTTTTACGGCACTTACATATCCCTAGTAACAATGCTCACATCTAATGCGATTGTTGTATCTCATGCAACCAATACTCAACTTGTTAAAGCTATTATAGTGTTCTTGACACTATAGCTTAATAATTGTTATAACCAGTATTTCCATAATCCTTATAAGAATACCCTTATTCATGAAGATCTCTATCTCCAAAGGTATCTAGGGTTAAGACCCTTATAGATCACTACCTACAAGATCTTAAACTTTTGAAGATAAGACTTTGAGATCACTATCTCAAAAATCTCCTCATCTATGAAGATTTTGTTATTACTGCAATCAAGTGTTGTATCTCTACAGTAGGATTAGTAACAGTTTACTACTCCCACTGCATGACAGACATCTGGTATTTGTACACTCTAGCATACACTCAGCTTCTCGTAACTAATGCACAAGTGCAAGTAGTTGTAGCATTTACTTCCTCAACTCTTTGAGGTGCTATCCCTTAAGATAGGTCATTACCATATCTTAAGGGTTAGAAGCCTTTATTGGAATTTCTGTGAATAGAATATGTCCAAGGTGTACTACAAACGTGACAGTCCAATTATCCTCTTCTCTTGGCTTCTGAACAACTTCAGAACTAAGATCTAAGAGGTATCTTTGAAATCATATTTCAAGATATGGAATAGCCAGTCTATAAAACACTTATTATCATCCTTATATCATTCTAAATGATTAGGATATTATCTACATTTAGCATGATGAACACAAAGGCACTCCCACTAAGCTTCACATGGCTCATCCAGATTCTATCTGAAATCATAACATTTATAATTTCATCAAATCTTATGATCCAACTTCAAGAAACTTCTTTGAGTCCATAGATGGATTCCTTAGCTTCTACACCTTGCTTTCCTCAACCATGAAGCCCTGGGGCTACTTCATGTGAATATCCTCAGAGAGGTATTCATAGAGGAATGCAATATTGACTTACATCTTGAAGATGCAATAGTCAAGTTGTGTAGCTAAGGTTAGCAATATTCTGATGGTTTTAAGCATGGTCACCGAAGAGCAAGTCTCATTGCAAGCAATGTCTTCTCTTCCAGTGTGTAGCTCATGGCTACAAACCGTGCTTCGAAGGTCTCTACCTTCTCATCAGGTTCCCTTTCTCTTGAAGATCCATTTACACCTTTACAGGTTTTACCCATATAGGTGGATCCACGAGGGTCCATATACAACACTTGCAAATGAAGTCTACATTAGACTTTTATTGCTAACATCCATCTATCCATGCTATGATCTTCAGAAGCTTCATCACATGAAGTTCAATCATTGTCAGATTTCTCTGACACATGGAATCCATCCTCAAACTCATTTGAAGAGGTATTAGTGTTTCATTTTTCATTGTCCTCTTAGTTTCCAATTTCAGGAGCCTCATTATCTTCTCAAGATTAAATGAGTTCCTACACTTCATTTTTATCTTGATTCTCAAGAGTCTCAACCTCTAAGAATCAAATTCTCAGAGATGAGATATTTTAAGAATCTCAAGGTCATAAAGTAGGTATCCAATACCATCCTTTATTTTTCTAATGAAGTAGCACTCTCAAGTGCTAGATTCCAGCTTGCATGCATGGAATCATATTAAGCATATATATTGTAGTCTCTTCTACACATATATGCTTGGAAACTAAGGGATAATTATGCTAAAATTCACCATTGATAAGATCATGTCACACATGATCCAATTGTATCTACCTATAACTCTATTGAGTTAAGGAGTGTTAGGAGGATTGAGATAGAAGTGATATTCATATTTCTATAAGGTATTCTTTGAATTTATCTAGTAGGTACTTGCTACCTATATTAGATCAAATTCATTTTATCTTCCTTCAAACTTTGGTTTTTAAACCAAAAAAATAATGAAATCTTTGAACATTCCAAAGGTTTCTTAGGTGAAGAGAAGAAATCTCATATCATATAGGTGAACATGCCAAAGTTTTGTAATTTTAGACATTCTAAAGTTTCATCTCTTACTAGTCTTGATCAAATCAATAAACAAATGTCCAAAGCTTGATGCTAGATCATTGTCAAATGATCTTCATCCTCATATTGATCTTAAGTTTTAATTTCAGCATTTAGAAATGTTAATGAGCCATTCATCAATTTTCTAATTTAGTGGAGTCCACTAGATTTTAGATTACTATCTGAAATATCTCCATCATAACTCTTTATGATAGTTCTACCTCAGAATTCATGTTTATTTCCAACATTTAGAAACAAACAATGAGTGTATTCTTATATCTAGGTCATAGAGATATTCTCTAAGGCTAAGGACTCTCCCACTGAAATTAACAAGTCTATCAATCCAATAGAGATTGTTGCAACAATTGCATCAATATCCATGTGGATAACTATAAACGTTTAAGATCAAATTTTCCAGTCTTCTAAAACATATGCAACCTATTGCAAATGTCATCAGAAGATTGATATACAATTATTTGACTTTATCTTATCAATGATTTATGTAGATTAATCCGATGCTCCATCCGAGTCCTTCTCTAAGGATTCTAGATAGACTTGATAGTCATACTATCAACACATCAACTTATTGCAGTATTGGCATTCATCCAACTCTTCGGATGACATATGGAAGTCATAGATGTATAGTCAACTCTTTGACCATAC
Organism: Ottelia alismoides; assembly: GCA_037367405.1. Lineage (NCBI taxonomy): Eukaryota > Viridiplantae > Streptophyta > Magnoliopsida > Alismatales > Hydrocharitaceae > Ottelia > Ottelia alismoides. The sequence continues at coordinate 682,762 of JAZKJV010006800.1, read as the reverse complement.
TTCTTACTCGGGTCCAACCCATGCTTCCACTGAAGGATATTGAGAATCCTCAAGCGCATCACGGAAGCGTGTCGATCGCATCGTATGCAATCGGAGCAACTAGTCGTACTAGATGCTAGATGCAGCAGAAATTAAAAAATTTTAACTTTAAAGATGAAACCACATGATCACGAGAACACTTCTCGGATCGTTTCATCAAACCACAAAGTACAAGGAATACCTCTTGAAGCGTGGTTGTGATCGCGAGATCCCAAAGTAGAGATCCTCCTATCTTAAGTCCGATCCACGAAGAACGCACTTGCGGGCGTGATGATGAGTCACGTTCCTTCCCGCAATCCTCGATGAAGATCCAAGCGATGGCTCCCCCGATTTCGTCAAACGAAATCCGTCGTCTTCCTTTAGAGTAAGCAACTCCAAAGAAGATGGAGATCCACGAGTCGTCGAAGAAGAAGCCGAGAGTCTCTCCTTTCTCAACACAAAGTGGACGGCCACTTAATGGAGAAGAGAAAGAGAGAGAGAGGGCGCGAATGAGAAAGAGAGAGAGAGTTGTCACCTTGTACAACTCTTAATGATGTACCATGGAAGGCTACCCTAGCCCTCTATTTATATTAGTTTAGGATCCAATGGATCTCAATCCATGGGACACATGGATCCAAAGGCTATGCTTGGTCCATGCTAAATCAATGGCTATGATTGTTGTTGGTTAAAACCAACAACATTAATTTAAATTAAAAAATGTTGCAACATTATCAACATAATTTAATTTAACATTAACTAATTAAGAGATAATGTGATAAATAAAAATGGAGTCAACCAACCTCCCTAAAAATGGGGGGGCGTCACCCATGAACAATTCATGGGTGACGCCACCTATTAATGGTGGTTATTTGGCTCTCTTTTATTTATCTTATTATTCCTTAATTAATTTAGTAAAAAAATATTCACCAAATTAATTCCCAATTAATTTGTGAATATTTCAATCATGCCATTGAATATTATGTGAATCATATTCACAACCCAAACTAATTGGTAAATTGCATTTCCAATTAATTAATAAATGTGAATCCAATCCACATTATTAATTAACAAATGCTATTTACATAAATTCTCTCTCTTATATATACATATTATAAATCACATTTATAATACACATATATCATGGATAGTATTATCCACATTCTCTAATCCTTGATAATTAAATCTCATTTAATTATCTTGGATAATAATATGAATCATATTCACATTATGCTTGATAATTAAATCTCATTTAATCATCAAGTTTTTCTTGCTTGGATATGAAGTTCATCAAAAGAATTATTCTTGAACCCTTTCAAGAATAATGTGCTTTCTCCGCAGATACTTGGAGATAAGGACAGGGCGATTGTATTGTTCCACGTATAGTGACTTGGATGTTGAGATCTCGTCTCAAATCCAGATCGTACGAACCTCCCACAGATGCTTGATTAAATCAAGACCGCAAATCCAATCTTCTCATTGAATCTGAATCTCATTCAGATCAATGTCCAACACTTGGACTAAGATCAGATTGCTTCTCTACTGGAAGGAGTCACTAAAATCCAGACCTGTTTCATCACTCCCTCGGAATGGAAGCGTCATGGATATACAATCGTTTATGATCACATCACCCTCATGTATTCCCAATACCTGTACATCCTGCATACTGGAAGACCCATGGTCAACCCGAAGATCAAGATCTATTTTACACTGTCTTCTTCAGGGTTTGATCACTAAGTTTCTCATTTGATCATTGGGATTCGGTATTGATCATATACTTTCCAAAAAGCATATATCATACCTAGGTCTTGATCATATACTTTCCAAAAGTATATATCAAACCTACAAATTCAGTCAAGCTTCCAAAGCGAGACGACCGTGCACGGAATTTGATTCTTCCCAATATCTCATGAGTGAGCTCATGTCTTCCGGTTCAGTAGTGAACCTGTATGATCCCTTTGAGAGATCGTATTACTCATATGCCCTTATATGCACACCAACGCGCCGGTGTATAGACCTTGGTTAGGTCATCAACCTATTGGTCTGTCAAATGTACACACTCAGACATATAGCAATACATCTGTCTCCGGTCAGAGGATGCGTTCCTATGCTGTGACAGCATTCAACATAGGACTTTGGTTATCTCGATCTCGTTAAGTCAACTCTTTGACTTAACTAATCTGACACCTCCGAATCTCTATTCCTATGCAGAGGACCTGCATCAAGAGGTCGGTCAGATATCAGCCTATGTGAGAAAGGATTGCCATCTCCTACTCAGGCTGGAGATCACATCTTAACAATCATTTGACGGTGCTTGATGAGTCCTCAATCTAACCCTTTAGATATTCATCCAAACACCAGCCTCTATGATTCAATAATTGAATCAACAGCTGTACGATCATTAAGACAGCCATGGTACATAACCCTAATTGTACAGAGGGACCTATTATGCAAATTATTTATTCTTCATTTCAGATCAGGGAATGATATTTGCAATAACATTTATTGCATAATGGCTCGTCGTGGGCTCACATGTCCAACAATCTCCCACTAGCCCAAAGAGCCATTAATGGGCTAATCATTTAAACTCACACTCATGTGACAATCATAGGCCATTTAGAAATAGCTAGGTAAGCTGATCAGTCACTCTGTTCCCAAAAGACTATGCCAAGTCCTTTTACGGCACTTGCATATCCCTAGGTAACAGTGCTCGCATCCAATGCGAATGTTGCATCTAATGCAACCAACACTCAATCTAGTCAAAGTAGTTATAGTGTCCTTGACACTATTGCTCAATAATTATTATAACCAGTATTTCCATAATCCTTATCAGAATACCCTTATTCCGGGAGATCACTATCTCTCAAGGTATCCATAGTTAAGACTTTTTAGATCTCTATCTATAAAGTCTTAAGCTCTTGAAGATAAGACTTAGAGATCACTATCTCTAAAGCCTTGTCATCTTTGAAGATTTTATTATTACTGCAATCAAGTATTTTCTCTCCATAGTAGGATTAGTAACAGTTTACTACTCCCACTGCATGGCAGATATCTGGCTTTTATACACATTTAGCATACACTTAGCTTCTCATAACTGATGCACATGTGCAAGCAGTTCTAGCATTCACTTCCTCAACTCTTTGAGGTGTTATTCCTTTAGATAGGTCAGTACCAAATCTCAAGGAAGGAAGCCTTTCTTGGAATTTCCAGGAATGGAATATGTCCAAGGTGTACTACAAATGTGACAGTCCCAATACCCTCTTTTCTTTGCTTCTGAACAACTTCAGAACTAAGATCTAAGAGGTATTCTTGAGATCATATCTCAAGGTATGGAATAGCCAGTCTATAAAACACTTATTATCATCCTTATATCATTCCAAATGATTAGGATATTATCTACATTTAGCACGATGAACACAATGGCACTCCCACTAAGCTTCACATGGTACATCAAGATTCTATTTGAAATCATAACATTTATAATTTCATCAAATCTTATGTTCCAACAACAAGAAGCTTATTTGAGTCCATAGATGGATTTATTTAGCTTTCACATCTTACTTTCCCCGATCATGAAGCCCCGGGGCTACTTCATGTGAATATCCTCAGAGAGGTATTCTTAAGAGGAATGCAATCTTGAATTACATCCTGAAGATGCAATAGTCAAGTTGTGTAGCTAAGGTTAGCAATATTCTAATGAGTTTAAGCATGGTTACCGGAGAGCAAGTCTCATCGCAAGCAATGTCTTCTCTTCCGGTGTGTAGCTTATGGCTAGGAACCGAGCTTTGAAGGTCTCTACCTTCTCATCAGGTTCCCTCTTCTCTTGAAGATCCATTTACACCTTAATGGGTCAAACCCTTATAGGTGGATCCTCTAGAGTCCATATACAACACTTGTATATGAGGTCTACTTTAGACTTTATTGCTAATATCCATCTTTCCATGTCATGATCTTTAGGAGCTTCATCACATGAAGGTCCGATCATTGTCAGATTTATCTGACACATGGAATACATCCTCAAATTCATTTGAAGAGGTATTAATGTTTCATCTTTAATTGTCCTTTTAGTTTCCTATTTCAGGCTCCTCATTATCTTCTCAAGATTAAATGAGTTCCTTTACTTCATTTTCATCTTAATTCTCAAGAGTCTCAATCTTCCAAGAATCACATTCTCATAGATGAGATCTTTTAAGAATCTCAAGGTCATAAAGTAGGTATCCAATACCATCCTTTATTTTCCTAATGAAGTAGCACTCTCAAGTGCTAGATTCCAGCTTACATGCATGGAATCTTATTAAGGAAATATATTGTAGTCTCTACTACATATATATACCTGGAAACTAAGAGGAAATTATGCTAAAAGTATATCATTGACCAAATCATGTCACACATGATCCAATTGTATCTCCCTACAACTCCATTGAGTTTAGGTTTATTAGGAGGAGTGAGATAGATGATATTCTTATCTCCATAAGGTATTCTTTGAATTTTATCTAATAGGTACAAGCTACCTAGGTTAGATCAAATTCATTTCATCTTTCTTTAAACTTTGGTTCTAAACCAAAATTGTGAAATCTTTGAACATTTCAAAGGTTTCTCAGGTGAAGAGAAGAAATCTCATATCATACGTAATCATCAATAGATATTACATATCCATAATGTTTACTATGATATAGATGATCTACATACATCAATATGTATGAGATCTTGAATACCTCGACATCTAACACCATTCCCAGAGAAGGGTGTATTGGACATTTTACTTTGAATACAATATTCACAAGTATGTAAGATTTGAAATTTTTGATATTCTAAAGTTTCATATCTTACTAGTCTATTGATCAAATCAACAGACAAATGTCCAAGGCTTGATGCCAGATCATTGTCAAATGATCTTCATCCTCCTATTGATCTATCAAGGTTTAATTTTCAGTATTAGAAATCTTTAATGAACCATTCATTAATTTTCTAATTTTGTGGAGTCCACTAGATGCTAGATTACTATCTGAAATATTTCCATCATAACTCTTTATGATAGTTCTATCTCAGAATTCATGTTTATTTCAAACATTTAGAAACAAACAATGAGGGTATTCTAATATCTAGGTCATAGAGACATTCTCTAAGACTAAGGGCTCTCCCACTGAGAATATGAAGTCAATCTATCCAATAGAGATTGCTGCAACAATTACAGGAATATCCATGTAGATGACTACTAAACCTTAAGATCAAATTTCTAATCTTCTAATATATATATATGCAACCAATTGCAAATGTCATTAGAAGATTGGGATACAATTGTCATACTTTATCTTATGAAATAATAAAGTCAGAGTCAATGATTATATGTAGATTATTCCGATGCTCTATCTGAGTCCTTCACTAAGGATTTTAGACAGACATGATAGTCATACTATCAACACATCAACATATTGCAGTATTGGCATTCATCCAACTCTTTGGATGTCATATGGAAGTCACAGAAGTAGGTCAACTCTTTGACTTTCCTTCTTACTCGGGTCCGACCCATGCTTCCACTGCACTCTCTTAATCTATAAACAACCATTGCTTAAGACTAAGGATCTCTTATGTTAAATTCAAAAGAATTCAATGTAAGAGCATTTCAACATTTATACATGCTTCATTAAATTCATACAATATGAATATCATAAAGCTTCATGAATGACTAGAGTATAGATAATGGAATGATGACACTCATCATATCTTCATACATCTTAACTCTTAGAGACTTAGGTTCAGGTAGGTATTCAAACATTTTGAATACATCATCTCTTTCGAGCCATCATTCTGCATAATGCAGAGAACCATGTCATTCATGAATAAATGTCTAGAGCACATATGTATGCCAAAATATATTCTTTTATTTTATAAGGATTATTCGACAATTACGATCACCATCGACATGTCACTTCCAAAGTACACTCGATGAAGGATCAAGACTATAGAGACATACAAACCCTAAGGTGATGTCTTATTGTCTTATTTAATTGCCCTTCCTCATTATGTTGAGGGGACTTGCACACTACAGCCACATACATTATGTGTCCAATTGCAAGTACAATATCTGGATCATGAGTCCAATCCAAGATATTTTTACTGGTTATCATTGAGTATATCATTGAGTGGGTTTAATGAAGGACTATCTGAAATAAGAAATTTGCATAAGGGTATATATATTATATACATATTTTACTTTGATTTAGGAATTTTTATATCAAAGTTGTCTTGCCTTGTCAACACTGAAAGTTCATTCCCTTAATCACTTTCAATGTAAGAGATATTCTTACCATTATATCTCTAGCAAGATCTGGGATCTCCTTTCCTATCTTTGTCGCATCCCAATAATATGAGAACTTACGACTCCGATAAAAAGAAGCGGGAACTCATTCCGCCTTGCAAGTCCAACTTGCATTCCCAATTCGGTCTTTAACACCCGGGCCCACCACCCCTAAGATGATGTTGACCCGTTGCTAATTGAACCAACCGTCAACAGGATTAGAACTCGCTATGCGCAATCCAATATCGCCCCAATAATGTGAGGACTCGATATTGGGGTCACTACGCATACGGCCTTACTCTTTTGAGAAGCAAAGAGCCCGATCCAGATGCGCTTGCATATAGGATCTGTCACTTCGGACAGGCGTCTCCTACATACAATCCCTGGCGACGGGACCCTTCGCCTTGACGGGAGACCATGGATGTCACTTATGTGATCCTCCACCTCATATTCAAATTGTAATTAATTATCGTGAATCATATTCACATAATTAATTCTTCCAAGGGAAATACACATCTATTCATAATAGAGTGTTTATTGGATATAATTAATTTAATCACATTAAATTAATCATTAATCCAATCATCAATCAACAAACATGTCTTTTACTTGAATAGTAGGTATATACTCAAAGTACGTATTATTCGAATTTTAATAATTAGAAAAATACACATTGTCTGTCTCCGGTATTATACAGTCCCTACCCGCTGTCATGGCCAGTACCGACGAGAGTGAGACGGACCACATACGTTGCAACCCGCTACCCCAATTCTCTCCGACTAGGCACCACATCCGCCTCGGGAAAGGATAATACCAGATAGACCATCATGTACTTTGAGATGTTCATCGGTTTTTCAACCGAAGTTATACCATATAATATAAATCAAAACATTTTTGATTATAAGGAGATTTGCTAGACAAATCCCCAATCCTATTCAAGCAAAAGGGTTTTCATGTAAAAGTTGTCCTACAACAATTGTAGGATAAACTATGGTTTTCATGAAAGCAATGTTTGTTGATGAACCAATGATCAAGATCTAATATCTCATCATTGTGGTTTAGGCAAGTGTCATTCAATGAAATAATTATCTCTTTAAATATTTCACAAATATTTATCACTAATTATTCCAGAAAATTAACAATTAATTTTCATCATGATAATTGAATGACATATCACAAGGTTCAAGATCAAAATTGTTAATTTCCAGCAGTGACCCCCAATCACTAAAATTAACTTATCTTGATCAATTTAAATCCAAAAATTGCAAACTCAGTTTCCAAAGATTGCCTATTTGATTTATTAAAGAACCCAAGTGATAATTCACGCATTTCAAGGCGGATTAAAACCGTAATCATCTCATTAATTACGTTCAAATCCGCAGTTCCCGCAACAGTGAATATAGTCATATTCAAAAAGTCATATCTTGAGCAAATAAAGTCCAAATTTAGTAAACTCAAGTCCTATGGTTTCCTTAATTAATGGGGAACAAAAAACAATTGAAAATTTCGTGTTTAAACATTTTAAACAGTGCCGAAAAATTCAATTAGACAGAGGTGCGAAAATTGAAATGCAGTAAAAATTTCGCAACCCTTTCAAGAACCAAATCGTCTAAGGTGTATGGATCATATCCAAAACCTTATTCGACGTATGGCTCTGATACCACTTGAAGGATATTGAGAATCCTCAAGCGCATCACGGAAGCGTGTCGATCGCATCGTATGCAATCGGAGCAATTAGTCGTACTAGATGCTAGATGCAGCGGAAATTAAAAAATTTTAACTTTAAAGATGAAACCACATGATCACGAGAACACTTCTCGGATCGTTTCATCAAACCACAAAGTACAAGGAATACCTCTTGAAGCGTGGTTGTGATCGCGAGATCCCAAAGTAGAGATCCTCCTATCTTAAGTCCGATCCACGAAGAACGCACTTGCGGGCGTGATGATGAGTCACGTTCCTTCCCGCAATCCTCGATGAAGATCCAAGCGATGGCTCCCCCGATTTCGTCAAACGAAATCCGTCGTCTTCCTTTAGAGTAAGCAACTCCAAAGAAGATGGAGATCCACGAGTCGTCGAAGAAGAAGCCGAGAGTCTCTCCTTTCTCAACACAAAGTGGACGACCACTTAATGGAGAAGAGAAAGAGAGAGAGAGGGCGCGAATGAGAAAGAGAGAGAGAGTTGTCACCTTGTACAACTCTTAATGATGTACCATGGAAGGCTACCCTAGCCCTCTATTTATATTAGTTTAGGATCCAATGGATCTCAATCCATGGGACACATGGATCCAAAGGCTATGCTTGGTCCATGCTAAATCAATGGCTATGATTGTTGTTGGTTAAAACCAACAACATTAATTTAAATTAAAAAATGTTGCAACATTATCAACATAATTTAATTTAACATTAACTAATTAAGAGATAATGTGATAAATAAAAATGGAGTCAACCAACCTCCCTAAAAATGGGGGGGCGTCACCCATGAACAATTCATGGGTGACGCCACCTATTAATGGTGGTTATTTGGCTCTCTTTTATTTATCTTATTATTCCTTAATTAATTTAGTAAAAAAATATTCACCAAATTAATTCCCAATTAATTTGTGAATATTTCAATCATGCCATTGAATATTATGTGAATCATATTCACAACCCAAACTAATTGGTAAATTGCATTTCCAATTAATTAATAAATGTGAATCCAATCCACATTATTAATTAACAAATGCTATTTACATAAATTCTCTCTCTTATATATACATATTATAAATCACATTTAAATTCACATATATCATGGATAGTATTATCCACATTCTCTAATCCTTGATAATTAAATCTCATTTAATTATCTTGGATAATAATATGAATCATATTCACATTATGCTTGATAATTAAATCTCATTTAATCATCAAGTTTTTCTTGCTTGGATATGAAGTTCATCAAAAGAATTATTCTTGAACCCTTTCAAGAATAATATGCTTTCTCCGCAGATACTTGGAGATAAGGACAGGGCGATTGTATTGTTCCACGTATAGTGACTTGGATGTTGAGATCTCGTCTCAAATTCAGATCGTACGAACCTCCCACAGATGCTTGATTAAATCAAGACCGCAAATCCAATCTTCTCATTGAATCTGAATCTCATTCAGATCAATGTCCAACACTTGGACTAAGATCAGATTGCTTCTCTACTGGAAGGAGTCACTAAAATCCAGACCTGTTTCATCACTCCCTCGGAATGGAAGCGTCATGGATATACAATCGTTTATGATCACATCACCCTCAGGTATTCCCAATACCTGTACATCCTGCATACTGGAAGACCCATGGTCAACCCGAAGATCAAGATCTATTTTACACTATCTTCTTCAGGGTTTGATCACTAAGTTTCTCATTTGATCATTGGGATTTGGTATTGATCATATACTTTCCAAAAAGCATATATCATACCTAGGTCTTGATCATATACTTTCCAAAAGTATATATCAAACCTACAAATTCAGTCAAGCTTCCAAAGCGAGACGACCGTGCACGGAATTTGATTCTTCCCAATATCTCATGAGTGAGCTCATGTCTTCCGGTTCAGTAGTGAACCTGTATGATCCCTTTGAGAGATCGTATTACTCATATGCCCTTATATGCACACCAACGCGCCGGTGTATAGACCTTGGTTAGGTCATCAACCTATTGGTCTGTCAAATGTACACACTCAGACATATAGCAATACATCTGTCTCCGGTCAGAGGATGCGTTCCTATGCTGTGACAGCATTCAACATAGGACTTTGGTTATCTCGATCTCGTTAAGTCAACTCTTTGACTTAACTAATCTGACACCTCCGAATCTCTATTCCTATGCAGAGGACCTGCATCAAGAGGTCGGTCAGATATCAGCCTATGTGAGAAAGGATTGCCATCTCCTACTCAGGCTGGAGATCACATCTTAACAATCATTTGACGGTGCTTGATGAGTCCTCAATCTAACCCTTTAGATATTCATCCAAACACCAGCCTCTATGATTCAATAATTGAATCAACAGCTGTACGATCATTAAGACAGCCATGGTACATAACCCTAATTGTACAGAGGGACCTATTATGCAAATTATTTATTCTTCATTTCAGATCAGGGAATGATATTTGCAATAACATTTATTGCATAATGGCTCGCCGTGGGCTCACATGTCCAACATCCACTACGCTCCATTTATCTATAAGCAACCATTGCTTAAGACTAAGGATCTCTTATGTAAGAGCATTTCAACATTTATACATGCTTCATTAAATTCATACAATATGAATATTATGAAGCTTCATGAATGACCAGAGTATAGATACTAGAATGATGACACTCATCATCTACATCCATCTAAACTCTTAAAACATAGGTTCAGGTAGGTACTCAAACAATTTGAATACATCATATCTTATAGAGCCACCATTCTGCATGATGCAGTGAACCTTCTCATTCATGTTAAATGTCAAGAGCACATATGTATGCCAGAATATCTTCATTAATTTTATAAGGATTATTTGACAATTACGATCATCATCGACATGTCACTTCCAAAGTACATCCGATGAGAGATCAAGACTATAGAGACATACAAACCCTAGGGTTGTAGTCCTATTATCTATTTAATTGTCATTCCTCAATATTATGAGGAAACTTGCACATTGCAACCACATACATTATGTGTCCAATTGCAAGTACAATATCTGGATCATGATTCCAATCCATGATATTTTACTGGTTATTATTGAGTATATCATTGAGTGGGTTTTAATGAAGGATTATCTGAAATAAGAAATTTGCATAAATATATAAATATATATATTTTACTTTGATTTAGGATTTTTATATCAAACTTGTCTTGTCTTGTCAACACTGAAAGTTCATTCCCTTAATCACTTTCAATGTAAGAGATATACTTACCATTATATCTCAACAAGATCTGGGATCTCCTTCCTTATCTTTGTTGCATCCCAATAATATGAGAACCTACAACTCGGATAAAAAGAAGCGGGAATACATTCCACCTTGCAAGTCCAACTTGCATCTCCCAATTCGGTCTTTAACACCCGGGCCCACCACCCCTAAGGCAATGTTGACCCGTCATTAATTGAACCAACCGTCAACAGGAATACAACTCGCTATGCGCAATCCAATATCGCCCCAATAATATGAGGAACCGATATTGGGGTCACTACGCATACGTCCTTACTCTTTCGAGAAGCGAAGAGCCCGATCCAAATGGATTGTATGCAGGAGCTGTCACTTCGGACAGGCGTCTCCTACATACAATATCTGACGACGGAACCCTTCGCCTTGACGGGAGACCATGGATGTCACTTTTGTGATCCTCCATATCATATTCAAATTCTAATTAATCATTATGAATCATATTCATTATGATTAATTCTTCCAAGGGAAATAACATCTCTATTCATAGAGTGTTTTAATTTTAATTGGATTCCAATTAATCTAATCATATTAATTTAATGATCCAATTAATATCCAACAAACATTTTAATACTTACTTGAATTATGGTATTATCTCAAATATATATTATTTCGAATTTTAATAATTAGAAATACATCATAATTTCTTAAGCATTATACTAACCCTACCCGCTGTCATGGCCAGTACCGACGAGAGTAGGACGGACCACATACGTTGCTACCCGCAACCCCAATGCTCTCCGACTAGACACCATATCCACCTCGGGAAAGGATAATGCAAAATAGATCATTTTGTACTTGAGATGATCTTCGGTTCTTCAACCGAAATTATACCATACAGTAATAATCAAAGCAATTTTGATTAACGTTATAATGAGATTTGCTAAACAAATCCCAAGTCCTATTCAAGCAACATGTTTGTTGGAGTGTTGATCATGTAGATCATGTAACCAATCTTGATCTAGATCACATCTAATCATTTGTTGGTTAGGGCAAAGTCATTTAAGGACATAATTATCATTAGATATTTCACAAATATTTATGCATAATTATTCCAGGAAATTAAACAATTTAATTTCACTAATTAATTAAATGACAATCACTAGGTTCTTGATTAGGAAAGTATTTTCAGCAGTGACCCTCACTTACTAAAAATACCATATCTCAATCAATTTAAATCCAAATTAAGCAAAGTAAATTTCTAAAGTTTGCTAACTTGATTTACAACAGAACCCAAGTGATTTGCACGCATTTCAAGGCGTTTCAAATCCGCAATTAACATCGTAATTACGTCATGATCCGCAGTCCCCGAAACAGTGGATACATGTTCACTAAAATGAGCATATCTAGAGAAAACGGAATCGAAATCACGCAAACTCAGATCCTACGGTTTCCTTATTTAATGGGGAATAAAATACAAATATTATTTTCGTGTTTAAACAATTTAAACAGTGCCGAAAATAATATCAAAATAGAGAAGCGAAAATGAAATGCAAGAAAACTTTCGCATACCCTAATGAACCCAAGTCGTCCTCGGTTTATGGATCGAATCCAAAAACACCAACCTGTCTCTGATACCACTTGAAGGATATGGTTAGATCCTCAAGCGCATCACGGAAGCGTGAGCGTCGCATCGAATACGACGAAGAACGACTAGTCGCACTAGTTGTTCTATGCAGCGGAAATTAAAAAAATTTTCATGTGACGAAACCACATGATCCAAGAACACTTCTCGGATCGTTTCGTCTAAACCACAAACAAGTATTAGGTTTACCTCTTGAAGCGTGGTTGCGATCAAGTCTCTAAACGAAGAGACCTCCTGTCTCAAGTCCGATCCGTCGGAGGAGACGCTTGCGAGCGCGGGTATGAACCGCGTGCTTCTCGCAATCCCTGTTGATGATCCAAGCGGTGGATCTCCTGATCTCGACACACGAGATCCGACGTCTTCTTCATGAGAAAGGCATGCCGAAGTAGACGGAGTTCTACGAGCAAAACATCGGGCAGCATAACGACGGTGCCGTGGCGATAGAGAGCCTCTCTAGGGCATCCATGGTGGACGGCCATGAGAGGGAGAGAAAGAGAAAGAAAGAGAGAGAGAGAGAGAGACTTGTTGTCTCACTTATGTGCCAAGAAGAGTAATGGGGTGCCTCTCCTTTTATAGGGTTTTGGGATCCATGGATCTCAATCCATGTGTCAACACAAATCCGATGGTCCACATTAATTTGTGTTTCTTTCAATGGACATGATTTGTTGCTAAAAACACAACAACAATTAATTTAATAAAAATCAAATATATATTAAATATAATTTGATTTATATCAAATCAATCTCCTATTGGAGAGATAGGAAAGGAGGCAAGCCTCCTTCCATAAGGAGGGTGGACGGCCACCACATTCCTTATGGAATTGTGGCCGTCCCCTCTCCTCATTAGGAAGGGAGCTTCCTTTTTCCTATTACATGAGATTACATTATCTCATGATTCTCTCCAATATTTGCAACAACATTTGTTGCAAATTATTTCACAAAAATAAATCCAATTTATTTTGTGAATATTGCAATCATGCCATTGGAAATTTGTGAATCATATTCACAACCCAAAACAAAATGTAAATTATATTTTCAATTCAATGTCCAATGTGAATCCAATTCACATTAACATTTAATTAACAAATGTAAATTACAAATAGCTCTCTCTTATATATTATAAATCACATTTATAATATATATGACTAATATGGATATTGCTATCCACATTATTCATATCCATGATAATTAAATCACATTTAATCATCTTGTATCTTTATTCTCTTGTTCTTAAATAATATGAATCACATTCACATTATTCACATCTTTGATAATCAAATCACATTCAATTATCTCAGATAACTCTCTTTATAATATGAAATAAATTCATATTACTCATGATAATTAAATTACATTTAATTATCCATTTTTTCAATGCTCGGATACATAAATCAACAATAGATTTATCCATGAACTCCTTCAAGGATAATTTGCCTTCTCCGCAGATACTTGCAGATAAGGACAGGGTGATTGTATTGTTCCACGTATAGTGACATGGATATTGAGATCATATCTCAAATCCAGATCGCGAGCCTCCCATAGATGCTTGATTAAATCAAGACCGTAAATCTAATCTTCTTATTGCATCTGAATCACATTCAGATCAATGTCCAACACTTGGACCAAGATCAGATTACTTCTCTACTGAGAGGAGTCACTAAAATCCAGACCCGTTTCATCACTCCCTAGGAATGGAAGCGTCATGGTTATACAATCATTTATGATCACATCACCCTCAGGTATTCCCAATACCTGTACATCCTGCATACTGGAAGACTCAGACTAAACCCGAAGTATTGGATCAACTTTATATTGTCTACTTCATGGTTTTATCAGTAAGTTTCTCATTCGATCATTGGGAGTTGGTATCAATCATACACTTTCCAAAAGCGTGTATCATACCTAGGTCTTGATCATATACTTTCCAAAAGTATATATCAAACTTACATATTCAGTCAAGCTTCCAAAGCGAGACGACCGTGCGTACGGAATTTGATTCTTCCCAATATCTCATGAGTGAGCTCATGTCTTCCGGTTCAGTAACTGAACCTGTATGATCCCTTTTGAGAGATCGTATTACTCATATGCCCTTATATGCACACCAGCGCGCCGGTGTATAGACCTTGATTAGGTCATCAACCTATTGGTCTGCCAAATGTACATACTTAGACATATAGCAACACATATGTCTCCGGTCAGAGGATGCGTGCCTATATCATGACAGCATACGATATAGGACTTTGGTTATCTCGATCTCGTTAAGTCAACTCTTTGACCTAACTAATCTGACACCTCCGAATCTCTATTCCTATGCAGAGGACCTGCATCAAGAGGTCGGTCAGATATCAGCCTTCAGAGATAAGGATTGTCATCTCCTACTCAGGCTGGAGATCATCTCTTAACAATCATCTGACGGTGCTTGATGAGTCCTCAATCTAACTCTTTAGATATTCATCCAAGCACCAGCCTCTATGATTCAATAGTTGAATCAACAGCTGTATGATCATCAAGATGGCCATGGTACATAACCCTAATTGTACTAAGGGACCTATTATGCAAATTATGTATTCTTCATTTCAGATTAAGGAGTGAATTGCAATAACATTTATTGCATAATGGCTCGCCGTGGGCTCGCATTTCCAACAATCTCCCACTAGCCCAAAGAGCCATTAATGGGCTAATCATTTAAACCCGCACTCATGTGACAATCATAAGCTATTTAGAAAATAGCTAGGTAAGCTGATCAGTCACTCTGTTCCCGCGAGACTATGCCAAGTCCTTTTACGGCACTTACATATCCCTAGTAACAATGCTCACATCTAATGCGATTGTTGTATCTCATGCAACCAATACTCAACCTTGTTAAAGCTATTATAGTGTTCTTGACACTATAGCTTAATAATTGTTATAACCAGTATTTCCATAATCCTTATAAGAATACCCTTATTCATGAAGATCTCTATCTCCAAAGGTATGTAGGGTTAAGACCCTTATAGATCACTACCTACAAGGTCTTAAACTTTTGAAGATAAGACTTTGAGATCACTATCTCAAAAATCTCCTCATCTATGAAGATTTTGTTATTACTGCAATCAAGTGTTGTATCTCTACAGTAGGATTAGTAACAGTTTACTACTCCCACTGCATGACAGACATCTGGTATTTGTACACTCTAGCATACACTCAGCTTCTCGTAACTAATGCACAAGTGCAAGTAGTTGTAGCATTTACTTCCTCAACTCTTTGAGGTGCTATCCCTTAAGATAGGTCATTACCATATCTTAAGGGTTAGAAGCCTTTCTTGGAATTTCTGTGAATAGAATATGTCCAAGGTGTACTACAAACGTGACAGTCCAATTATCCTCTTCTCTTGGCTTCTAAACAACTTCAGAACTAAGATCTAAGAGGTATCTTTGAAATCATATTTCAAGATATGGAATAGCCAGTCTATAAAACACTTATTATCATCCTTATATCATTCTAAATGATTAGGATATTATCTACATTTAGCATGATGAACACAAAAGGCACTCCCACTAAGCTTCACATGGCTCATCCAGATTCTATCTGAAATCATAACATTTATAATTTCATCAAATCTTATGATCCAACTTCAAGAAACTTCTTTGAGTCCATAGATGGATTCCTTAGCTTCTACACCTTGCTTTCCTCAACCATGAAGCCATGGGGCTACTTCATGTGAATATCCTCAGAGAGGTATTCATAGAGGAATGCAATATTGACATACATCTTGAAGATGCAATAGTCAAGTTGTGTAACTAAGGTTAGCAATATTCTGATGGTTTTAAGCATGGTCACCGAAGAGCAAGTCTCATTGCAAGCAATGTCTTCTCTTCCAGTGTGTAGCTCATGGCTACAAACCGTGCTTTGAAGGTCTCTACCTTCTCATCAGGTTCCCTTTCTCTTGAAGATCCATTTACACCTTTACAGGTTTTACCCATATAGGTGGATCCACGAGGGTCCATATACAACACTTGCATATGAAGTCTACATTAGACTTTTATTGCTAACATCCATCTATCCATGCTATGATCTTCAGAAGCTTCATCACATGAAGTTCAATCATTGTCAGATTTCTCTGACACATGGAATCCATCCTCAAACTCATTTGAAGAGGTATTAGTGTTTCATTTTTCATTGTCCTCTTAGTTTCCAATTTCAGGAGCCTCATTATCTTCTCAAGATTAAATGAGTTCCTACACTTCATTTTTATCTTGATTCTCAAGAGTCTCAACCTCTAAGAATCAAATTCTCAGAGATGAGATATTTTAAGAATCTCAAGGTCATAAAGTAGGTATCCAATACCATCCTTTATTTTTCTAATGAAGTAGCACTCTCAAGTGCTAGATTCCAGCTTGCATGCATGGAATCATATTAAGCATATATATTGTAGTCTCTTCTACACATATATGCCTGTAAACTAAGGGATAATTATGCTAAAATTCATCATTGATAAGATCATGTCACACATGATCCAATTGTATCTACTTATAACTCTATTGAGTTAAGGAGTGTTAGGAGGATTGAGATAGAAGTGATATTCATATTTCCATAAGGTATTCTTTGAATTTATCTAGTAGGTACTTGCTACCTATATTAGATCAAATTCATTTTATCTTCCTTCAAACTTTGGTTTTTAAACCAAAAAAATAATGAAATCTTTGAACATTCCAAAGGTTTCTTAGGTGAAGAGAAGAAATCTCATATCATACATAATCATCAACAGATATCACATATCCGTAATGTTTACTATGATATAGATGATCTACATACATCAATATGCATGAGATCCTGAATACCTTGGCATCTTACACCTTTCTCTAAGAAGGGTGCATTGGACATTTTACTTTGAATACAATATTCGTAAGTATGTAAGTTTTGAAATTTTAGACATTCTAAAGTTTCATCTCTTACTAGTCTTGATCAAATTAATAAACAAATGTCCAAAGCTTGATGCTAGATCATTGTCAAATGATCTTCATCCTCATATTGATCTTAAGTTTTAATTTCAGCATTTAGAAATGTTAATGAGCCATTCATCAATTTTCTAATTTAGTGGAGTCCACTAGATTTTAGATTACTATCTGAAATATCTCCATCATAACTCTTTATTATAGTTCTACCTCAGAATTCATGTTTATTTCCAACATTTAGAAACAAACAATGAGTGTATTCTTATATCTAGGTCATAGAGACATTCTCTAAGACTAAGGACTCTCCCACTTAAATTAACAAGTCTATCAATCCAACAGAGATTGTTGCAACAATTGCATCAATATCCATGTGGATAACTATAAACCTTTAAGATCAAATTTTCCAGTCTTCTAAAACATATGCAACCTATTGCAAATGTCATCAGAAGATTGAGATACAATTATTTGACTTTATCTTATCAATGATTTATGTAGATTAATCCGATGCTCCATCCGAGTCCTTCTCTAAGGATTCTAGATAGACTTGATAGTCATACTATCAACACATCAACTTATTGCAGTATTGGCATTCATCCAACTCTTCGGATGACATATGGAAGTCATAGATGTATAGTCAACTCTTTGACCATACTTCTTACTTGGGTCCAACCCATGCTTCCACTGCGCTCCATTTATCTATAAGCAACCATTGCTTAAGACTAAGGATCTCTTATGTAAGAGCATTTCAACATTTATACATGCTTCATTAAATTCATACAATATGAATATTATGAAGCTTCATGAATGACCAGAGTATAGATAGTAGAATGATAACACTCATCATCTACATCCATCTAAACTCTTAAAACATAGGTTCAGGTAGGTACTCAAACAATTTGAATACATCATCTCTTATAGAGCCACCATTCTGCATGATGCAGTGAACCATCTCATTCATGTTAAATGTCAAGAGCACATATGTATGCCAGAATATCTTCATTAATTTTATAAGGATTATTTGACAATTGCGATCATCATCGACATGTCACTTCCAAAGTACATCCGATGAGAGATCAAGACTATAGAGACATACAAATCCTAGGGTTGTAGTCCTATTATCTATTTAATTGTCATTCCTCAATATTATGAGGAAACTTGCACATTGCAACCACATACATTATGTGTCCAATTGCAAGTACAATATCTGGATCATGATTCCAATCCATGATATTTTACTGGTTATTATTGAGTATATCATTGAGTGGGTTTTAATGAAGGATTATCTGAAATAAGAAATTTGCATAAATATATAAATATATATATATTTTAATTTGATTTAGGATTTTTATATCAAAGTTGTCTTGTCTTGTCAACACTGAAAGTTCATTCCCTTAATCACTTTCAATGTAAGAGATATACTTACCATTATATCTCAACAAGATCTGGGATCTCCTTCCTTATCTTTGTTGCATCCCAATAATATGAGAACCTACAACTCGGATAAAAAGAAGCGGGAACACATTCCGCCTTGCAAGTCCAACTTGCATCTCCCAATTCGGTCTTTAACACCCGGACCCACCACCCCTAAGGAAATGTTGACCCGTCATTAATTGAACCAACCGTCAACAGGAATACAACTCGCTATGCGCAATCCAATATCGCCCCAATAATATGAGGAACCGATATTGGGGTCACTACACATACGTCCTTACTCTTTCGAGAAGCGAAGAGCCCGATCCAAATGGATCGTATGCAGGAGTTGTCACTTCGGACAGGCGTCTCTGATGACCCGACAATCGACGCGACTAAGGTGGAAGATAAATCACAATGTCGTTGTCCTTAATCGATCAATTCGGTCAACGGAAAAATTTGTAAACCACTCAGAAAATCAAGAAATTCAATGTAAGCGGTCTTTCGCTATTCTTTTTACCTGGTATAGCGACCAGAGTCGAACACAAGGAGCACGATTTAAAAACTAAGTAGTCAAATTTCAGAAAATGATTTTTTTAGTGGTTTTTGACTTTTAGATTTTTTTTTTGGATTTTTAAATATGAAGAAAGTACAAGAAGCACAAAAACAAGCAAGCTTCTACTAATTATTTAAAGCATCAAAAATCAAGCAAAAATTCAAGAAAAATTGTTTTTATGTTTTTTAGGTTTTTAAGTGTTTTTGGTGAATTTTTAGGATTTTTATAAGGTGTCTTTTATTTTCTAAAAATCAAACAGTGCGAAAAAGGCAAGTTACTGTCCAGCCAAGCCCAAGATCCACAGATAAAATATCTAAGGACCTCAGAGGGACCTGGAGGTAATTTTCCTGTATACTAGATAAAGTAAGGAAAATTTGAGCACCAAGATTATTGTTTTTGGGTTTTTAAATTATTTATTATGATTTTTATGAGTTTTTAGGTGTTTTTAAGTTTTTATGGTTTTTAAGCAATGAAAAATAGCCAAAATTAGCTGAAAACTCAAACAACACACAAGAAACAGTAACTAATTTTTATAGAATTTTTGAGGGGGTTTTTATATTTTTTTGTGATTTTTCAAGCTAAACAGTGCCAAAAATAAGTGTTTTTGAATTTTAAAAATAACAAATAAACTCAGAAATGTCCTCGAAAATTCTCAAAAATCCTACACCATGGCAGGAGCCATGTGTCAAATTTTCATCGAATTTGGAGGTGATTTGATATTTTATTCAAAATCCAAAAGGGGGCACTGTGCACAGGGACCAAAGTGCAAATACCCAAAGCTCTGGGGGTCCTGGTGCAAAATACCCAAGAAATCACGCGCGAGGCGCGTGTCTGGGGCACTCGGGGACCTATATGTAAGAAAAACAAGTCCTAGGACCTTTTGGTAACTCGTACCTAAAAGTCCAGGGACTGTTATGCAAAAATCCCACTAAAAGACGCACATGTGCAAATAAAATGCTCACAGGGGCATAAATGCAATTACTGAAAATGTTTCATTCATTAAGGAACGTCCAGAACTACATGATTAATATTGCAAATACACCAAAATATCACGTGTTGATGCACGTGTCTCACACAAACAAGGGCATAAATGCAAATACGAAGAAGTACGAGGTCCAATGTGCAATTTACCCTACGTAAATAAAACGCATAAAATATTTATAGGACTGAAAGTGAAAACATAAACTACGAGGGGGCCTAAGGTAAATTACCCCTTTATTACGATCCAAGGGCGGAGCGTGCGCCACGTGTAGATCCGACGGTGGAGAGGCGAAGGCGCCTCACTCCTGCAACCCTTGGCGTGATCGGATGGCTCAGACGAAGACACGTGGAGGATCTGACGGTGTCGGCTCAGCTGCGCCTCATCTCGAGATCAAATGGTCCGGATCACTCCTCCTTTGATCGTGCGATGCCTGACGCTCCTGGAACGGATGGCTAGGATTGAAACTGGAGCTGGAGGGTGATCGAACGGTGCCTGAAGGTCGAGGAAGAACAGGTGGCCGGCGAAGTTCGCCGGCCCAGTACGTGCGCTCCTGACCTCCCCTGCTGCGCCTGAAGATCGAAGAAGGTCCGCGAGGGAGTCCCGCAGCTGGTGGTGGTCTCCGATGACCCAACCGAGCCCGGGAGGGGCTCCAGCGAGGTCGACGGCGATAAGCTCCTGGCCTGGATATGAGGGGGCCTCAGATGGCCTCCTCTTGACCTGCAAAATAGCTCAAGAGCTTCGCGGGTCGAGGGCAAAGTGCCTCGACCCGGTTAGGTGGGGTGAAGGTGAACGGTGCGTCGGGGTGAGCGAGCTCCGGCGAGCGGAGGACGGTGGAGCTCGATTCCCAGATCCTGTGCGATCTGGGTTGGGCGAAGGGGTGAAGAATGTGCGTGAGGGAATGGCGAAGGTGACGGTGCGTTCCGATGATCGAGAAGATACACGATATGGCTGGAATCAACGGATTACGTCGGAGGTACGAATTGGGGGAAACTACAAATTACGCTAAATGGAAAGGCTAAAGGGTTACCTGGGCGGTCGGAGAGACTGGGGAAGAGCAGGGGGTGCTCCTGGTCGTAGCCTCAAGGGTCGTCTCGGCCCGAGGCTCGGTGCTCACGCTGGTGGCGGAGCAACGGCGGCGAAGAACGCCGGATCAGTGGTTTCACCTCCTCGCCTCGCTGCAACAGGGGCGATCGCTTGCTGTCACTCTCGCGGTGCCTCTGGAGTTCACTGGGAAGAAGGGGAAGAGCCAAAGATGGGGCGCGGAGGCGGCGGAGGTGGTTTTATATATAGCTGCAGGCTCGATTAGGGTTGGGAGGCGACGGCTATGGAATGCGTGGATCTCACGGCGAAGGATCTGGCGAGGATGTCGGATGATCGGCGAAGGATCCAGGCGCGGGGTTTGCGTGGGCGACAAGCTGGAGGCGCGTGGAGAAAATGGCGAAGGCGGGGCGGCGCGCGTCTTCTCAAAAAGGAAAGAGTCCGCGGGGGAGTTGACCGGGGTCAACATTCCCCGTGGACCAGTGGGATGCTGCCACGTGGACAAGATTTGACACTTAAAAATGAGGCAGCAAATGGCCGATTTTGCAAAAACTTTCAACATGAAATATTTTTCTTTTATTTTTTTCTATTTTTTGGTGATTTTTAATTAATTTTTGGAAATAAGAATAAGGTATGTACATTATATAGGGATATATACAATATGTAGGCTTTTTATTTTTGATTTTTTTATTATTATTTTTATCAATTTTATTCCTACTTTATGTTTTATTTATTTATAGAATAAAATGAGGAATAAAAGGCTATTTTTATTTTATTTTTATTATTTATACACATAGGTGAAATAAATAGATATATACATTTATACACATGGTATATATACAATGTATTTTTGTAATTTTAATTTTGTAATTTTTATTTGATTTTTGTTTTGTTTCTTTTTATTTCTGTTATTTACAAAATATGCCATAGAATATTCACAAAAAGTTTTGAAAATAAATACATTTATTTATAGGGTTAAAGGATGATGGTCTATGCACATGGTGGAGGAATATTTTTGCATTTTTGATTTTTAAATTTTTATTTTGTTTTTAAGAGTTTCTAAATATATACAAAATATGTACAAGCATATTTTTGGGTGAGGAAAATATAATTTTATTTATTTACAAAAGTCTATACACATGAGCTCCTATCTCCCTCTACTTTGGCTTTTATGCGGTCAGGCCCATGCTGAGCCCTCCCTTGGGTTAGGTTGCTCAATATTTATTCTAAATATTTCCCTCTTTTTCTTTTTACTCTTTATTCTTTTATTTTTGCACAAAAACATGCTAATTACAGGTTTTTACACAATGCATGCTTTTGGTAATTATTTGTATTTACACATATCTACATGTATTTGCAAAGGTTTTTGTAGCTAAAATAGAAGAATAAAGAGTGATGAATGGGTATTCATCAGTCTCCTACATACAATATCTGGCGACGGAACCCTTCGCCTTGATGGGAGACCATGGATGTCACTTTTGTGATCCTCCATATCATATTCAAATTCTAATTAATCATTATGAATCATATTCATTATGATTAATTCTTCCAAGGGAAATAACATCTCTATTCATAGAGTGTTTTAATTTTAATTGGATTCCAATTAATCTAATCATATTAAATTAATGATCCAATTAATATCCAACAAATATTTTAATACTTACTTGAATTATGGTATTATCTCAAATACGTATTATTTCGAATTTTAATAATTAGAAATACATCATGATTTCTTAAGCATTATACTAACCCTACCCGTTGTCATGGCCAGTACCGACGAGAGTGGGACGGACCACATACGTTGCAACCCGCAACCCCAATGCTCTCCGACTAGACACCATATCCACCTCGGGAAAGGATAATGCAAAATAGATCATTTTGTACTTGAGATGATCATCGGTTCTTCAACCGAAATTATACCATACAGTAATAATCAAAGCAATTTTGATTAACATTATAATGAGATTTGCTAAATAAATCCCAAGTCCTATTCAAGCAACATGTTTGTTGGAATGTTGATCATGTAGATCATGTAACCAATCTTGATCTAGATCACATCTAATCATTTATTGGTTAGGGCAAAGTCATTTAAGGACATAATTATCATTAAATATTTCAAAATTATTTATGCATAAATATTCCAGGAAATTAAATAATTTAATTTCACTAATTAATTAAATGACAATCACTAGGTTCTTGATTAGGAAAGTATTTTCAGCAGTGACCCTCACTTACTAAAAATACCATATCTCAATCAGTTTAAATCCAAATTAAGCAAAGTAAATTTCTAAAGTTTTCTAACTTGATTTACAACAGAACCCAAGTGATTTGCACGCATTTCAAGGCGTTTCAAATCCGCAATTAATATCTTAATTACGTCATGATCCGCAGTCCCCGAAACAGTGGATACATGTTCACTAAAATGAGCATATCTAGAGCAAACGGAATCGAAATCACGCAAACTCAGATCCTACGGTTTCCTTATTTAATGGGGAATAAAATCCAAATATTATTTTCGTGTTTAAACAATATAAACAGTGCCGAAAATAATATCAAAACAGAGAAGCGAAAATGAAATGCAAGAAAACTTTCGCATACCCTAATGAACCCAAGTCGTCCTCGGTTTATGGATCGTATCCAAAAACACCAACATGGCTCTGATACCACTTGAAGGATATGGTTAGATCATCAAGAGCATCACGGAAGCGTGAGCGTCGCATCGAATACGACGAAGAACGACAAGTCGCACTAGTTGTTCTATGCAGCGGAAATTAAAAAAATTTTCATGTGACGAAACCACATGATCCAAGAACACTTCTCGGATCGTTTCGTCTAAACCACAAACAAGTATTAGGTTTACCTCTTGAAGCGTGGTTGCGATCAAGTCTCTAAACGAAGAGACCTCCTGTCTCAAGTCCGATCCGTCGGAGGAGACGCTTGCGAGTGCGGGGATGAACTGCGTGCTTCTCGCAATCCCTGTTGATGATCCAAGCGGTGGATCTCCTGATCTCGACACAC
This sequence comes from Ottelia alismoides, assembly GCA_037367405.1. NCBI lineage: Eukaryota > Viridiplantae > Streptophyta > Magnoliopsida > Alismatales > Hydrocharitaceae > Ottelia > Ottelia alismoides. The sequence goes on along the minus strand of JAZKJV010006800.1, from coordinate 657,965 downwards.
GAGATCCGACGTCTTCTTCACGAGCAAGGCATGCCGAAGTAGACGGAGTTCCACGAGCAAAACATCGGGCAGCATAACGACGGTGCCGCAGCGATGGAGAGCCTCTCTAGGGCATCCATGGTGGACGGCCATGAGAGGGAGAGAAAGAGAAAGAAAGAGAGAGAGAGAGAGAGAGAGAGAGAGAGAGAGAGAGAGACTTGTTGTCTCACTTATGTGCCAAGAAGAGCAATGGGGTGCCTCTCCTTTTATAGGGTTTTGGGATCCATGGATCTCAATCCATGTGTCAACACAAATCCAATGGTCCACATTAATTTGTGTTTCTTTCAATGGACATGATTTGTTGCTAAAAACACAACAACAATTAATTTAATAAAAACCAAATATATATTAAATATAATTTGATTTATATCAAATCAATCTCCTATTGGAGAGACAGGAAAGGAGGCAAGCCTCCTTCCATAAGGAGGGTGGACGGCCACCACATTCCTTATGGAATTGTGGCCGTCCCCTCTCCTCATTAGGAAGGGAGCTTCCTTTTTCCTATTACATGAGATTACATTATCTCATGATTCTCTCCAATATTTTCAACAACATTTGTTGCAAATTATTTTACAAAAATAAATCCAATTTATTTTGTGAACATTGCAATCATGCCATTGGAAATTTGTGAATCATATTCACAACCCAAAACAAAATGTAAATTATATTTTCAATTCAATGTCCAATGTGAATCCAATTCACAATAACATTTAATTAACAAATGTAAATTACAAATAGCTCTCTCTTATATATTATAAATCACATTTATGATATATATGACTAATATGGATATTACTATCCACATTATTCATATCCATGATAATTAAATCACATTTAATCATCTTGGATCTTTATTCTCTTGTTCTCAAATAATATGAATCACATTCACATTATTCACATCTTTGATAATCAAATCACATTCAATTATCTCAGATAACTCTCTTTATAATATGAAACAAATTCATATTACTCATGATAATTAAATCACATTTAATTATCCATTTTTTCAATGCTCGGATATATAAATAAACAATAGAATTATCCATGAACTCCTTCAAGGATAATGCGCTTTCTCCGCAGATACTTGGAGATAAGGACAGGGCGATTGTATTGTTCCACGTATAGTGACATGGATATTGAGATCATATCTCAAATCCAGATCGCGGGCCTCCCATAGATGCTTGATTAAATCAGGACCGTAAATCTAATCTTCTTATTGCATCTGAATCACATTCAGATCAATGTCCAACACTTGGACCAAGATCAGATTACTTCTCTACTGAGAGGAGTCACTAAAATCCAGACCCGTTTCATCACTCCCTAGGAATGGAAGCGTCATGGTTATACAATCGTTTATGATCACATCACCCTCAGGTATTCCCAATACCTGTACATCCTGCATACTGGAAGACTTAGACTAAACCCGAAGTATTGGATCAACTTTATACTGTCTACTTCATGGTTTTATCAGTAAGTTTCTCATTCGATCATTGGGAGTTGGTATCAATCATACACTTTCCAAAAGCGTATATCATACCTAGGTCTTGATCATATACTTTCCAAAAGTATATAACAAACTTACAAATTCAATCAAGCTTCCAAAGCGAGACGACCGTGCGCACGGAATTTGATTCTTCCCAATATCTCATGAGTGAGCTCATGTCTTCCGGTTCAGTAACCGAACCTATATGATCCCTTTGAGAGATCGTATTACTCATATGCCCTTATATGCACACCAGCGCACCGGTGTATAGACCTTGATTAGGTCATCAACCTATTGGTCTGCCAAATGTACATACTTAGACATATAGCAACACATCTGTCTCCGGTCAGAGGATGCGTGCCTATATCATGACAGCATACGATATAGGACTTTGGTTATCTCGATCTCGTTAAGTCAACTCTTTGACCTAACTAATCTGACACCTCCGAATCTCTATTCCTATGCAGAGGACCTGCATCAAGAGGTCGGTCAGATATCAGCCTTTAGAGATAAGGATTGCCATCTCCTAATCAGGCTGGAGATCATCTCTTAACAATCATCTGACGGTGCTTGATGAGTCCTCAATCTAACTCTTTAGATATTCATCCAAGCACCAGCCTCTATGATTCAATAGTTGAATCAACAGCTGTATGATCATCAAGATGGCCATGGTACATAACCCTAATTGTACTAAGGGACCTATTATGCAAATTATGTATTCTTCATTTCAGATTAAGGAGTGAATTGCAATAACATTTATTGCATAATGGCCCGCCGTGGGCTCGCATTTCCAACAAGACACCCATTCCCCCTTCATTTGCTTCATTTTTATTTAACTTCAAGCAAAATTAATCAATTGCAGCCCCTTGGAGCTCAACTAGATCTGCGAGTCGAGACATGGAGATTCACTTTAAGCAACAAACCACATAGAGCTCCAGACCTGCGATCTGGCATCATCGACCTTCATCGAAGTATACAATCAACAGAGAGGAGCATCAAGAAGCCACATCGACCTTGACGAGGTGGATCTAGCGGAAATTGGTCGAGATCCGGTTGATTAAAACTCATCTCGTAGCCCATTCATTCATTTTTTCCAACCTCTTCTGTGTTCGTTGGATCATGAACAATATGCCCAGATAGCATCTCATCTGATGAATCTCCAATTCTCAGTCGTAGATTCAAAGCTCCAGATTGATGACGAACTGTCAGATCTGCATGTGGAAAGCACACAATTGGTTATTATTTTGCATCTTTAACCCTTGCATTTTCATATTTTGTAAGTAAGTCCTCTGAAGGACATGCACCTTGTTTTCATGTGTTGAATAATTACATAAATTTATCTTAGTGTTCTAATAATTTCTATCAGGTCCATTTTGAACAGCTTCATATGCTTGAGCACGTATTTTCTAGTGAAATTGCAATAAAGATCCCATGTAATTGTGTTATTGTTTAGTCCTTCAGAATAATATATCTCCGTACAGGTCCGTGCTAGTGCGACTCACGTGCAATGGCATGAGTCTTTCTGTGGTGAAATTACAACTATACCCTCCCATTTCTTTATTCTATTATCGCTTTAGTCCTTTAAATAATTTTTCTTACGTTTGAGTCCCTGTATTGCAGTGAAGTAAATTGCGTGTTAATCATGCTTAAAAATTCCTTAATCAACCTAAAAATTCCCTAAAAATTATCTTTAATTCTTGTTAATAACCTCTATTTCACCTATTTTTATTTGATAAAACAAATTGTTTTATTATTTATAAAAATTTGAAAATCACCTATACTAGCTTTGTTTGTAGTATTAATATAATAAAATTTTGAAAACTCATCTAAAATTTTTTTACAAAATTTGTGATTATTTCTTTTAACTTCTGTATGATTTCCATGTTCAAATTCCCTATAAAAATCATAAAATACCAAAAAATCATATAAAATCACATAAATTTCACAAAAATACATAAATTAGCTTATATTAAGGCTTCAAAATTCACCCTCATGTTTGTGTGTGTTTCCCTTCTTTTTACTTCTATTTTCTATTTTAAAACCCAAAAACATTTTCCTTATTTTTATTTTGTATATTTTTTATTGTTAATTGTTTTAAAAACCTTAAAAAAATCTAAAAATCTTCAAAAAATCACAAAAGTAGTACAAAAGTCCCAAAAACACAAAATTTTTTCATATTTTTACAACATTTTAAAAAATCAAAAAGAGCTTTTTTCATTATTTTATTATTCTTTTTTTGTTTCTTTTAAAAATTAAATACAAAAAAATGCAAAATTTAAAAAAATCATTAAAAAATTACAAATCATAAAACAACAAAAAGAATTTACAAAAATGTGAAATTCATTAAAAATGCAAAAAGATAAAAAATCCATAAAAGACTAAGAGTTGAAAAATTAAAAGATCCCTTTTTAATTCATTGATTTTCTCTTTGAGTAAATAATGTTCATGATTTATAGCCTCCCTGAGTTCGATCCTGTATGCTATATAGGTAAATAAATAGCACATTTTTTCTTTGTATTTCTTCGCTTGGATTTATTTTCTGATTAATATAATAATTCTTATTTGACTTGGGAATTTTCGAGATCGCAATGACACTTTTAGCTATTAAGTAATTAGTCCCTTGAAATTCTGAGATAAGCACACATTAGGTTAATAAAATCGATAAGAAATTATTAAAAATTAAATATGATGACTTGCGTTAGAGAATAGAAATAAAGAGAAAACTATCTATATAAATTATCTCTATTCTTTTATTACAATTGTTGTGTACTAAAAATAAATCGACTTGAAAATAAGTAAATGTTAAACATCTGAAACCAACAAGATGGAAATATGCTTTCTTGTTGCGTTGTTGTTCACACACTATTTGAGACTGAAACTCACTATTACTGCAGACAACTTAATCTATAAAAGTATGGTGTGATCGTAATTGTCGTTATATCAAGTTAAATGAAATCAAGGAAACACATACACACAATTAAAGATTATATATATAAACCAAAGTCTAATTTTATTAAAAAAAATCAAAATACATATAGCGAATGTGGTATATAATAGACAACTGGCAATCACATGTAGCATATTACAATCATATTCAACATTATATGAAAGAATAGATAATCGAAGGTCAAATGAATTTTTTAAGAGCACTTAATATTGAGCAAAAAAGTTGATGTACATGCACCTAGATCATCATAACAATGATGGGTAGAGATTATCTAATAATAATTGCAGCATAATAACAATAATTACAAAATCAGTTGAGTTTAAACTATTTTTTGGTATATACATCTTGAATGTGTAAGAAAAAACACAAATATGTTGAGTAATGGTAAATATAAATTGTACCATGGTAAGAAAGAACACAAATTTTACTTCTAAATTTTAAAGATGAATCTGTATTAATCGTACATGTATAATTTGTACAAAGTTTTTGGGAAGTAAACATTGACGGTAAGACGTTAGGATGCATTTGGGATAAAAAAATTAAGTCCATGCGTTGCAAGGGAAAGTGCATATATTCAGATCTAAAGTAAGTTGAAGATGATAAGATTTTACTACTAAAAGCACATAATGAGGTGATCGAGCAGAACAACCCAAGATTTATCACTTAAATTATCTATTATAGCTTGTAGCTAGCTACTGATTGGTAACAAATGCTTGATGTCAGCTTTCCCTTCAACATGCATAATGAACTATGTTTTCAACTTCCATGTTTTAAGTAATAACCAGACTTAGACATGCTACAACATATCGGGGGCGGCAATATTTAGTTAAAAAATTGAGACCAAATAAGCAAGATATTTTTAATTGATTGAAATTATTGTCTGTTTTAAAATATTTTCTGGCCAATAAAATATCATTATCTTAATTCCCTGTTTATTATGACCATTTAGTTCTGTTACAGAATTATTGATAGCGTGAGAATGAAAAATTGCTAGTAGGTGTTCACCTGTAATGTATAGAGTTCAATGGGGCTGTCCCTTAGGGGCAGCTAACTTGGCTCCCCTACCCAACTTCACCCATTTTTTATTTTTTTGGAAAATTTCTTCCATGGAATTTCATCACTATATTCCTATATCATGTCAATAAATTTTCGTGCGAAATAGAGACTCTTACTGCCTCCATCCTTTTAACGGTAACAGAATTGCAAAAAAGACCTCTTCTGGATGGAGGTCGTACGCACAAAATTTTAATGACAAAAGATAGAGATATATTGATGAAAATCTACGGAAGAAATTTTCAAGAAAAAAATAAAAAATCAGGCGTAATGAGGCGGGGGAGCCAAGTTAGCTCCCCCATGGAGGCAGCTCCATTTTACCCTAATGTATATTGCTCATGAATAAAAAAACTCTCAAGGATCTAAAGGTTACTTTTTTTAATATGATTTAATATTTAATCAAGTTGTTATTATTTTTATCGAACTTATCTAAGTATGTGCAGTTTATATCAGGTTTATGATAGACCCGTATAGAAGAGGAAGGTTCTTCTCTTATCTCATAAAATATTCAGAAAGCTCTTATGAGTCGACTTCAAATGAGAAAAATATCTAAAAATATTTCATACCGTTAACAACATATACTAGAAAATTGAATCTGAATGTTGAGCTTGTAGTAAGGATTACTAGCTTTGTGTTTGATAGCGTGAGACATTGAAAACCATGTTATTCTATTACAAAAGAAGAAAATCAACTCCATTACTATATATTATGGAGGGGCGACACACCACTTTAGATTAGTTAATCTTTTCAAAAATACCATTTGTGTCCTATCCTCTTTCAAAAATACCATTTGTGTCCTATCCTCTTTTATATCTTAAAAAATTGTCACTATTACTTTATGTCACTTATACTTCGCCGTAATTCCACAAAATATCATTTGTGTCCCGATCCCTCATTGCCATCCCTTTGTCCGCCTTTGCCACCCTGATGGATTGGGGCATACTCTTCGACTAGGGATGAAAACGGTCGGATACAGAATATTGGTATAATCATATCTTTATCCATTTTAAAATATGAATACGAATGTGGATACGAATATTGACGAATGTGAAAAATATATAATCATATCCTTAAAAATGAATATGAATCGGATATGAATAATAAAATAAATATTTAATAGATTAATTAAAACATACATGTTTGGGATGGTTTACACATAAAATAGATATACCAGATATAGTAATTTCATAACAATTATGTCAACAATGGTGAATGCAATCATAAAATATTTTCGCACATGTATAAATCAATATATTATTATACTTATGTACAAAAACGAATATATGAATACGAATGCAAATATTAACGAATGTCAAAGTGATATCTATATCTGCATCCATTTTAAAATGAATATGAATAAGAATTTAAAATGAATATGAATACGAATGTCAAAATATGTATAAAACAAATACAATAGCGGATCGGATACAAATATATTCACATTCATTTTCATCCCTATCTTCGATAGTCCCTAATTTCTCCTCCTTTGTCCCCCGCTAACGTTACTGTTATTTTTGACTTTGCAATTACAAAGTCAATGGTTTGAATCATCAGTTGTTTGCAATGGAGGAGTGTTGTCACTCACTTGATATGAAAGTATATAAAGGTATAAGAGAATTAAATAATCATTAGTATGAAATTTTGTTGTAGTGGATATATGGATATGGATTGCTGGAGAGCGGGTCTTTATTCTCCTTCTAATGCATAGATATGAAAGGTTGTTTGTTTTTTATAGTTCAACTTCTAATCACATTTTGGGTATTTGTTGTGGTGATTCGCGGGTACATGTGGGTACCTGTGGCCAATTCAAATAATATGGGTTCCCGTTAGAATCAGGTACCCATTGTAACGGGTCGGGTCGATCCATCGATCCAGTAATGATGGGTCGGGGTAGGTCATGACTGAACGGGTCGGGTACCTTCCTGTCGAACACCGTTGACCATGTCTCCATCAAGCCTCTTCACCTCCTTCCATGTCCTCTTCGCAGATGAGTGTCACCTCCTCGTATTCATGTTTGGCAACAACATTTTTGCTGATCGTGATGTCATCGACCAGAGCAACCCCTTCTTCGAGATCACGATGGGTGCCTCACTAAAGCTCCTTGGCTTCAATAGTGGATTTCGTAATATCGAGAAGCTATTGAAGGTCAACAACCTACACAACGCGCTCCTTGGCCTCCTCTCGAACGTCGAGCTTCTCTTTGACAGTTGTAAAGGGTGCCACGAGCTCGTCTTCAAGGTGATGACGTATGTGCCCTCTAAACCAACTAGCATTATATTCTCAAGCTCGTGCTTTATAGCATCCTCATCGATCACAACATCCCTGATAAGATAAACCCCTTCTCAAAGATCATGAAAGATAGCGATCCGCAAATACACTATCGACATCGTCGTGCACCTCGAGGATTTCGTACAAGGGATCCTAATCAACTTCAAGATCGTTGTTTATCGAGAGAGGTCCACTGCACTGGTGTCCAACGAGAACATCCAACCGATTACACACTTTTGTAATGAGTTGCATTATTTTGATCACCAGCTACATGCAGTTGTTTTCGAGCATAGGAAATGCTATTTATATTGTCGTGCTCTTTCTTAGATCGCTCTCGTGTTGATCAGTCGTCGACTTGAACAATTTCATACGCTCATCATTGACTTAATGTGAATGCGATTATTTCTTTAATGTCATATATTGCAAAAAGAATATTAACTACGAATTCATATGAAGTAAAACGATGATGGAGGTAATTGTGAATGCATTTTTCTTGATGTGCATATTTTGAGGAAGAAGTTTTAGTTACAAAAAAGGTCACAGTGCTTAGGATATTAAAAAAGATCATGACAGATAAAATGATGATATTTTCGAATTTATCTTTTCAATCTTATAATATAACGTTAAAATATTATTTTTAAATCTAAATAATACAAATAAACTTACTCAATTATCTAAATTTTTAAAAATATCATTTAATGACATTCCATTGTTCTTATCCTCATCAACAACAATAATAATAATTATCAAAATCATCAATTACATATATTACATCAAAATGTTAATTTACATGAGGGAAAATATTTTTTTGATAAATATTATAAAATTGAAATGTCAATAGTAAAATACTACGATTTTTTCAAAGATTTTATTAATTCAAAAGTTTTTCTAAGCTATAATTTTCTTAAGGGCGTGTAAAATTAAAGATTGGAAGACATGATTGGCCTATTTCTACAATTTATTCGTAAAAGTATATTTCTGTAACTAAAGTTTATATAGATATATTAATAGAGTTACGTAATTAGTTGATCAGTTTTAATATTATTTGTATTTTATTATTATTTACATAATATCTAATTAATTTTTTAAAAAATAGATTCTTATAAAGGAGTATATATTTATAAGAGCATATATTTTCAACAACAACAACAAAGCCTTTTCCCACAATTAAGTAGGGTCGGCCACATGGATTCTTCGCCTCCATTCAGATCTATCTTGGGTCAATCCCAAGCTTATATCAAAAAAATTTAGATCCCTTCATATAGTCTCTTTCCAACAATTCATGGACCATCCTCGCCCTCTCTTAGCCGACTCAACATCCCAACACTCGCATCTTCTAACTGGTGCATCAACAATATATATTTTCAATACAAAAATAATTCAAATGATTGAATTTGATATGTCAAATCATAAAAGTTACTATAGACGCATAAACTCAACAATATAATTCTATTTTTGTATCATCAAATATCTTACATGGAAGATGTAATTGATGATTAATTAAAATGTATTTTCCAGTTGTGAGTTTAGTTATTATGTGGGTGAAAACAATGATGTGTTCAAAATGCATAAAATTGGAAGAATTTTTAGGAAAAATGCATCGAATTTTGCGTGATTTAAGCATAATCGAAAAAAGGTAATATCGTAGTTCAAATTTATTTTTATCTAAAATCAACAAAATTCTATACATTCTTTAACAATAATTGATATAATTGTTATGAAAAAATATATTATATCTATGCAATGTATAATTCATCCAATACATGTATATCTAAGATAATTCGTAAATTATTTCTAATATTAACTTTATTTTATTTATATACTTTTAGACTTGTGCTCAGTTTTTATAGCCATTAGTCTCTATATCCACATCCATATCCATGTTTAAAAACAGATTAATATATGCTAACACCTACAAATGTATAAATATCCACCCATTTGCACCTTTAGATCATAAAGTTCAAGTAGAAGTTGTTGCAGAAGGGGATCAATAGATATAAAAAAAAGTCGTTGGAGAAGAAATCGGGTATTGGGTCTACGAATCTATTCATGGAAAGGTTTAGGAGCCAAAGAACTTGGTGTGAAGGCAGACATTCCCACAATATCCTTATCAACACATTTCTGTTGAGGGAGATTGTTGTCATGGACATCAATCTAAGTGCTTGTGATGGAATCCAACCGTGAGATTGTTGTGGCTCAATTACATTTTAAATATATTAGTCAAATTGTATAATGAAATGGGGATATCTCTTTCCAACTGACCGTGGAAGAAATCAAAGAATGTCAGGTTTTTCAATCTCCCTATGAATGGATGCACAAACCCAATGATGGATTTCTGATTGAGATTGAGATAATTGAGCTCCGTAAGCTTCTCGAGTTGAGTGGATTGAACCCACAAATTGATTGGTTGCCAGATTGATCCGAACAACGTTACAAGTTTGCATGTCCATGTATGACATCTCCACACTTGGAGGTCATCAACAACTCCATGTAGGTATGTAATAAAATGACCCTAACAAGATATTCACGCATTGCATACCGAAATCGGTGAGTCCTTACACATGGAGGACGGTCTTTGAGGGATTAGCTGACAATGTTCATGTTTTCTTCTCTATTTCAATTTCGATTTTTCTGTCCGTGGGTAAGGTCCGAGCAATGGAATAGAATGCCCAATTAATAATGCCATTTTAAAAGTTTCTTTCCCGTGGAATGCACGGGCTCTTACTAGTACCTTTGATGTTGGAAGTCATCTTAATTAAACCATGGTAAACAATCATCTGTTGTCAAGAGATTTTCATAATAAACTCTGTAAGTTGAATGCAGTGTAATGTTACTGTCTGCTTAAAGAAACCCGTTCAAGCGGATGAAATAAACAGGGTCTGCGGTCCAGACCAGTCATCTAACGAAACTTTCGTTCCTTTCCGATAATGCAGTAAAGGCTCATCATTGTTTTTTCCCTGACTTGCAGGGCTGTAGCAACTCAATGCATCTGCTGATTGCGTGTACACTAAGTGGGGCATTTTCTTTTCTTGCTATAGTAGTTACTTATAATCTGTAATTTGGTTATGTAGGCTGTAAAGTGATGTTGCTTAAACTAAAAGGTAAACAGTTCTAGAGTAGGATATGATGCAAAGATATCAGCCTTGCAGTGTTGCAAGATACTTAAGTTCAGTCGGAAGCTGCGTTGATTTCCTTTGGAAGTTAAGGGAACCATGAACATATTATGATTGATCGATCAATGTCTCGTAAAATCTCTATTTAACTCCCATTATCTATATTTCTGTGGATACAGTAGCATACTTCACTATTATGATGCAACTGATCAATGTGGGTCAATTTCCTTTCGATGTTCTTTTACCTCTATAAATAAATCTGTTGGACATTTCACTTCGTGAATGATTACGTTCTTATTGGTCTTGTGACTAGATACTAGAAAGGCTATATTGTTGTGTTCCAAAAACTTGATTATTATGGATTGGCCTGGAAGAACAATGGGATCATGCTTCTTATTGGTACTTGTGCTCTATTCACCATCAAGAGCTTTTCTCGTCCTACCATCTCAACTATAGAAAGGGGCATGGGAAACTGGACACGGGAAACTAACATACCACATTATACAAGCTTTTACTCGTTTAGTCGCGGTCTTTACCTCCAAACAGATCTATTTTGGGTCATTTGGGACAGCAAAGTGACCTCATCCAGAGATATTGCCACCCATCAATTTTATTCAATCGACAAATGCATGCAAATCTAATCACATCAGCAATGACCTGCATTCATATTTTATTAATCAGGATGTTCAGGCAGTCCTTTTATTTCCTAGACCTTGAAAGATTAGAATGTGTCCTTGTGTTATACATGTAAATCAAGGGGAATTAAGTATTAAATGAAACCTAACAAATACAAAACTGTTGCAAAGAACAACAATTTGCAGCAGCAGATAGCGGTCCTGAGTTACTGTTTAATCCCGTGCAGATCCAGTAGCAGATAGTCACCATCAAAAAATGCTTTCAAAATTAGAACAGGTTTACAATATCTGTAATTGTTTCCAGCAAAATTTGGTCTGCTCTCTTCATTTTGAACTGTCAGTCTTGGCATATCCAGTGTTCCTTTTTTCCTCCAGCTCAGTCTTGGCATATCCAGTGCAACAAATTTTGTTGTAATGGCAAGAAACATATCTATTGCTAACGAAGTCGATATCTCTCACAATAGGTTCCATAAGATCATTAGTTTTTAAAGAAACGTCTTCATTGTCTAAAGCATCATCATCAATGAAATTGGCCTCTATGGATTGATGCTTACTTTGCAAAGCAAATGATTTGATTTCATGATATCATGTATGGACGGATCCCTCATACAAACAGATCCATATACCCAAATAGAAATAGAACCATTAATTATAAAAAAACACTGCCCCCCCCCCCCCCCCCACATCCACTCTCCACAGGCTCGTTGATCGGAAAGCAAGATCCCTGTCTTGTTCGGGTACATGTTATGATAGAAGGGGATGCATAAGTTAGGATTCAAGGCATATCAACAATATCCAAGCCAAGTCGATCTTTCTCAAAAAAGTTTCAGTAGTTGTCTTCTTACAATACATAATCAGATATTAAGGATGAATTATACTTGGATCGATTGGATTTGACGTGAAGATTAACACAATTAATTACTTAAACATGTTCGGCAAATATATGCTTTGGATAACGTCTAGTTATAATTATAGAAAGAAACATTGATCGGTCCAGATCTAGTCAGGTGAAGGCAATAAGATGAATCCAAAATCAATGTTTTTAAATAATCTTAGCAGTTTTTTGAGGATCTAATGAAAAAACAGAAAAAAGTCAATGCTATACAAACTTTTGCAACATGAGGTGAGTGATGAATCTTATATTCATCATGCTAAAATTGGTCAATTAAGCTATGTACCTCAAAATATATTTATAGTTAATCATTAGTAAAGCATCATTAGCATACATACATTTGTAAATAATATTTGCATTTCATCATGCATAATTGCATTAAAAATCCCAAGTGTAAATTGGCCTAAAAAGCAGCTAACTTTCTATATTTTTAATTAATTGATCCTACCTCCAATTGACCCCAAACAACCTCCTTTGTATAGATATTACAAACAACAACAAAAGAAAAATATAAAAAAAACTACAAACTTAAATAAGTGTCAAAATATCTCAAAGTCTAATTTCACATCTGATGGACTAAAACGTGCAAATCTTTCTCAATAGTGTCCAATTTTGGTCCACCCATTTTTAAAGCACTCCATTTTCAATTACCTTCAAAATAAGATCAAATTAATAAAATTCGAAGCTCATATGTGAAAGTTGGGTTTTGGGCCTTTTTTGCGCACTTTAGCTTTTTGTAATTTTTAACTTGAGTTTTTATGTACATAATTAACCCTTTTAATTTTATTTCTTATTCATTTGTGTTCTTTGATGAAAGTTTTATTAAGCGGCATGAAAATTCAATTCTATATCAAGACTAAAATCAAAGAAACTGACTGTCTCCAAGTGTCCATTGTGAGTCTTTACAAAATTCTTGTGTTTCGTACCTCTATTTTATTTCCTTAATTTCTTATTTATTAAAAATCCAAAAAAATTAGATTAGTATGTAATTATCTTTCTTGTATTTTATCACATTCTATATGATTTTTATCCTCTTTTAAATCCACGAAAACATTACAAAACTCCAAAAAAATCGATTTTCTATAGACATAGAGACCACAAAAAATACCACTTTGTATAGTTGACCTCTTCAGCTCCCGAGTACTTCATGAAAGTTGTAGATCTTGTCGGGAAAAACAACTTTCCTGAAGAATATTTTTTGATTCGAGATTTTCCTCTATTTCTTTTCTAATTTTCTTCATCTTTTTATTTTGAATTTTTTGGATGCGAAGCCGTTCCTGGGCATGCCATGTGGCACCCCATTCTCTCATCTCTCCAGCTCGAGGTCACGTGCCTAACACGTGACCCTCTATTCACCTCCCCTACATGTGCCACGTACATTCCATCTTCCCCATCATGAGCACGTGCGCGACAAGTGATGGCCGCTCGCCTCCCCCAACCGCCCGCCTTCGTTCTACCGCTTGCACCTCCCGCAAACGCCTATCGTTATTCCCCTCCACCATGCATGGCCGTGGCCGTTATGCACAGTGTTGTCCCTGACATTTCGTAGGCCCTAGGCAAAAGAAAAAAATGGGCCCTTATAAATTTCGATGAACAATACACCATTATATAATTACATGACTTTAGCATTGAGTTGTTCACTGAAATTCCGATTCTATAAGGGCTCATTTTTTACGAGTTGTTTCACCAAAAAATCGATTCCATAAGAGCTCATTTTTCAACAAATTGTTTCATCAAAAAATTCGATTGCTCATTTTTCATTGAGTTGTTTTACTAAAAAAATTGATTTACAAGGCCTCATTAGGACAGACAATATTTTTTTCTAAATTAAAGGCTTAATACATGTAAAAATCGACTACTCAAGTTGATGGAGCCCTGAGCCATTGCACTCGTAAACTACTCTCATGGACGACCCTGATATTACCATGAGATTCACGCTATTACTACCGAATAAATACCTTACTAGACAAAATCATTCTTAAGCGAATGGTTTACTATCCAAACAAATTCCTCCCTTCAATTAATCTTCAATGTACAATTGCAACACCCACAACAGTCCCTGCTATTGTTTTCATTATCTCTTTGGAAGAAGGAAAATAACGGCCTAAAGTCATTATGCTACAAGGAAATACAACAACTACGTGGGTATTTGAAATCGCTCTTATTTTATGAATACAGAGAGGATATATATATATATATATATATAGTTCAATATAGAATATGCCTCGTTATCTTGTATCTATAAGTATTTCACGACGAAAGCAAGAGCCAAATCTGTTCGTTTCCCAATGCAATATTTGTTATAAATCAGCTAAACTTATTACAATCTATCTCAACTTTAGCAGCATCCAGAAAAATATAGGAGACATATTAAACATAAAATCACACATCTTCCATCCATTATTGATAATAACACAATTATACTAATTCACATGCAATTAGCCACATTGAATCTCAATTAACAATCCGTACGATGCTATGAAATTTACCCCTCGATGTACAATGCACGCGTGTCCTGTTATTGGTTAACAATAAATCCCTAAACAAAGCCACGGCCCCATAAACTTAAAAGAATTCCGAACTGTGAAACAAGTAAAAAATAGAAGATTTAAAAAATACGATAACATAACAACAACAACAAAAGAATTACCAGTGTTGTTCCCATTCGAATTTTTCGGGAGAGAAAGATCGAGAGAACATAACAACAATGATATTGAGAAAGAGAGAGCTGGTGATGAATTAAATTAAGAATTGCTTAAAAAGGTAAAATGTAACCGTTGAGTAGAAGATTTCATGGAAAGAGCAAACATCTTTTCCATAATTGGGAATCCGATAATAGAAATGTTGAGGTAGATGAAGATCTAAGGGACCTATTTTTTAGATTTTTCAACATGCAAGAAAATGGGCCCCTTAAAGCTCATGGACCCTGGGCTGTTGCACTTCCAAACAACCCCTAGGGCCGGCCCTGGTTATGCATTACCCTCGTTCCCCTCCGGGCATGCATGTAACGCTCCTCCGTGCTTTTGTATAAAGTTTCTCCGTTCCCTGCCCTGCAGCCGCATTCGCCAATAGACCCAAAGCCTCGTGAAGTCGGTGGTGATAGCACCGTTGTTTTTCCTACTTAAGGGAGATCTGAGGGATCTCCCACTCATTGCAGCGTCCTCCTCAGAGCTGCCCTCTTCTCAGACCATCATGGCCATTATTCCACCGACGTCCATCCTTCATGCCTTCAGGCCACACCCCAGGTATGCCCTTCCTTTTCTGTTCTCTCTCTCACTTCCCTTCAAGCACCTCTGCTTTATTCCTTCGACCCTCACCGATTCTATATGAACATCCACCTCCGACCTCGCACATGTAGGAGCCTTGTCCTTTCCATACCCTCGTTTGTTCACCACACGCAAGTACTTATTCGACACCCACACCACTTCATTGCACGGAGCGATGCTTGCCACCCACAGCATCCAATGACCGTGATCCACTAGCCACCGACCAGCATCGTCTACACTCCGCCTCAGTGCGTCATGGCCTCAGCTCCTCTGCTCAGTCACAACCCAATCCCCACTACAGTCACAACTCCAACCACCGTTCGATCGGGTCCAAACCCATGATCTAATGGCCCACGTCATGCCACCAATTCCCCGAACCTCCCATCCAAGCCTTGAGGTTTGGCCCTCCAAAGCAGCCACGTATACGGTCGGACCCCCGAGCCTTCGACTCGGTCCAAGCCTCTAGCCCCATATGCTGAACCGTAGCTTCGGTCCCGAACCACATGTCCGAGATCCAAACCTTAATATCCGTCATCCAAACCTCCAAGCGTACGTGCAACACACGTGGGGGGAGTAAATTGCATCCACACCCTCAAACTTCCAAAGAATTGCTAAAAGATCCCTTATCAACTCAATCAGTTGTGACTCATGTGACGTACAGGACAATTTGCAACTAAGCCTCCAGAAGATTCATAATATTATAAGGCAGTCCCGCCAGTTAGGAGGCACAGACGTAACATGTGCTTCATAGAAAATTTATTACAAAGCCCATAAAGATTTCCATATTTGTAGATAAGTCCTTCTGAGGACCTTTTTGAGAAAATAACTTTATTTATATTGCATATCAGTCCCCAAAACTTAAATTCAGCATATCTACTCCATTTGAACTCCATTTTTTATGCACAATATGTAGTTTTAAAGCTTATTCCATGCTCTTTCATATTAAACAACTTGTGGAGAGATCAGAAAATAATCATTAATGATGATTATTTGAGGAGCGATTTTGATTTATGCAGGATAACAATTGACATAATTGTGCTCATTTCAGAGAAATTAATGATCTTTTATGTAGGGATTTTAGTGATGATTTTAATTCCTCTAGGATTATTGTGTATCACTCTTTAATGGTTTGATTTCTGCAGGGACTAGATAGTGGATATTTCATTTGATTAAATTTTCTCGACAATCCATCTTACTCTTTGAAAATTAATTTATGTTGGGATGTCATGGAGGAAGATTTAATTCTCGAAATTTGATGCAAACTTTTCTTGAGAATGAAATTAGAGAGAATTCAGAGATAAAATCGTTGTACACTTTCACCAATTGCAGGATTAATCATATATTTTTTGGGATTATCACCTGCATCTGTATTTAAGTTGATTATATTTCTTGGAAAATTTTATTCGAACTGTGATAAGTTTTTGAGGATTAACTGATGAATTAATTTGATGACTGATTTTTATAAATCATAGATCACGTGCTCCATTATTCCCTCTGTTTATTTTTGTTCGCATTGCATCACATATTCATTGCATTGTATTATTATTTTTTGACACAAAATTTAATTGAATAATTAATTAATTAAATTTAGAATCTCGCAACTAGAAATCATTGTTTCATGTATTCGACCTTGGTAGACTTGCCAAGAAAAATTCTCTACAATATTCAAAGATTGTGGTTTTTGACGAGTTGTTTTTTTGCCTCCTATACTACAATTTTAGACTATCAAAGAGGCAAATTTCATGTTCGTTAAATGGAGTCGTTGATGAGGAACATCATATTTTTAGGGTTTTAAATTATTTTCTGTAACTATTTTTTGTGAAATTATTTTCTGTGTCATTTTTCCCTCTATTTGCATCATATTTTATGCATTTCATTCTGCATTTTTCTCTCACTACAGATTCTAATCGTGTCGTCACTCTTTGCAGATAGCTCGAAGTGAATTTTTGATATTATTCAAGGATCTGCAAAGAAGATTGAATTTTAAATTTTTTGAGAGAGAGCTTAGATAGTTTAATTTCTGTATTATTCTCAGGGTCCCTCTATCTGAACCCTTGTAGTAATTCGGACTGGACTTCTTCGTGGTGTGTCAGGTATGTTTCAGCCCCTTTTGTGTGGTTGGGACTCGACTTGTGTGGCATAGAAATTAGGCATATATACGCTTATTTATTTAATCTAGATTGTGCTCGTAATTTTTAGGCCACACTTCTTCAGTAACTATACACACTAGTAGATCGTTCAACTTAGCCAAATTTTTTAAATCAATTCTTTCCCACTAATAGAACTATCTACTTAGGACGATTTTACCTGTGCATATTATTTAGTGTAATTTCACTTCCTTGTATTGCATCCCGCATGAATAACATGAGGAATCATTGTAAGTCTTCTTCTTAAGCACGCATCATTGATTCACGCTTGCATTGGCTTTTTCGATTCTCCCTCCTCAGTTTTACAACTTAGGAATTAAAGGAATTGGGATTGCTAGTTAGGCATGTATTTTTATACTTAGATAAAACTTTAGTGATAACCCTAATCTAAAATTGGGACTGCTAATCAAGGTGGCTGTAAATAAAATTGACAAAAAAACAAACCCTTGTGTCTGGTGGAGAATAACCCACTCATTGTTTATAAGGACTAGAGCACACACTTAGGATAGATCAAATATTGAAAAATTTTACTCAGACTATTGTTTTTAAAAATAATTAGCTACTTCTCAGTGAGAGTTTTGAGTTGTTGTTTTACAGCCTGACTTCCCTTAGCAAAGTGGGTGGTTTAGAGGACACTGTGAAAGGCTCCGTCCTCAAGTAACACGGGTAGCCATCTAACGGTCCGTACTTACACCCATTCTGGCTGAAAGTAGGTGTAACTAGTTGTATGCACTCGGGACATTCTTTGTGAAATATTTCGACACCTAACAGCTCTGCTTAATTTTCAAGATTGCTTTATCATTAAATTAAAATTGAAAAGATAAGTGGTTGTGCCCTAACGTGCCTTCACCAGTGTTGCTGACGAGTTGTTAAATACGATGATTAAATTTGGCACGTTGTAATATGTGTACTTAGCGATCTAGTCAGAACCGAGAGAAAATCTCCGTGAAGAGTGTTTCGGCTAAATTTATATCCCGAGAAAGTCCGGGGTCGAACACAGGGAGGTAAAGGAACAACTTTGGGGTTAATTTGAAAATTAAGTTTTAGATTTTCAATGTGATATTTTTTTTAGATTTTTTAAATGCAAACTGAATGCCAAATTCAAATGTTGTTGAACTAAGACACTAAGAAAACACACAACTTAGCCAAATTAATTTTAATATGAAAATGAGTCCAATTTAGCGAAGTTATATTTTTCCTAGAATGCTAATCCAATGATGAATGCAAAACACTTTTTTTAGAATTTTACGGGTTAAAATGCAATAAGTAAAAATGCATACTTTTTATGGATTTTTATTTGTAATTTTTCACACAAACAGTAAGCAAAAATGATAAAAAAAATATTGGAATGAAAACATGATGCAAGGAAGCTACAGTAATATTTTTGGAATTTTTTGACAAAATATGAATTTTTATGGATTTTTTAGTGAAAACAAAGCGATAGTGAGTAAATAATTTCTAATAAATCCACATTATAAAATTAGAGAAAGAGCGAATTATCCCCAATAGATATTTATATAAACAATTCAGGAGAGTTGAAATTTCGTGAAAAGGATGTATGTGGATTTAATTAAAAATCAAATATTCAGATCACTCTATAATTTATTTTAGGCATAAGACAACTCCATTTTGGATGAAATGTGGACTGTAAATTGAGCACATATCAAGGCATCATTTCTAATTTTTGTGAAATTTTTAGAGCAACTATGTGTGAGATATGTAATATGTAATATTTCAATTGAACAATTTTAGTTAATTATCCAAATATCACAAAAATATAAATAAATATCCACAATGTAGAGAATTAGTTGCTCAACAAGAAAACATTTTTCATTGAATATAAAGATGCAAAATATAGATCCAAATTAATAGTCTAACACAAGGTTGTCCTCAAAAATAGAGAAACTAAAATTACAATGCAAATATATACAGGGACTGTTATGCAATATTAGAAACTATACAAAACATTTATACAATTTTTACAATAAAAAAATGACAAACCTCCTTCTTCCTTGGTTCCCAGGTGGGGAGAACCCAAAATGGGTGGTCGACGGTGTCGGGCGGCGTGGGCGAAGGCACAGGGAGGCGTCGCGCGGAGGGGGGTGCACCAAGGCAAGGCCGCACGGGGACCTTTGGGCGGAGGAGAACGGAGGAGGGCCACGTGCGGAGGAGGAGAGGCACGGCGAGGGTCGGCTAGGGCGCCACTCGCGCGAGCACGCTGCCGCGGCCTGGGGATGGATGGGCAGAGTGCCGTGGGGCGCGCGGCTGGAGGGCCGAGGCACGCGCGACTGGAGGGCCTCCCGTGACCGGCGGTTGGCGGCAGTGGCCGACGGAGGAGCCGCCAAGAGGGAAGGGAAGGGGCGGCAGGCGTGTCCTGCGGCTCATCCTCCTCTTTTCTTTTCTTTTTTAATTTTTTTTAATTTTTTATTTTAATTAAAAAAAGCTGTTGTGATCTTTGTTTGAAAATTCTTTTGTTTTGATTTTAATTTTTTTTATTTTTTTAATTTTTTTATAAACAGGAAATAAATATGTATGCAAAAGGGGAAGATGATGATTTGGTGGTTATGTGATAGAGATATAAACAAATGAAGGATTTTTGGGTGGTGAAATGATGTGCTAAAAAATGCAAAAAATGACAAGATAATATAATGAGAAGATAAATTACCTACAATGAAGACGATCGCCTATGGTGTGCTCAAGAGAGCACGGTCTTCGCTCGAATTGTCGGCGTACGATGAGCTCGAGCAGCGCGCGGTTGCGACTGTGATGTTGGTCAAAAAGCCAACGGATCTCACCGGAGAGAGGGCTGTCGTCGCTCGACCGCGGTTGCGTCGTTGTCACCGATTCAACTTTGGGAACTAGGCTCTCCTCACATAAAGATGGATCAAGTGCAAATTGAGGAGGATGAGATGTATATAAAGAGGATGAAATGAGAGTTTATTAAAATGGAGGGAGGTTATTTTATTTAATGGAGTTGAATGGGAGGTTTAAAAAATAGTGGGGTTGAATGGAGGTTGGTGGTAGGATGAGTTGAATGGTGGTTATTGTAGAGAATGTAAAATAAATAAATAAATAAATAAAATAATGATATAAAGTAGGCTACTTTAAATAGAACAAAAATAAAGAAGGAAAAATAGTGGTGAATTTACAAGTGAATACATACAACATGTACATTTTTTTGTTTGCTTTTCTAATATGAATTTTTTGTCTTTTTAATAAGAGATATTTACAACGGAAAAATAAAATAAAATACTACAATCAAAATACAATACAAGCATGATTTTTTTTTATTTTTAGTGATTAGTGAAGATAAAATAAAAAATGAAGAAAGAATGAATATATACAATGTACATCTAGGTCCCAAAACCCAACTTTTGCAAATGAGCTCCGATTTTAATGAAATCTCTTCCGTTGGATAGATAATTTTCTAACTTGAACTTGAAAGTGAGTTTGTGAATTTGGAGTTCATACAGAGCGGAAATTTGGCTTGGAAGTTGGTCTTTATGGCTTTTTCTCTTTGGGATCTAGGAGCATTTATTTGCGGTGAAATTTGTTTTGTATTTTTGTATTTTTATGTACATGGTTATGAAAAAGTTGGAGAAAGAATTAGCCAAAAAGGAGTTGAAATGAATTTATTAAAAATACATGAAGTTTTGGGTTATTTACATGTATAAAACTCCTTTGAATTTGTGGCTTTTTATTGTTAATGAATTTTATACAGTCTAATATACTATAATTAGTGTATTTTATTTGCAAGAGTTATTTTGTTAATTTATTGATTTTATGGACATTTTTCTGGGATTTTAGTCAGAGATTTTGCTAAGATCAAGATATTGAGATGATGAATCGTGGATTCATCACCCCTATACTTAAACTTTGCTAGTCCTCGTGCAAATAAAGAATGAATAAGTCCGATTAATCCCTGACTGTGCATGTGAATACAAGACTTGATCTGTTCAAGGACTCTCGGTTTTAGAGATCCTAAAATTCTAAGCTGAATCAAGCTCTAGTCAAAAGGTATCAAATTTCCCTAATCATCAGACTCTCTTTGTACACATATATAGTAAGGATATGACTTAAGTGTTGGCCGCAGTTACAAGAGTAGAGTCACAACATCACCCAAGGTTCTAGTCCAAGAGACTCTCCTAAGGACCCGATCCTCAACACTAGGGAATAAACCATTTCTTGCATCCAATCCACTGTCTCTTTAGTTGTCAAACTTGAAAGTGTAGATGGAAGGCCAGTTCATGGAGCGCATAGGATTGTGTCATTTCTTCTCTCCCTCTCATTAGAACAAGGATCCTCTCAAGTGCCTTATTACTCAATGCATATTTTTTTGGTGTTGATCAGTGTGTCCGTCAAGAGAAGTTGGAGCCGTATGCACTTGTTTTCTTGGGAGTACACGGGGTGTGCCTTTTTTGAGTACCTATCGTACCTTATACACCCAGACTTGTAGCATTTATGATGTAGAGCCCTTTTTTGGTAGAAGCCCGACTCCTGGTCCTAATAGCGGTGGTCCAAGTGGACACTTTGAAATGGTTGGGAGCGCTCTCCTTTGGTGGAAGCTCTTTTGATAATTGACTTTGTAGAATGAGAGCTTTTCTTTATCATTTCATTGCTTTGTAGTATTTTGGCTAGCTCCACTGCTTTTACCAAGAGTTGGTGCACACTGATCAATATTTTTTTATTTTATCACACCCTGGCACATAGGTAGATGTCAAGAGATAGTACAAGAACCATGTTCTCATACTGTCTAAAGATGCTGACACTCAGGTTTCATGGAACCTTCATTGATTTTATCCCATCCTCGAGGATCATCAAATCAAGTCCAAACTCAAATCCCTCATCCAAGTTCCTCAAGTGAAATTTCAACTCATCTCATCATAACTGCAGTCGTGTATGTGAGGTGTTGATCATATTGTTAAGGTAGAGACTAAGCATGCAATATAGCACACAAATATTTCAAACTAGGGAAATGTGAATAAATAAGTCCAAGATCTTAATGACTAAGGCTGGTTAATTCAAAATCTCAAGACTTCGTAAACCAAGTGTTTTGGAACATCACTAGTCTTGTGTGAAAGTTAATTGTGTCAGGGATTAAACCAACTTATTAGTTAGTATTTTTTGTGATTTTTTTAGAAAAAAGGTTTTTTTTTCAAAAAGTTTTTTTTGAAAAACAAAGGAAAAGAAGAAAGTTTTTTTTGAAAAGTTTTGCTTTTTTAAAGTGTTTTTTTGAAAAGATAAGTAAATAAGAAAGGACTTTATATGAAAAAGTTTTTTAAAGCAAATAAGGGATTTTTTAAAAAATATATTTTTTAAGAGATTTTTGTTTTGTTTTTGTATTTTTTTAAGTTTTTTACCCACCCCATAATTATTGTATAATATATACAAAAATACGTGAAAGTACGAGCTATGGGTAAAGTATATATCTAATATATACACACCCCCTATACTTAGCATGTGCTATGTCTTCAGAGCACAAGAAGCGAGAAAAATACATAGCTCATGCTAAGAGTAGGATGGCTAAAATAATAAATAGTATAGAAGTCGATCCGCCCCCGTATACTTAGGCTCTAGTCAGCCTAAGTGTAGAAGAAGAGCAAAAATGGGGCGGACGAGGTCAAGAGGAGAAATGGATGAGTATATACACATGGCGGGCATCGGCTCCCCCTATACTTAGGCTCTTGGTAAGCCTAAGTATAGGACAAGAGTAAGTGTGAGAACTGATGTGATCTGGAGAATATACGAAGAATGGAGAATGTACAAGAAGAATGAATCTTCTAAGATGTTGAATCTTGATGCTGCATCTTCATGAAGAGTAATAAGATGTATCTGCTCTGTGCTCGCTCTGCATGAAGTTCATGACCTCGACTTGGACTAACAGCTCTTTTCAATCAACAAAATGCTTCAACAATTGTCCATTTGCCACATGAGACTGTGCACCATCTGTGAGATCAGCTATCTCTACACTTCCATTCTCGTGCACTTTTCTTAACAACAAAGGGACTGTCCGTTTAGATTTGAGCTTCCCATGGAACATCTTCAACCTGGCATTGAACAACCATACCTTTTATCCAGGGACAAAGTCTTTGCACCTAATGTGCTGATCATGCCATCTTTTTACTTTGTCCTTATAAATCAAACTGTTGTCATATGTCCTGTTTCGGATTTCCACGAGCTCGTTCAAGTTCAAGTCTCGACAAAGCTTCCCTAGGTGACAAATCCACCTAATCTTCTTAATTTCCCCTTCGGATTTATGAATCAATTCTGTGGGCAAATGGCATGGATTGCCATAGATCATTCTAAATGGTGAAGTACCCAATGGTGTCTTGTAGGTTGTCCTATAGGCCCACAGAACTTGGTTCAAAAGCTGAGACCAGTTCTTTCTATCGGGACGAACCAATTTCTGCAAAATACTCTTCACCTCTCTGTTCGAAACCTCTGCCATGCCGTTGGACTATGGGTGGTAAGGACTAGTAATTCTATGCTCAAATCCATAGTCCTTAGCTAAAGATCTTATATCTCGATTCACAAAATGGCTACCCCCATCAGATATCAAAACTTTTGGCACCCGGAATCTAGCAATAATATGATCTCTCACAAACTTACAGACAGTCTTGCTGTCTGCAGTTCGGGTTGGGATAGCCTCCACCCAGCTGGATAAATAATCAACCGTCAACAATATGTACTCATGTCCTTGGCTATTGGGAAAAGGACCCATAAAATCTATGTCCCGTGCATCAAAAAAATCACAAATAATCATCGGTTGCATGGGCATCTCATCTCTCTGTCCAACTGTCCCTCCCATTCTTTGACAGATCGGGCACAACCGTACAAAATCAATAGCATCTCTAAACAAGGTCGACCAATACAATCCACATTGAAGTACTTTGTGAGCGGTTCTCTTCCCCGAATGGTGTTCTCCAGCCTCAAGTGAATGACAATATTTGAGGGCACTCTGGTATTCCTCCTGAGGAATACACCTTCTCCAAACACAATCCGGTCCTTGAAAGAAAAGGAAAGGATCGTCCCAGTGGTGTATCCTCGAATCCGACTTGAGTCGATCAATGCTACTCCTAGTCCAACCATGGGGAACCTGCTTAGAGACAAGATAGTTCACCATGTTGGCATACCACGGGAGTGAGTCAATAACATAAATTGACTCATCTGGGAAGGTCTCTCTAATCCGCTCATAATCAGGAGAATCCTTAAGTTCAATACGAGAACGGTGATCAGCCACAACATTCTTCACTCCATGTTTATCTTTTATTTCCAAATCAAATTCCTGGAGGAGTAAAATCCACCTAAGAAGACGAGCCTTCGCTTCCTTCTTTTCCATTAAATATCGAATGGATATGTGGTCAGTATATGTTGTCACCTTAGAGCCCAAAATATATGATCTGAACTTCTCGAGGGCCCATACTACCGCGAGCATTTCCTTTTCAGTCACTGTATATTTTTTCTATGTAGGAGCTAATACTTTGCTCGCATAGTGGATCGCAAATGGGATCACCTCTCGTCGTTGTCCTAACACAGCTCCTATTGCGAAATCTGAAGCGTCAGTCATGATATCAAAGGGGAGAGACCAGTCAGGAGCTTGTAGGATAGGCGAGGCACAAATCTTCCTCTTCAAGAGCTCAAAGGCCTCCAGACACCTGTGATCTACAACGAACTCCGTGTCTTTCCCTAAGAGCTCAATCAGTAGGCGGGCGATCTTTGAAAAATTCTGAATGAATCTTCTATAGAATCCAACATGCCCTAAGAATGACCGCACTGACTTCATGTTGGTAGGTGGATAGAGTTTCTTGATCACCTCCACCTTGGCAGAGTTAACCTCCATTCCCCTTTTGGAGATGACATGCCCCAACATGATACCCTCCGTCACCATAAAGTGGCTCTTCTCCAGGAGAGTACCAGATTCACCTCTCTACACCTCGTGAGGAATCGGTCCAAGTGCGCTAAACATTTATCAAAAGAATCACCATGGACCGAGAAATCATCCATGAACACTTCCAGGAAATCTCCCACCATCTCGGCAAATATGGCTATCATGCACCGCTAAAATGTGCCCGGGGCATTGCAGAGCCCGAATGGCATGCACCTAAAAGCATAAGTGCCGAATGGACATGATGAATGTGGTCTTTTCCTGGTCCTCAGGGGCTATGGCCACCTGGTTGTAGACTGAGTACCCATCAAGAAAACAGAAGAACTCTTTCCCTGCAAGTCTCTCCAAGACGATCAATAAAAGGCAAGGGAAAGTGATCTTTCTTGGTCGCAGCATTCATGTGCCTGTAGTCAACACAGACACGCCACAACATAGGTACTCGTGTCGCGATCTCTACCCCCTCCTCGTTGGTGACCATCAGAATTCCCGACTTCTTCGGAACAACACAAAGCGAGGCCACCCACTTGGAGTTAGAAATAGGGTATACAAACCCTGCTTTACACCATTTATCAATCTCTTTCTTCACCACTTCTCGTAGATTGGGGTTAAATCTCCTTTGGAACTTACAGGAAGGTCTCACATTATCCTCAATAAAAATGTGGTGCGAGCAGAAAGCGGGGTTGATCCCCACGAGATCCGACACTGTCCAGCCTATTGCTTTGCGGTTCCTCTCTAAGACTTCTAACAACCTAGACTCATGTTCTAAACTCAAGTCTGAGCTAATGATGACAGGATATCTCTCTTTGCGTCCCGCAAGAAAGGCATACTTGAGTGTAGGAGGTAGTGCTGAATCTGAATCTAGTTCCGTGTTGCATGAAGGTGGGCTAAGCTGAGTTGTAGTACTCACCACCAACTCAGAAGTAAGGGGGGTCGGATCGCCAAAGAAACGCGGTAGTTCAGCCAAAGCCGTGTCCGACTCATCATCTATGTCCCATGATCGTTCCGAAGAGGATGGAACTGACAGATCCAGATGGATCTCTGTATCATCACGGGGATAGGTAGATGCCTCTCTCACAAGATCAGAAAACACCTGGCAAACTGCATTATCTACTATGTCCTTTCCAGATGAAAGGGACTCGCTCTGTCCTGAAGGAATCTGTCCCCAAATCCCAACTGTGCTAATGATACTGCAATCTGCCTATGAAGATGAGTACTCTATGCTACTCTCTGAATCGGGTCGCAGACACTTAGTTTGCTTCATCTCAAGGTTCACTTCTCCGAGTGGAGAACAGAACTTCATCATTCCCGTACCATAATCGAAAGCTGGCCTGCGGTCCTAAGGAAGGGCCGCCCGAGAATGATCTGAGATTCTCTCCAATGATTGGGGGTCTCCATGTCCAAGACTGTGAAGTCAACCTGATAGTTATGCCCCTCAATCGAGATAACGACATTCTTCACTTCTCCCTTAGGTGTCTTCACTGAGCGATCTGCAAATTGGAGTAAAGCTCTAGATTTGCAAAGTGGTCCCAACTCCAATTTCTGATATAATGCTAAGGGAAGTAAGTTGATCGAAAAACCGTTATCTAAGAGTGTGCGTGTATACGCAATGTCGTCAATACGACTCTCCACATAGTGAGCACTCATGTCTCTCTTTTTCTTTGGCAAAGTCTGATTCTTGAGACAATAGGTTGTGGCTACTGATAAGACATGTGACTTTATATTTCGGTTATCTTTCTTCCTGCTAACCCTTGTAGGTGTGCATCTCACCTTAAGGTATTTTTGGAATGCTGGATGATTAGACCCATCTCATCAAATGGCACTTTAACTGTGATGTTCTCTTTACAAAACCGTGCCATATCGGGGTCATCTTTCTAAATCTTTTTGATGCGCTTTCCTGCCGTAAGAGCACGGGGGGAAGGGATTGAAGCTAGGGAAACAGAGGATGAAGAGTCTGAATCATGAACTGAAAGATCATTCTTTGCATTAATGGAAACATAGTTCTTCATACATGAATCTTTTTGATGCAACATGGGATCGAAATCAAAACTATCTACTAAAGGTTGTGGAATAGAAGTTGGAGTGGTATCCGCCACAACCAGAGATGCAAGGTCCTCCGTAGACTCAGAAGAATATTCGTGCTGACGATGTTGCATACATGCTCTCCTCCTCCTCTCAGCTCCCTGAGTAGAAATCCTCAAATGGTGTTGATGGGGCTCCGAAATATGATGTCTCTCCTCCTCGTCCTCTGAAGACTCCTCAGGTAGAGCTCCAGAGATGCCCCTCCTTGTGTCCCTCGTCTGGTCAGGTACGGTCACAGTCCTTCCGCTCCTGAATGACATGTGGTTAGCCTCATCACACGAAAGAATCTCATGTTCAGATCTAGGAGATGTTGAATAGTATACCTGATCAAAGTGCTGCTGAGAACTAGATCGGTTCAGGCTATTGGGGTTAGCCTGAACTTGGGCTGGAATAGAGGTAGAGGGTGCAGTCTGCTCGTCTCGCCATCTGGATAGGTGATGAATCCACGATTCATCATCTCAATATCTTGATCTTAGCAAAATCCCCTAGTAAAATCCCAGATAAATATCCATAAAATCAATAAATTAACAAAATAACTCTTGTAAATAAAATTCACTAATTATTGTATATTAGATAGTACAAAATAAATTAACAATAAAAAGCCGCAAAATCAAAGGAGTTTTTCACATGTAAATAGCCCAAAACATCATGTATTTTTAATAATTTCATTTCAACTCCTCTTTGTCTAATTCTTTCTCTAACCTGTCCATAAAAATGTACGTAAAAATACAAAAATACAAAACAAATTTCATCTCAAATAAATGCTCCTAGATCCTAAAGAGAAATAGCTGTAAAGTCCAACTTACATGCCAAATTCCCGCTCCGTATGAACTCCAAATTCACCAAACTCGCTTTAAAATTTAAGTTAGAAAATTATCTATCCAACGGAAGTGGTTTCATTAAAATCGGAGCTCATTTGCAAAAGTTAGATTTTGGGACCTAGGGGTACATTGTATATTATGTATATATTCATTCTTTCTTCATTTTTTATTTTATCTTTCCTAAACACTAAAAATACAAAAAAAAAATAATGGTGGTGTTGTATTTTGATTATAGTATTTTATTGTATTTTCTTATTGTACATAGCTACTATTAAAAAGATAAAAAAATTATAAAAAGAAAAGCAAACAAAAAATATGTACATGGTTTTGTCTTCTTTTTTAAATTCTCCACTATTTGTCTTCTCTTTTTATTTTATTGTATTTAAAGTAGCCTACTTTTATTTTCTTTTATTTAATCACATTCTCTACAATAACTTCCCTTTCTCCAATAACCTCCAAGTCTTCTTTCAACCTCCATTCCACTCCATTCCACTCCACCATTCTTTTAATCTCCCATTCAAACTCCATCTTTCCACCATCTCTCTAACTCCCATTATTCATCTCTTTATAATCGTCTCCACATCCACATTTTTCCCCATCCACCGTTCTTATAGAATAAGGAGAGAGCTTGGAGTGTTTTATTGGTGACAGCTGCGAAGCATCGTCCTCAAGCGACGACCTCCTTCAGGTGAGATCCGCGGAGCTCCGCTTCGCGTCACGAGTTCCACGTCGAGCTCGCGTAGCTTCTCCGATTTTTATCTCGCCAATCGGATCGAGGCGACAACAGGAGTTCAGCGTAGCTGCTCCGCCAATCTGGCGAAGAATCAGGTAAGTATTCCTTCGTATTTCTCTTGTTATTTTCGTTTATCTCACATTTTTGTTTCCCTGTTTTTTCACCATCATCATTTTATTCATCATCACCATCACCCACATCCATCATCCTCTTCACCTTTCCCTTTATATGTACATATTTGTTTCCTGTTTGAAAACATAAAAAATTTTAAAAAAAAATTTAAAAATTTTATTTTATTACATCAGAAAAAAATTAAAAAAACACGGAAGGAGGCAGCAGGCACAGCCCGCCGCCCCCTCCCACTCCAACTGGCCATCACAACCGCCCCACCGCCCGCCATCACAGCCCTTGCGTGGCCTTGCGCGGGAGGCGGCCCGTCCCCAGCCACCGCCGTTCTCACAGCGGCGCCGCCGCGCCGCGGCCCACCTCCAAGCAAGCAGTCGCGCGGGAGACTCACGCCCCCGTCCTCTCCGCCATCCGCGAGCCCCACCACCGCCTCCTCGCGGCCGCGCCGCCGTCGCACCGACGCTTCCGACATCCGCGTCCGACCTCCGCACGACCGCCGTCGATAACCTCTCCCGGTGTTGGGTTCTTCCCCACTTGGAACCCACGAAGAAGAAAGGTCCACTTTTTCTTATTATCTTATTGTAAAAATTGCAGAACTTTTTTGTATAGTTTTTATAATTACGCAATGGTCCCTGTACATGTTTTATTGTAAATATTGTTTTTTTCTGATTTTGCAAGGACAACCCTGTGTTCATGCATTATTTTGGACCTCATTTTG
The DNA here is from genome assembly GCA_037367405.1 of Ottelia alismoides. Classification (NCBI taxonomy): domain Eukaryota; kingdom Viridiplantae; phylum Streptophyta; class Magnoliopsida; order Alismatales; family Hydrocharitaceae; genus Ottelia; species Ottelia alismoides. The sequence continues at coordinate 627,760 of JAZKJV010006800.1, read as the reverse complement.
GCATCTTTTTATTCAATGAAAAATTCCATTATGTTGAGCAACTAATTGTCTACGTTCTGAATATTTATTTATATTTTTGTGAGATATTGTGAATTAACTAAAATTGTTCAACTGAAATATTGCATATTTTACCCAAATTTATCTCTTAAAATTATATCTAACACACGATTGCTCTAATAAATCCACAAAAATTAGAAATGATGCCCTGATATGTGATTAACTTACTGTCCAAATTTCATCGAAAATGGAGTTGTCTTGTGCCTTGAATAATTTGTAGAGTGAAATTAGTGTTTGATTTTTAATTAAATCTATGTACATCTTTTTTGCAAAATTTCAACTCTAGTGGATTGATCATATAAATATCTTTCTTAGATAATTTGCATTCTGATTAATTTAACATTGTGGATTAATTAGGAATTATTTACTCACTCTCACTCTGATTTCACTAAAAAATCCATAAAAACTCATACTTTGTCAAAAAAATCCAAAAATATTACTGTAGCTTCCTTGCATCATGTTTTAATTTCATAAATTTTTCATAATTTTTGCTTACTGTTTGTGTGAGAAATTTCGAAAAAACCCATAAAAAGTGTGTATTTTTCCTTGTTGCATTTTAACCCCTAAAATTCCAAAAAAATGTGTTTTGTGTTCATCTATGGATTAGTATTCGAGGAAAAATATAATTTGGCTAAATTGAAGTGATTTGGCATTAAACTTAATTTGGCTAAGTTGTATGCTTTCTTAGTATATTAGTTCAATTGCATTGTGCATTTTGGCATCCTATTTGCATTAAAAAAATATAAAAAAACCGCATTAGAAATCTAAAACTTAATTTTCAAATTATCCTGAAGTTGTTCCTTTGCCTCCTTGAGTTCGACCCCGGACTTGCCCGGGATATAAATTAAGCCGAGACACTCCTCACGGATATTCTTTCTCTCGGTTCTGATTGAATTGCTAAGTACACGTACCACAACGATTACGAATTATTTATCGTATTTAGCGACTCGTCAGATGGCAACGTTGCCGGGGAGGCAAACGGCTTAGGGACTAATTTAAAAATTTGGATTTGATTTTTCATTTACTCGGGTAGTCTAACCCCCGAGCCACTTGTAATTAATCCATTTTCCTTTCAATTATTTTTCTTCATATTCATGTATATATTTTATTTTTTATCTCTCTAATATAATCTTATTTTCCTTGCGAGGGTCCGGTGGACTTGGAGTACATCGGAGGTCGACGGACACGATGCGCGCCGACTGCTGAAGAGCTTGGAGAATTTATTTATTTTAGAGAGTTTTTGTAATTATTGTAATAATTTAGGTAATTCGCACTTTCCAGCAGCTCTTGTTTGAGAGTTCGCGCTTGTAACTGGACTGGACATTGGGCCCTCTTGTGGTCGTGTGGTTGCTTGACGTAGAATAGGACCTGCACTTGCGGCTCATAGAGCATATTTTATTAGAATACCTTTATTGCTTGTGCTCGTAATTTTTAGGACCACACATCACTTTTAACGAGACGCACTTAGACCGCAGGACTATTAGTCAAATTTAACTTGTTCATCACTCGCTAATAGAACTGCCTGTCTAGGAACGGTTTTCTCGTTTGCATTCATATAGTATAAAATTTCAATTCTGCCTTGCATCCTGCATGTAGAGCGCGAGGATCACTGTAAGTCTCCTGAATTGGGCATGCATCATTGATTTCACTATTTGCATCGGTTTTCTCGACTCCTTCCCTCTTGGTTTTTGAAACTTAGGTTAAAAAGAAATCGGGACTGATCGTTAGGCGTTCTTTATTTGGTGGACTAAGCAAGTGATAACCAAACTTAAAATCGGGACTGCTAATCAGAGTTGATCAAAAAAATTGACTAAAACTAACACTTGTTTTGGGAGAGTAAAACCCTCATTGTATGCTTGGCTAATTGTGATTGTTGAGAGGTGAGGACGCATCCCTAGGATAGTGCCCAAAACCTACTTTTGAGGCTTGCGTAATTGGATTTATATCTTGATTTATCACCTAATTAAAACTGAAAAGATAAACGGTCGGACTTTTGCGACCATCACTGTGTTGAGTAGGTGAACTCAGGGTTTGCTCTTGTGTTTGTTTGTTTGTGTGTTATTCGGTGCACTTGCACGTTATCTTCCTCTATCCGCTTCATTCTCCCATCTCCCTTCCAAGATGTCAGAATATTGGTCACCATATCCACGTCACTCTTCTTCGACCATATTTCGACCATCTCCACCTTCTCATTCCTCTTCATACCTACACCTCGACCGTGAAGTCAGAACTCCGACTGATTTCTCCACTTCTTCATCCTTCTCACCTACCTCACATTCTTACACCCCTGACCCACAACCACCCTTGATTGACTCCCCATATTCTCGTCCATTTGCTGGAATTAAGGAACAAACCAAAGAGCAAGTCACTGCTGAGATGAATGATTGGCAGAATCAGTTGCCCCCTCATATCTCATTTTCACCTCGAGTTAGGACCGGACAACATTTGACTTATACACATCCTGACTTAACCTTTGGGTACAACAAGGTCAACCAGACAAACCGAATGGAGAAGCCTGCACTACATGATCTTCCTAACTTGATTGACCTCAGTGATAGAGCTGACATTGACAAACCTTCATGTCACCCATTCGGAGAGCCGACATATACAGGGGATTGGACTCATGAGACCGATCTACAGACCCCCTGTCTACTAACTCCACCAGATGAGGCTCTGACCAACATATGCCATACAAATAGGTCATACTCAACCCAGTATTACACGCCTGAGTCAAGATGTGTTGAGTATAAGATCTCAAGTTCTCATCGGTATCCTCCAACTGAGCAGACTTCTCTCATGATTCATGAGAACTTATTGGAGGATGACATTTGTAGACCGATCAAGAATCCAGGTAGAAATGTGGATCATGAATTTCGCGGATTGAATTTTAAAAACTTGGAAGACACCGGATTGACCACACATCATGTATAGCTGGAGTCCCTTCTACCTCCCTCTTCTACTAACCACTTTCCCTCCAAACCAGAGTCTGTACATTCTCCTAGTCCTCCTTCACCTATCAAAAAGACCAAAAAAATTGAAAACTCAGAAAATACCATAAAATTTGAAAAAGAAAAAGATCTAAAAAAATTGGATCCTGTGGTTAGGGAAGCATTGGATAGAAAGTTGATTTTTGAGCTTCTCTTAATAATGGCCATTGAGCACTTTCCCGACCTTAAAAGATTTGTGAGAAGCAAATTGATGCCTAAAAGGTCGGGCAATAAGAGAACAAGGACTGAGATACATATAGTGTCTATGGCCACATCTTTGATGATAGGGAGAAAAACCAAGAGCCACAGAGTAAAACGGTTACCTAGATTTGATTGTGAAATCAAAGATACCACATTCACCCATGCAAGAATCGACGATGACTTACCGATTAATATCCTCCCGACCTCCGTGTTTGCCAAACTCAAACTCGGATCTGCCAAGAAGTCAAGAGAGATCATTCAGTTGGCAGATCGGACCATTAAACGGTCCAGAGGAACCATTTCAGTCATCGTCACTTTCCAAGGTGCTCTACTGGAGATAGACTTCACGATCATTGACATTGAGCATATAGGAGAGTTCACCCAGTCTCCGATCATTCTTGGGAAGCAGTTCTTAGCCTTGGTTAAGACAACTATAGATTGTGAGACTCGGGAGATCGATTTCTCTGCATTGGGAGCACTCCGACCTCACCCGATCTTTGAGGACACACGATATTCCAAGGTAACCCGTAAAGTTGCAGACTGCCGTGACCTTCGAGAGACAGTTGAGTCCCATCTCTCTACTACACCTGAGATACCGACTGTCCAGACGACCATTGGTTTAGAGACTTCCTACAACCACACACCGCCTACTGCTTGCACCACCACCGCGACAGCTTCTAGAGAGGACTCGCGACCAGTAGCTATCATTGAGTCGGACATGACCTTTGTGGATTGCCTTGATCATTTCGATGATCCGACACAAGAATCCAACAATGTCAAGCCAACTGAGAACATTGTGCATTATCAAAGACGTGTGCTGACCCTGCAGGAGTATTACAATGCATACGGTGACTCATCTGATGATGAATCTCTGGTCAGAACCTCACACACACCACATCTAGGACATACACCAAAGGAGACAACTGGGACCAAATTGACCAATCTTGATAAATTGGTTGCTCCATCCTCTAGTCGGTCATCTGGTATGAAGAAGACTGGTGTCGATTCCTTGAGGTGTTCCCCCAAACTCCTTAAGACGTATCAATCTCTTCTTCCTCTTGATGCTTCAGGTTCTAGAAAACCGACTAAGAAGGTTACCTTCGATGTTTCAGAGAAGGAACTTTCTGAGGAGTCCTCATCAGGTCCGGATGAGGTGATCTATATGAGTGAGCTCAGTTCGGCTGTTCTAAAGCCATACTTGAGCAAGCAGCCATGTGTCGACCCCCGTTGGACGTTCCCCACACCTCACTATTATTCTTCGGAGGATGATTCTGACAGCGACACATATGTATACTACCCACCCCCTCGCTCCCGCAAGAAGGTCCGTCATAAACCTTCTTGATCCTTGTATTGATTCACTCCTCTTGTACATTCTCCCTTCTTTGTATATTCTCCAGATCACATCGGTTCTCACACTTACTCTTGTCCTATACTTAGGCTTACCAAGAGCCTAAGTATAGGGGGAGCCGATGCCCGCCATGTGTACATACTCATCCATTTCTCCTCTTCACCTCGTCCACCCCATTTTTGCTCTTCTTCTACACTTAGGTTGTCCAGAGCCTAAGTATAGGGGGGCGGATCGACATCTATACTGTTTATTATTTTAGACATCCTACGCTTAGCACGAGCTATGTCTTTTTCTCGCTTCTTGTGCCATGAGGACATGCACATGCTAAGTATAGGGGGTGTGTATATATTACATATATACTTTACCCATAGCTCGAACTTTCACGTATTTTTGTATATATTATACAATAATTATGGGTGGGTAAAAAAAATTTAAAAAAAAACCTTTCAAAAAAACAAACAAAAAAACTATTTTTCCTTATTTGCTTAAAAAACTTTTTCAAAAAATGTGTCCTTTCTTATTTATCTATATTTTTCAAAAAAAAGATAAAGAAAAAAAACCTTTTCAAAAAAATAAAACTTTTCAAAAAAATCCTCTTTAAAAAAAAATCCTTTCTTATCTACCTATATTTCAAAAAAAACTTGAAAATCTTTTTCAAAAAAAATCTCTCTTAAAAAAAATTTCAAAAAAAATGATTTTTCCCCTTATTTGCTCTAAAAAAAGTTCAAAAAAATCCTTTCTTATTTACTTATCTTTTGCAAAAAAACACTTTTGAAAAAAACTTTTTTAAACTCTCTAAAAAACACTAACTAATAAGTTGGTTAATCCCTGACACAATTCACATTCACGCAAGGCTAGTGATGTTCAAGAACACTTGGTTTATGAGCTTTTGAGATTTTGAGTTAATCAGCCGTAGTCATTAGGGTCGTGGACTTAATTATTCACATTTCCCTAGTTTGAAAGATTTGTGTGATATATCGCATGCTTAGTCTCTACCTTAAGAATATGATCAGCACCTCACATACACGACTGTAGTTATGATGAGATGAGTTGAAATTTCACTTGAGGATCTGGGATGAGGGATTTGAGTTTGGACTTGATTTGATGATGACCGAGGATGGGATAAAATCAATGAAGGCTTCATGAAACCTGAGTGTCAGCATTTTTAGCCAGTATGAGAACATGGTTCTTGTACTATCTCTTGACATTTACCTATGTACCAGGGTGGGATAAAATAAAAAAATGTTGATCAGTGTACGCCAACTCTTGGTAAAAGCATTGGAGCTAGCCAAAAATACTACAAAGCAATGAAATGTCAAAGAAAAGCTCTCATTCCATACAAAGTCAAATATCAAAGAGCTTCCACCAAAGGCGAGCGCTCCCAACCATTTCAAAGTGTCCACTTGGACCACCGCTATTAGGACCAGGAGTCGACCTTGCACCAAAAAAGGGCTCTGCATCGTAAATGCTACAAGTCTGGGTGTAGAAGGTATAATAGATACTCAAAAAAGACACACCTTGGTGTACTCCCAGGAAAACAAGTGCAGACGACTCCAACTTCTCTTGACGGACGCACTGATCAACACAAAAAATATGCGTTGCGTAATAAGGCACTCGAGAGGATCCTTGTTCCAATGAGAGGGAGAGAAGAAATGACACAATCCTATGCCCTCCATCAAATGGCCTTCCATCTACACTTTTAAGTCTGACAACTAAAGAGATGGTGGATTGGATGCAAGAAATGGTTTATTCCCTAGTGTTGAGGATCGGGTCCTTAGGAGAGTCTCTTGGACTGGAACCTTGGGTGACGTTGTGACTCTACTCTTGTAACTGCAGTCAACACTTAAGTCATATCCTTACTATATATGTATACAAAGAGAGTCTGATGATTAGGGAAATTGGATACCTTTTGACTACAGCTTGGTTCAGCTTAGAATTTTAGGATTTCTAAAATCGAGAGTTCTTGAATGGATCAAGTCTTGTATTCACATGCACAGTCAGGGGTTAATCCAACTTATTCATTCTTTATTTGCTCGAGGACTAGCAAAGTTTAAGTATAGGGGGATGATGAATCCACGATTCATCATCTCAATATCTTGATCTTAGCAAAATCCCCTAGTAAAATCCCAGATAAATGTCCATAAAATCAATAAATTAACAAAATAACTCTTGTAAATAAAATTCACTAATTATTGTATATTCAAACTCCACCTTTCCACCATCTCTCTAACTCCCATTATTCATCTCTTTATAATCATCTCCACATCCACATTTTTCCCCATCCACCATTCTTATAGAATAAGAAGAGAGCTTGGAGTGTTTTGTTGGTGGCAGTTGCGAAGCATCATCCTCAAGCGACGACCTCCTTCAGGTGAGATCCACGGAGCTCCGCTTCGCGTCACGAGTTGCCCGTCGAGCTCGCGTAGCTTCTCCGATTTTTATCTCGCCAATCGGATCGAGGCGACAACAGGAGTTCAACGTAGTTGCTCCGCCAATCCGGCGAAGAATCAGGTAAGTATTCCTTCGTATTTCTCTTGTTATTTTCGTTTATCTCACATTTTTGTTTCCCTATTATTTTCACCACCATCATTTTATTCATCATCACCATCACCCACATCCATCATCCTCTTCACCTTCCCCTTTATATATACATATTTGTTTCCTGTTTGAAAACATAAAAAAATTAAAAAAATTTAAAGTTTCTTTTATTACATCAGAAAAAAATTTAAAAAAAAATAAAAAAAACACGGAAGGAGGCAGCAGGCACAGCCCGCCTCCCCCTCCCACTCCAACCGGCCATCACAACCGCCCCTACCGCCCGCCATCACAGCCCTCGTGCGGCCTTGCGCGGGAGGCGGCCCGTCCCCAGCCACCGTCGTTCCAGTTGACATCCACCCGTAAGTCATGAATCTCATTCCTGTAGGAACGTAGCTCGTTGAGTATCTGCTGTTGTATATCCACGGGACTAGACGAAGAAGGTAGTGGATAAGATTGGGAAGAAGAACGGGAAGACTGGCCCTGCTAGCCAGAGTACTACCTCTGCTGCTGCTGCTAGGGTTACAGGTCCTGCTGGCCCGTCTGGTAATGGCTATGTCGACCATACTATTGGTACTGTTGCTGCCACTGCCAGGGTGGCTGGAATCCAGGGATCTGCTGTGAAGGAGGTGGTGCAGAGGTGAATGCGGTGTTGTGAAAGGTTGGGGGACGCTAGTAGGTTTGTCGGTCTCCCGTACTTCCCTGCCTGACAGGGTGCTGAGTATATCATACTCCATTCACCTCACAAACCAGTGGAGGCTCCTCCTAAACTATCTCTGCTAATGAAGGTGGTTGCTGGAAAGAGTGGGTGTAGGATTGGTCCTGCTCCCACGGCTGAGGTTGCCCTGACACCAACTACTCCTAAACATGGGGAACTCGGTATACGGGAGCAGAGGGTGCAGTCACGACATGTATCTTTATCTTAGATACCCTATCAGTTAACTCCTCCATTTGTTTTGAGATCTTGGAGACGCTCCGGTCCAATTCATCAATTCTCCTGTCAATCCTCTCAACTACAGTAAGCTTGTCAGCAAGGAGTCCCATGCTAGGGATCACGTCCTGAGAGAGAGAGATCGACTACAGCTGATTTTCCCCCTCCAAATGAGAGTGAACTGGGGGATGGTGTATAGGCCCTGCTGGCCATTTGTGAGAGGCTAGTTTCAGCCATCTGCTCGAATACCCTCCAAACGTTATCCGCTCCTCATGATGTATAGCTGCCTCCACAGGCATCGCTCACTAAACCCTGCATCTCAGGGTTGAGACCAGTGAAAAATGACTGGACCAAGATGTTATCATCTAGTCCATGACATGGACACTTCTGCAAGATATCCTTGAATCTTTCCCAAGCATCACAAAAAGCTTCATGGGGTAATTGAGAAAAGCTCGTAATACGCGTCCTCATCATGTTAGTTCTACTCAATGGGTAGAACTTCTTTAGAAACATGTCCTTGAACTGGGCATAAGTAGTGACTATAACTCCCAAGCTCTTTACCCAGTAGTCGGCTTTTCCACTCAAGGCAAATGGAAGGGCTTTGAGCCTAATATAATCTTGTCTAACATTATTATGTTTGATGTTAGCACAGATGAGCTCAAAGTCCTTTAGGAATGCATATGGCTCCTCAGAAGCATTCCCATCAAAGTGTGGCAGCAGGTTCAGAAAATACGGCTTCAACTCAAAATCAACAGGTGGTTTAGCCGGACTCAAGTAATTCTGAATTTGATATTGTCTGGGGTTATACGCCGCATCCGTTGGTGGTTCGACCCCAACATTTAGCTATCCTAACTGAGCTTAGAGTAGTGTGTGTTGCTGCTCAGATGCAGCTAATCTGGCTAGTATCATTCTCATCGGGTCTTTATGGTTCTTCTTCATCTTCTTTCTTCTTTGGAAGCATTTTTCTTGTGCCTTCTTTAGGTCCTGAATCAATAATGTGTTCTGGATTAGAAGAGGATTTATGAATCATGATATTCTCATTAAGGCGAAGGTCTTCCTCTGTGAGGTGGGGAGAGAGAAAGGGAATGGTTTGAGAGTAACCATCCCGAGAGTGAGTGATCCTGGGCTTAAGAGGGTCATGAGTCCAGGTTGATCCAAGTTGCGCATGGACCTGTGAAGACATACTTCTTGGAGGGTTCAACGGGAGATTCGCAAAGTCCGAATAAATATCCCCCTAATCAGTCATCTTCGATGTCAAAAGAATCGATCAGATAACGATATTCAATGAGGTGCTAGTTCTACGGTGCACGTAAATGTGCGGAGTAAACTCACACAATACAAACACAATCCAAACCCTCAAATTTACCAACTCAACACGTGATGGTCGTAAGAGTTCGGCTGAATTATCTTGTCAATTTTAGTTGGTGAGAAATACAATCTTGGAAAGATTAACAAGCTGTTAGGTGCCCGTATTTTCCTACAGACTGACCTTGTTCTTAGGACTAGTTTGGCCTACTTTCAGCCAGTATAGGAGTAAGTACAAGTCGAAGCCCATTCCTTGAGGACTAAAGCACCCTCTAAACCTCCCACTCTGCTAAGGAAGTCCGGACCGTATAAATATGGCTACCCGTATTCCTCACTGAAAAGCAGCTAATCGCCTGAAAATAAAGAACCAGTAGTAAGTAAGAAATCCTGGCTTGGCTCTATCCTAGGGCCGTCTCTCTCTCACTTGCAAAAGTAAAACAAATAATGAGGGCTTTATGCACCTGAGAACAAGGGTTCTTTCTATTCCAATTATTTTAAATCGACCTGCTCAATTTAGTCCCAATTTTAGAGTTAGGTTATCACTTGAATTTTATATGAACACACAAGCACGCCTACCGTTCAGTCCCAATTTCCTTTCGACCTTAAGTTGTAAAACAAGAGGGGAATCAGAAATCAGAATGCAAACGAGAAACTATGATGCATGCTCAGAAGAAGGTATACATACAGTGAATCCCAGCACTCTCCATGCGTTATGTAAAACAGAATTGGTAAATATTACACTAAATGCATGCAGATCGAGAAAACCACACCTAAACAGTATACCATTAGCGGGGAAGAATTGATTTGATTTTGAACTAAGTAGTATGTGTCTATGTGCGTCTCATTATGAATCTTATAAGATATGTGAATCTTCTAAGATATGTGTGGCCTAAATTACGATGGGCACAAACAAATTTGATTCTATACTACCGTGTGCCTAATCCTTAATTCGCCACTCAAGTCGAGCTCCACCCTCACCGGAGAGTGAAACAGGTCTCGACACACCACAAATAATGTCCAAGTCTTTTTACACACGCGAGCTCTCAAACAACAGCCGCTATAAAGAAGCAAACTACCTAAATAATTACAACAATAATTACAAAAATTTCTCTCGAAAATAAATGAATTCTCCTACCACTTCAATAGTCGACGCGCATCGCGTCCGTCGACCTCCGATGTACTCAGCCGTCGCAAGTAAAATGAGATTTATATTAGAGAGATAAACAACAAAATATATACAAGAATATGAAGAAAAATAATTGAAAGGAAAAATGATTTATTACAAGTGGCTCGGGGGTCAGACTACCCAAGTAGGTGAAATCTAAATCCGAATTTTTAAATTAGTCCCTAATCCATTTGCCTCCCCGGCAATGGTGTCATCTATACTTAACGATCCAGTCAGAACCGAGAGAAAATCTCCATGAAGAGTGTCTCGGCTTAATTTATATCCCGAGCAAATCCGGGGTCGAACACAGGGAGGCAAAGGAATAACTTTGGAATTAATTTGAAAATTAAGTTTTAGATTTTCAATGCGATATTTTTTTTAGATTTTTTAATGCAAAATGAATGCCAAATACAAATGTTGTTTAATTAAGACACTAAGAAAATACACAACTTAGCTAAATTAATTTTAATATGAAAATGAGTCCAATTTAGCGAAGTTATATTTTTCCTAGAATGCTAATCCAGAGATGAATGCAAAATACTTTTTTTTGGAAATTTTACGGGTTAAAATGCAATAAGTAAAAATACGCACTTTTTATGGGTTTTTTGCAATTTTTCACACAAACAGTAAGTAAAAATGATGAAAACTTTATTGGAATGAAAACATGTTACAAGGAAGCTACAGTAATATTTTTGGAATTTTTGACAAAATATGATTTTTTATGGATTTTTTAGTGAAAACAAAGCGATAGTGAGTAAATAATTTCTAATAAATCCACATTATCAAATTAGAGAGAGAGCGAATTATCCCCAATAGATATTTATATAAACAATTCAGGAGAGTTGCAATTTCGCGAAAAGGGAGTATGTGGATTTAATTAAAAATCAAATATTCAGATCACTCTATAATTTAAGTTGGGCACAAGACAACTCCATTTTGGATGGAATTTGGACTGTAAATTGAGCACATATCAAGGCATCATTTCTAATTTTTGTGAAATTTTTAGAGCAACTATGTTTGAGATATAAATTTGAGAGTCCAGATTGGGTAAAATATGAAATATTTCAGTTGAACAATTTTAATTAATTACCCAAATATCACAAAAATATAAATAAATATCCACAATGTAGAGAATTAGTTGCTCAACATGAAAACATTTTTCATTGAACATAAAGATGCAAAATATAGATCCAAATTAATAGTCTAACACAGGGTTGTCCTCACAAATAGAGAAACTAGAATTACAATGCAAATATATACAGGGACTGTTATGCAATATTAGAAACTATACAAAACATTTATACAATTTTTACAATAAAAAAATGACAAACCTCCTTCTTCTTCCATGGTTCCCAGGTGGGGAGAACCCAAAATGGGTGGTCGGCGAAGTCGGGCGGCGTGGGCGAAGGCAGGGGAGGCGTCGCGCGGAGGGGGTGCGCTAAGGCAGGGCCGCACGGGGACCTTTGGGCGGAGGAGAACGGAGGAGGGCCACATACGGAGGAGGCGAGGCACGACGAGGGTCGGCCGGGGCACCGCTCGCACGAGCATGCTGCCGCAGCCTGGGGATGGATGGGCGGAGGGCCAAGGGGCGCGCGGCTGGAGGGCCGAGGCACGCACGACTGGAGGGCCTCCCGTGACCGGCGGTTGGCGGCAGTGGCCAGCGGCGGATCCGACATGAGGGAAGGGGAGGGGTGACGGGCGTGGCCTGCGGCTCCTCCTCCTCTTTTCTATTTTTTCTTTTTTTTTAATTTTTTATGTTTTGATTAAAAAAAGCTGTTGTGATCTTTGTTTGAACATTCTTCTGTTTTGATATTAAATTTTTTTTATTTTTTTTTATAATCAAGAAACAAATATGTATGCAAAAAGGGAAGATGATGATTTGGTGGTGATGTGATAGAGATATAAATAAATGAAGGATTTTTGGGTGGTGAAATGATGTGCTAAAAAATACAAAAATGACAAGATAATATAATGAGAAGGTAAATTACCTACGATGAAGACGGTCGCCTATGGCGTGCTCACAAGAGCATGGTCTTCGCTCGAATCGTCGGCGCGTGATGAGCTCGGGCAGTGCGCGGTTGCGGCTGTAATGTTTGTCAAAAAGCCAACGGATCTCACCAGAGAGAGGGATGTCGTCGCTCTACCGCAGTTGCGTCGCTGTCACCAATTCAACTCTGGGAACTAGGCTCTCCTCACATAAAGATGGATCAAGTGCAAATTGAGGAGGATGAGATGTATACAAAGAGGATGAAATGAGAGGTTATTAAAATGGTGGGAGGTTATTTTATTAATGGAGTTGAATGGGAGGTTTGAAAAATGGTGGGGTTGAGTGGACGTTGGTAGTAGGATGAGTTGAATGGTGGTTATTGTAGAGAATGTAAAATAAATAAATAAATAAAATAATGATATAAAGTAGGCTACTTTAAATAGAACAAAAATAAAGAAGGAAAAATAATGGTGAATTTACAAGTGAATACATACAACATGTACATTTTTTGTTTGCTTTTCTAATATGTATTTTTTGTCTTTTTAATAAGAGATATTTACAATGAAAAAATACAATAAAATACTACAATCAAAATACAATACAAGCATGGTTTTTTTTGTATTTTTAGTGATTAGTAAAGATAAAATAAAAAGTGAAGAAAGAATGAATATATACAATGTACATCTAGGTCCCAAAACCTAACTTTTGCAAATGAGCTCCGATTTTAATGAAAATACTTCCGTTGGATAGATAATTTTCTAACTTGAATTTTAAAAGTGAGTTTGATGAATTTGGAGTTCATACAGAGCAGAAATTTGGCTTGGAAGTTGGTCTTTACGGCTTTTTCTCTTTGGGATCTAAGAGCATTTATTTGAGATGAAATTTGTTTTATATTTTTTTATTTTTTATACATGGTTATGAAAAAGTTGGAGAAAGAATTAGCTAAAAAGGAGTTGAAATGAATTTATTAAAAATACATGAAGTTTTGGATTATTTACATGTATAAAACTCCTTTGAATTTGCGGCTTTTTATTGTTAATTTATTTTGTACAATCTAATATACAATAATTAGTGTATTTTATTTACAAGAGTTATTTTGTTAATTTATTGATTTTATGGACATTTTTCTGGGATTTTACTCGGAGATTTTGCTAAGATGAAGATATTGAGATGATGAATCGTGGATTCATCAGTTGCGTGGGTAAATCGACGAGTTTTTAATTGTGTTTGTTTTGTGTGAGTCTCTATACATTTGTATGCTTCGTGGAAATTCCTTTTTTACTCCAAACTACTCCTTTCAGCTACAATGGATTCTTCTGGAGTTCCTCGTTCGGACTGCAGAGCTCCTCAAGTAACTCATCTCCTCGGTTTCGAGATAACTCTCTTCTCGAAATCCCATGGTAAGGATACAACCCTTTTCTCCAAACCATGGTTCACCCCACACCTATAGGGATTAGTGAACCCTAGGCTAACCCTCTCTACTACTCCCTTCCTGCCAAAGAAACTTTCATCTTTGACAGAACCCCTAAACCTTCCAAGCACATGCCTAACTCATATTTGTTTGCATCTGAAGGTGAAGAAGAAGACAAGATGCCTCTAAAGAAGGATGATAATGACAATGACCCTATTCATGCTCTCCTGGCTAGGGTAACTGCAACTGAAAAACACAATGAACTCCTTGGAGAACAAATGGAGATGTTGTCGCGGTGAGGCAACAATGGAGGATACATACCTCCCTGAACTAGATAAAGATTAGAATCGGTTGAGGTTGGTACCCTCCGAGGATGCGTTTGAACATAAACCACATTTCCTCGCATTTTTGCCTAAGTTCGGAGGAAATAATCATGCAGAACCATACATCTTCCTCCGTGACTTTGAGATAGTCTACGCTAACCAATGCCACCTAAGGGTTAGTCAGGACTACATATGGCAGAGAGTTGTTCCCTTTTCCTTAACTGATAAGGTAACTTAGTTGCTGAAAAATTTAGGGGAAGTGATCATGACATGAGACACCTTCAAGACATTATTCTTAAAGAAATTCTACCCTGTGAGTAGAATTACTCAGACGAGGATCAATCTCACAAGATTTACCCAACACCCGAGCGAGCCATTCCATGAAACCTAGGAGCGGTTCACAGACCTATTCCAGAAATGCCAAGGACACAAGATAAGAAAAATAATGCAGGTCCAAGGTCTTGTTAGTGGATTGAACTTTGAGACCCAAGGGTTAGTAAGTGCATCACACCATCTACAAGGTGTTTGAGAGACTTGTTGAATCCAACCGTGCACAAACCACCAACCGGGCCTACATAACAGACTCTAAAAAGATGGTGAATAATATGATGACAAATCAGAGCACTGACATGGGAATAATAGCTCATAAGCTAACTATGGACAAATAGATTTATAACAAGTGCAAACGACTCCGAATTTTCTTGATGGATACATTGATCAACAAGATAAAAATCTACATGTGTTGAGTAGTGAGTCACTCGAGAGGCCCCTTGTTCCAACGTGAGGCAGAGAAAAATATACACAATTCTATGCCCTCCATCATCTGGACGTCCATCTATACTTTCAAGTCTGACAAACTAATGAGATAGTTTATTGAAGCAAAAATCAACTTATTCCCTAGTGTTGACGATTAGGTCTAGAGGAGAGTCTCCTGGACTGGAACTTTGGGTTATGTCTCGACTCGACTCTCATGAACCTCAGAAAGCCGTGTTGAAGGCACCATAGTCTCCATGAGCACCTAGAAAAAAACCCCCTTTCCAAGAACATTCTCAACCTTATTGAAGTGAATACCTCTCTCTCATAAAGCAATGCAGTACACTAAAAGTCATATCCTTATACTATATGTACAAACGGAGAGTCTGATAAGTAGAGAAGTTGGATTCCTTTTGATTGAAGCATGGTTGAGTCTAGAATTTTAGGATCACTTAAATTAAGGGTCTTCGATGAATTGAGCCTTGAAAGTGCACATGTACAATTAGGGATGTATCGAAGTAAGTCATTCATTCATTATGCTCGGGGACTAGCATGGTTTAAATATAAGGGTATGATGAATCTCGTATTCATCATGCTAAAATTGGTTAATTAAGATTTGTGTTCCAAAATCTATTTGCATTTACTCATTAATAAAGCATCATTATCATACATACATTTGTAAATAATATTTGCATTTAATCATGCATGATTGCATAAAAAATCTCAAGTGTAAATTGGCCCAAAAAGCAGCTAACTTCCCATATTTTTAATTAATTTATCTTAACTCCAATCGACCCCAAATACCTCCTTTGTATAGATATTACTAATAAGAATAAAAGAAAAATAGAAAAAATACTAACTCAAATAAGTGTCAAAATTTCTCAAAGTCTAATTTCACATTTGACGGATTAAAACATGCATATCCTCCTCATATAGTGTCTGATTTTGATCTACTCATTTTTAAAGTACTCCATTTTCAACTACCATCAAAACGAGACCAAACCAAATTCATAAAATTCAGAGCTCATACGTGAAAGTTGGGGTTTGGGCCTCTTTTGTGTACTTTAGCTTTTTACGATTTCTGACTTGAGTTTTTATGTACATTATTATCCCTTTTAATTTTATTTCTTCTTCATGTGTGTTCTTTGATGAATGTTTTATTAAACAACATAAAAATTCAAATCAATATCAAGACAGAAATCAAATAAACTGACTGTGTCCAAGTGTCTGTTGTGAGTCTGTGCAAAATTCTTGTGTTTTGTACCTCTATTTTATTTCCTTATTTTCGTGTTTATAAAAATCTAAAAAATTAGACTAGTGTGTAATTAATTTTCTTGTATTTTATCATATTTTTTCTATAATTTTTGTCCTCTTCTAAAACCACCAAAAATTATAAAACTCCAAAAAATCAGTTTTCTATAGACATGGAGACCACCAAAAATACCACTTTGTACATATGACCTCTTATGCTTCTGGATCCTTCATGAAAGTCGATCTCATTGGGATAAAAATTTTCGTGAAGGAAATTTTTCGATCTGAGATCTCCCTCTATTTCTTTTCTAATTTTCTTCATCTTTTTATTTTGAAATTTTTTTCGGTGCCACGTGGCTCTCTTGGGTGTGCCACGTGCCACCCCACTCTCTCATCTCTCCAGACCCAGGTCGCATGCCTAGTACATGACCCTCCATTCACCTCCCCTGCACATGCCACACACGTGCCATATTCCCCACCGTGAGCATGTGTGCGGAACATGATGACCGCTCGCCTCCTACAAACGCCCGTCGTTACTACTCTCTACATGCATCACCCTCATTAACCTCCTGGCTGTGCATGTAACACCCCTCCATGCTTCCGTATAAAGTTTCTCCGTTCCTTGCCATGCAACCGCATCCGCCGATAGAACCAAAGCCTCGTAAAGTTGGTGGTGACAACACTGTTCTTTTTCCTACTCAAGAGAGATTCTAGGGATCTCCCCCTCATTGCAGCATCCTCCTCAGAGTTGCCCTCTGCTCCGGTCATCGCAGCCGTTGAGCAACTGACGTCCATCCTTCATGCCTTCGAGCCACACCCCAGGTATACCCTTCCTTTTCTCTTCTCTCTCTCACTTCCCTTCTTCCATCACCTTCACGCACCTCCGCTTAATTCCTTCGACCCTCACCGATTCTCTAAACCTCCAGCCTCGCACAGGCTGGGGCCCTGTCCTTCTCTTGCCATACCCTCATTTGCTCACCACACCCTAGTACTGATTCGACACCCATGCCATCTTCTTTGCGTGGAGCAACGCTCACCATCCGCAGCCTTCAGCGATCGTGCTTCACTCGCCACCGACCGTCGTCATCTACACTCCGTCTTGGTGCGCCACAACCTCAACTCCTTTGCCTCAGTCATAGCTCAACGTCCCCACTGCAGTCGCAACTCCAGCCACTGTTAGATCAATTCCAAACCCATGATCTAACAACCCACATCACGCGACGCGTTCCACGAACCTCCCATCCAAGACTGGAGGTTCGTCCCTCCGAAGAAACCACGTATAGGCTCGGATGCCTGAGCATTCGACTTGGTTCGAGCCTTTAGCCCCGTCCGCCGAACATCAGCTTCGATCCCGGACCACAGGTCCGAGCCTCAGCCTCTATCATCCGAACCTCCAGGCACACGTGCAATCGGGGGGGCAGGGTTAAATTGCGTCTACACCCCCAGACTTCCAAAGAATTGCTAAAAGATCCCTCGTCAGCTCAATCACTTGTGACTCACCTGACGCACAGGACAAATTGCAACTGATCCCCCTGGAGATTCACAATATTACAATGTTGTCCCACTAGTTAGGAGGAACAGGCGTAACACATGCTTCAAGGAAAATTTAGAACAAATCCCATAAAAATTTCAATATTTGCAGATAAATCAATCGAGGGACTTTTTTGCGAAAATAACTTTTTATTTATATTGCATTTTAGTCCTCGGAACTTCAATTTAGTATATCTACTCCATTTGAATTCCATTTTTATGCACAATATGTTATTTTGAAGCTTATTCCATGCTCTTTCATATTAAACAACTTGTGGACAGATCAAAGAATAATTATTGATGATGATTATTTGAGGAGCGGTTTTGATTTATGTAGGAAAATAATTGACATAATAGTGCTCATTTCATAGAAAATTAATGATATGTTTTGTAGGGATTTTAGTGACGATCTTAATTCATCTTGGATTATTGTGGATCACTCGTTGATGATTTGATTTCTGCAGGGGACTAGATAGTGGAGATTTCATCGGATTAATTTTTCTCGACAATTCAACATACTCTTTGAAGATTAATCTATGTTGGAATATCATAGATGAAGATTTAGTTCTTGAATTTTGATGCAAACTTTTCTTGATAATAAAATTAGAGAAAATTCTGAGATAAAATCTTTGTGTGATCTCACCAATTGCAGGATTAATCATATATCTATTTGGATTATCACCTGCATCTAGATTTAAATTGATTATATTTCTTGGAAACTTTTATTCGATCTGTGATAAGTTTTTGAGGATTAAATGACGAATTAATTTGAGGACTGGTTTTTATAAATCACAAATCATGTACTCCATTATTCCCTCTGTTTATTTTTCTTCGCATTTCATCGCATCTTCATTGCATTATATTATTTTCTAACATAGAATTTAATTGAACAATTAATTAATTTAATTTAAAATCATGCAATAAGAAATCACCATTCGCTGTGTTTGACCTTGGTAGACTTGCCAAGAAAATTCTCCACAACATTCAAAGATTGTGTTTTTGACGAATCATTTTCTGCCTCATATACTACAAATTAAAACTATTAAAGAGACGAATTTCATGTTCATCAGTGAGATGCTTACCCAACTATTTAAGCAATCATAATCATTGTTTATATGCATACCGTATGGAGCAATTAAGTACTCTACGGCGAATATAATAGAAAATGAATAAATGAACTATAAGGTGAATCTATAAGCCAAGAAGAAATTAAGGAGACACCTTTGATGAATATATATCCTGTGGAGTCATCACAATCTAATAGATGTGGACATCCTACGTGATAAACTCCTAGTTAGCAAGGGTAAAATAGCTTGAGTTTAGATTCATTGATTTTTCTTCTTTGTATTGCATAAGAAAAATCAATTATTTGCTCCACAGACCTGTGATTTTTATGTTCCACACAAATAAAAAAAGATGAAAAAGAAGTTAATTCCATAGAACTACATTATGAACTATCACATTCGATAAAGCTACATATTTGAATGCTTTCAATTTTAATTTTTTTCCAATATGTAAATATGTTTTTCATGGATGAGTAATAATTTCATAAAAAAGGTTAATTACATATGTTAGATCTGTTTAAGGTAACTTTGACCATCTGTTAGCATTGAAAAGCAATAATAGGGAAAAATTAGGTAAATAGCAATTTGGAAGTGAAGTTAGGAAAGGGACACCCAATACCTGTGACGTTCCACATAAGACTTATATTACCAAACCACCATCAGCTGCAATAGGGACATAATTTCTTCTTGTCATCCTTCGCCAACACTGACGGCAGCCCAACTTTGAGGATCACCAAATGTTGTAGTCGTGCTGCGATGGTGGTGCTGTTAGGGTTGGGGAAGAGGATCCTCTGCTGTAATGCCATTTAAAGTAGAGCTGGAATTCCTTTTTTTTCTCTTTTTTTTTTTGATTTCTATTTCAAAAATCTAACCTTATGTATTATATCTTTGACTAATATTCCATATATTCTCAAAATTGTGCCCAAATCCGAGGGTATTTGCTGTTTTATCTTAATGATCAAAAGCTTGATTTTTTAAATGGGATTTAAGTTGCTTAAATGTTGATTAGACCTTTGACCATTAAGATAAAAGAGCAAATACCCTCGAATTTGAAAGAAATTTGGAGGATACATGGAATATTAGTCGAAGATATAATCAATAAGGTTGGATTTTTAAAAAAAGATATCGAAAAAAAATTACAGCAGCTTTGCTGTAAATGACATTACAACAGAAGATCGACTTCCCTAGTGTTGGCAGTTGACGTCACCTACGAGTAGAAACATGAGCCCAAACGAGTTCTCGACAGTAGGTCAGGAGGGTAGCATATATAACAACAATATAGTTTCATAAACTTCTATAAACAATTTTGATGGTAAAAGCAATCTTAATTTTGAATACATTAGTGCACACAAGCTCCGGAACATACCCAGATAAGTCTTCATTTAGTTTTCATTTCGTGTAAATTCAATACAATCTTGATTTTTTTTTCGAATAAACACAAAAAGAACTATATCGTCATTGTTATCACACGTAACATTACATTTTAAATTGGCATCTATGAAGAGTAATTTGGCATATACACATAATATAAACCAGCGGAAAATGAGAAATATATAGTCCATTTCAAATTGCTTTTACTGTGAACTCAATAAAATTAATGGAACAACAATACACAAATAAATTAAAAGCAGTGAAATAATAAATTTGATGAACACTTGATCAAATAGCACTACATGAGACAATGATGACCTATACAAAGGTCCACATCCGATGGAAAAGGTGGATAGTATATATTGAGGGATGTGCTAAGTGATATGAGGGAATTCAAATGGTCATTGTTATCATTAGAGACATTACATTCATAACACATTTTTAATAACAAAGTTGTATAAATGATCGGAAGTATTTCAAAGTACACCAAGAAAAAAAATTCATTGAATCTCTTTCTTTCTAATTTTAGTACCAACTTGAATTTTATTTCAAAATGAAAAAATAATCTATCATCATTGTTATTAGTGGTAACAGTACATTTATACTACAATTTGCATAACAAAATTCTCAATAATCAACATCATTTCTATTTCTAAATGTATTTGGGTACACTGATACAATATAAGTCCTAGGTTTTATAAATTGTAGTAGAAATACAGCTTTAATAAAAAATGAGTATGTAAATACATGAATCTAAACATAAAAAAATTATGTGTGCTACCATTTAAACAAATCTGAAACAATTCGGCGAAATGAACATTTTGAAAGTACAGTAACAACCTACAAAAATATTAAATTAGAGACATAATTTTAACAACTTGTAATGATACACTTGAATGTTTGCAATTTAATTCCTTTGAAGACTTTCTAAATTGCCAGAATATGTAAACTACATACATCTACAATTTCACTAGAAGAAGATAAAGAACAGGCCACGGTGACATACTGTCGCAAAATGTGCTATTACCGTCACTTGAGACTTTTGGCCATAGTATTTTTACCGTGGCTTAAACCGTCGTGTCAAAAAAATTACCGTGACCAAAGTTCGTCGATTTTCACCACGAACAAATTACCGTGGCTAATGACCATAAGCCATGCTGACGTTATCATGGCCTAAGTGTTTTTGCCATGATTCAAATATCGTGGCCTAAAATCTTTCATCGCATTAAAGTAATCGTGACATAAATTTATAAGTTGCAATAATTACATCGTGGCTTAAATGTTGTAGCAACAATAAATTGTTGCAGCTTAAATCTTTGGCCATGGCAATGATATCGTAGCAAAAAAGTAGGCATCTTTTTAAAAAAAATCTTCATGGTCATAAGTATATTTCCTACAACAATACAATCAATACAAGATAA
Source organism: Ottelia alismoides (assembly GCA_037367405.1). Taxonomy (NCBI): domain Eukaryota; kingdom Viridiplantae; phylum Streptophyta; class Magnoliopsida; order Alismatales; family Hydrocharitaceae; genus Ottelia; species Ottelia alismoides. The sequence goes on along the minus strand of JAZKJV010006800.1, from coordinate 606,120 downwards.
ACATAAATGGATGCATAAGAACAACGAACATATGAATGCTCAAGATCAACATGTAATAAACAAATATAGGTCTACGCATGATGCCAACTATGTGAAAACATACATATACATGCTAAAGATTCATAAAAATGTTAAACATACACATAAATTCTATCAATAAAAATGTTAAACATACACATAAATTCTATCAATAAATACACATTCTAAACATAAGTACAAATGTCATAGTCAAATATACATAACAAAGATTAAAAGTAACCAAAATTATATTAGTTATCAAAACATATAAACGTATTAAAGTATGTCTAATAAACTTTGAACTCAACTAACAAATTACTAAGAAAGAAGAACTACTCATCTAAAGAGATATCATCAATATTTGCTCATTGGTTCCATCACGTCTTCCAATCTCCTTCCAGATGAAGAGCACTCTCTTTGCATTGAAAAACTACTCGATTTTAGAATGGATCTTATGCACTAACAATGGCATGTATCCATTATCACATTCATTTGTTGCATCATCATGACCTCTGGACCTTCATCAATTTGGCTTTTACACCATGCATTGGGTCTGTTTGGTTGTTGGGTTGGAGTGTGTTGAGGTAACCTGATTAGAATAGTAGCTGTTTGGGATGGTTATGAAGGTTGGAGAGGGTTGGAATAAAGAATGTGATGTGATGTCACTATAATTTGTGATAGAATTCCATTCCATGAAAAGAGGGTGATAAACTGGGTTGCTTCCGGGTAACCCAAGGGTAACCCGATTACCAAACGAGCCCTAATGTTGAAGTGCGGTTGCTTGTATATATAGTCATATCTACAAAGATTGAAAGAGATACATTAAGAGGGTGTTGAAATTCTCATGTGCTCCTGAAAAATGAAATTATAAAAAGTCATTCTAATATTAATATCCAATTTAGATTGACAAACTTGAATAAATGTACATATTTCTTCTCTATTTCTTATCATACCGCACCCTCAAGCCAATCATCCATCAACAAGAAATCAGCTGTCTTAAAACAATCAAAGACTATCTATATTATAGAAAATGACATTTAAATTTAAATGAAGAATCACAGATTTAACTGTATTACTATTTTGTGCAATATAGATGATTACTGTGTCATGCATCTATTTTAATGCATTGTTATTCTTACTAATTCCAAGTCGAAATATTAAAAAGTGAGATGTTTGTTTTCTTGTTCTTGGGTGCTTCAATCAAGAAGATGGACAAAGGTACTTCAATAAAAAATGGCCAATGGAGTGAAATTTTAAGGAGAACAATTTGGAAGTTAAAGAAATACATATACATTCCGTAAAGAAAAAGGAATTTGGAGCTACATTCTTATTAAATGGCTTAAATCGGGCCCAAATATGTTCAAGCGTATACATATTAGATTCCGTCAGATGATTGCCCCCGTTTTTCATTAAAATAAGTAATCTACGTTCGAAATTATAGTTAACGAACTCAAATTCTAAGATGATAGTAGACAGTGATTAGTTAGCATCAAGAGGTCGGTGTGCAAATTGTTTGATACATCTAAGTTGCACGTGCTTTACCCAATGAAAGGTTATGTATAGTAAATATATTTTTTATCCACCTTTGATATCTAGTCTTTCAATATCAAGTCAAAAGGAGCTCAACAAAGTTATATGGGAAAAAACCGAACATGTAATCAGATTATTGGCACCTTTAAGTCTTTCATTTTAGTGTGTAAGATAGAACATGAAAAAGCGCTATATATGTCCCTATAGTAAAACTTGGAAAATACATCAAATACTATTGTCACTACAATTAATCACAAATTTGTGCCATTTCAGAAATCATGGTATGCTTAAATTGCTACTTATTCATTTGTAACAAAACCTCTCGAGTAAGTGGAATTGGTATTCGAATTAATCTTTTAAAGATGGCTCTATGGTGCATGTATAGATAGGTCCATTTTAGTTCTATGTTCTACAGTGCATGTGAAAGTGATAGCACTTTGCAATGATTAAAATGATTATATAATAGGTGCACTTTGCACTAGAGGCCCATTATGATATATAGTCAATATAGTTAGAATCATCAAAATGATTAAAAAGACAATAGAATAATAATGATCTGCATTCTAAAGAAAAAATAACAGTAACTGTTAGAGTATTTGGTTGTGCGCCCATTGAGTTGTAGCTGGGTAAATGGATCCTAGAGAAGATCCATTTACCCCATCCAGTGTTTAGTCCCACATCGTCCAGTGGTGGGACTTGGAGGCTCTGGAGAAGCTATGTAAGGAGCCCCAGACCTCTTGTACTCATTGAGAAAAGCAATAGAAAAACATGTCCTTTGAGGGCTTCTCCCGTGGTTTCATCCCGCTCCTCACGGAGTAGGGTTCCACGTAAAATTATGGTATTCCATGTTCTATCTTTCTTGTTTATGCTCTGTTTATCAATCGCTTCCGCATTCTTCATATTTTATAACATGGTATCAGAGTGGGTCGATTCTCGAGGATTTCAGATTTTTTATGTTCGAGATTCGTTGTTTTTTTAAGTTGAAGATCTGTTGTTTGGTTCGGGAAATCCCCGTCTTCATTCAGATCGACGGAGATCTGTTCATGTTTGAGGGTTTTCTGAAACCTAGAATTCAAGAGTCCAGGCCGCATCTCTGTTGCGCAAGAGGCAGCAACACCCAGGCGCGAAATAGGCGGCTCCACCCGTTCCATCAGTGACGTAGCACCCTCCTGGTGCAGGCGCATTCCCCCCATCTCGCGCAACTCCCTGTGCAGCCACATCTCGAAAATTTTGTGCGAGTCGCACCCCGGTCCCCAGATCTCCTCTTGCTCTACAGCAGCCACAGGCGGCGGCGCTGCCTCCCCTTTTCACCAGGCGACGGGCCCTCCCATCCAAGGGCTCGGGCACGCGCGCGATTCCTCTCCAGGAGCCCCGTCAACGACAAGCACATCTACAACCAGGAGAACCATCCCTAGCGGAGGCCCATCTCAAAGGATCCACGATTTGAAGAACAAGCGGTGCGGCAACATCTCCATCGTCAGGCGCATCTTCCTCTCCAGGCAGGGGCAAAGACTCCCGATCGAGCGCAGGCGGTATAAGTATAGGTGCACCCTCGTGTGCCTCCAGATTGGCTCCCCGCACCGCCATACGCCCCGACGCAGATACCCTCTCCTCTCCTAGCGGAACCCCCCTTCAACCCAGGCGGCGCCGCACCTTCTCCTCCGAAGATCTTCCTCCTCCCAGGGCTATCGGTGGCGCTTCAGAGGCTGCCGCACCACCCAGTAAGACCTCCCGACATCACCGCACCTCCCTCTACAGGCTCCGTGCCACCTCCCATCATCGGCGCATCTTTCAGGCCGCCGCAAGTAGGTGGCGCACATCCCAGGCTGCAGGCGGTGGCAATGAGGGCAGATGCCCACCAACAGGGGCGGCGGGGGTTCCTTTCGGGTCCCGTGTTTGGAACCCTAGTAAGGGAGGTGTGCCTTTAATTAAAAAAAGTCGTTGTTTGTTTGGGTCCAAAAATTGGGTCGAGAGATAATGTTTTGAAAAAAAATGAAAAAAAAGGAAGAGGAAGAAGAGAAAGAGGTGAAAGGTTGCAAAGTAAAAAAAAGAAAAAAAAGGCGCGTACAAATTAAAGAGCCGTACGCAACGTAAAAAAATGAAACGGCTTACGAAAAAAAAGGTCATTAAAAAATGTGTGATGGCTTTTAAAAAAAGAAAAAAAAAGGTAGAAAAGCCGCAAGAAATTGTTGTGAATTTTCATGTTTACCCCTATTTATCTTGTTTCTCCCAACTTTATCGATGTTCATGTTCCGACAAGTATGGGAGAAAGGGGGAGCATATTTGGTGTAGAGTCACATGTCTTGTTGCAGATTCAAAGATATCAGATTCGTCAGATCAGTTCAGAATTTCCAGACTCTACAAATTTCAGATGAAGAATTTTCATGTGTAGTTCCAGACTCGACGTTCAGATTCCGAGTCCCAATTTGATGTGCAGATTCAGACTCGACAGATTGGTCAGAGTCAAAGTTCGAGGCACCCCATGTTGAGACCCATTTTCGAGATCTCCAGAGAGAGACTCATTTTCAGACACGCACGAGTATGCGGTCATTTTCAGATGAGCATATGTTGCCATCATTTGTTCGTGGTCCCCATCATTCTTCTAGTTGTCAGGCCAGAGTTTTCATGTGAGCCATAGGGACTCCAGAGCAGAGGACCATTCCCTATGCCATTGAGGGCAAGGGTTTTCATGTGGTATCATAGGTACACCAGAGCAGTGCACCATTCTCTGAGACAGATGGGAGAGACCCAGTTCTCCGACGAGGAGACTTCAGGCACAGTTTCAGACTCGATGGTTGGATTCCGAGTCTTCAGTTGACTCACATTCCAGCCCGTTCGTCCTCCTTACCTGCACGGCATGAGAAGCAACGTCCTCGACTGTAGCAATGTGTGCGTTGGGTTGATATTGTCTGTAGTGTCCTGTAGCGTTGAGTTGAGTTCTTTCTGTGTATCCAAGCTGAGCATTGCATGCTCCAGCTTGAGGGGGAGTGTTAGAGTATTTGGTTATGCGCCCATTGAGTTGTAGCAGGGTAAATGGATTCTGGAAAGTTCCATTTACCCCATCTAGTGTTTAGTCCCACATCGTCCAGTGGTGGGACTTGGAGGCTCTGGAGAGGCTACATAAGGAGCCCCAGACCTCCTGTACTTATTGAGAAAAGCAATAGAAAAAACACCCCTTTGAGGGCTTCTCCCATGGTTTCATCCCGCTCCTCACGGAATAGGGTTCCACGTAAAATCATGGTGTTCCATGTTCTATCTTTCTTGTTTATGCTCTGTTTATCAATCGCTTCCGCATTCTTCATATTCTATAACAGTAATCAAACATTAAAAATGTTTCTTCTACCTTGATTTTGCATCATACGAGTGCATGGAGGTAACAATGATTTTCAAGAAGTAAGTCGTATATAGATTTTTAGTGTCATGGTACAGTTTTGCATTTAACTACTCTGAAATGAGGACATGCACCCCTACTCCTACTTGTTGAGATAGTCTTACTTCTGGAAAGACAATTGATTGAGGTCCCTTCGAAATAAACCACAATTGGAAAAGGAACTAAAACCCCCGTGAGCTGAACGAACTCCATTTGAAATAGACCATGGTGAGTAATATGAAATGGTGACTAATGTCATGAATACACATGATTACCGATATATAGAAAATAAGGACTCCACAAATAGGATCAACTTATTGCATATGTTTACTTGAGCTTGATGGAAGTATAACTAACTGCAAACACTGATAATTTTCCTCTCAATTTGAGAAGTAATAACTGTTGTTATCTTGTGGACCCTCTTTAAAAACTAGAACATGAATTATGGGATATGCTACATCTCTGTTACGTCTCTTTATAAGTCCAACAGACTACTCAAACACAACATTTCTTCATTCTAGAAAAAAAGAAAACCAACACTTCCATTTTCTTGAACAAGATGGTTTCTCTATAGGCATGCAAGAGAGAAGATTACTCTATTGCAATATAGTGCAACCTTCCCAAAAAAGGATGACTAACAAAATGGCCAATGCCCAACCAGAGAGAAGTTGACTCTGTAATTTAACTAGTTTAACCTTTTCAAACAAAAGCATCACTTTAAAATTGATCAATATCCCACTTTTTAACATGACAGAAAGGTAAACTTGTCGCTTTAATATCCAATGTCCAATGCAAAAATGAAATAAAGAAACATCAATTATCTAGTCATCCATAAATACTAATTACAAACTACAAACAAGAAGAAATTAAATCCACCATGCCTTAAAAAAAACCTCAGTGTAAAAAAGCGGAGGAAAGCCCTGATACAACAATTTGAAGCTTCATCATATGTATGGCGAGAGATTCCTTCTTCAAGTAAATATCTTGATTACTCCAATTGAGTTCTTAACAATATAAACAGGAACATATGTAGACCGATAAAGGAGAAGTGCAACCTGATATAGTATAGAAAAAGGATGAATATGGAAGCAGAAGAAGAAGAAGAAGAAGAAGAAGAAGAAGACAAGCCTGAATCTCTTGACAAATGAGCAGTTCCTGAGCTCAAGGATGATGGGGCTGGGAATGTCAGTGATGACCTGGAGAAGGTGGGGCGAGGTCATCAATGGCGTTGACCTAGAGGAAAATGGGTCAAAATCTGGGAGAGGCGGTTAGGTACATTGATAATAGGGATTTTGCAAGTTAAAGAGGAGGAAGGGGGTTATGACAAAACGGGGATGAGGAAGTAAGATCGCATGGTAGTAATCTAAAGGAGACGGGAAGGAAAATAGGATTTGGGGATATGTTAAATAGTACTAATTTGGGATGGAGCCCATCATCCTAGCGGGAGCGTTTTGGGAGGAAGAAGAAAAGGACGGAAAATGAAATTTTAGCGCGAGGAATGAGATTTTTCATTTTCGCGAGTATTGTTTAGACATGTAAAATTTTGGATCTCCATTACATTTGTGTCACGGTATGGTTATGATGGTCTAAACCTATCAATCACGGTAATATCATCGTGATGTAATATAAATAGCTACGAAATTTTCCATAGCTAATATACTTAGGCTATAGCAATATATTGTGACGAATAATCTTTAACTTCGGTTAAACTTATCGTGGCTTGATTGTGTGGCTAATATAAACTTTCTTAGTAATGTTTGGTTACTTTTAAGACATCCGAAATTCCACATCATTTCAAATACTTCATTTTCCATTGCAAATAAATTTTTCAGATGAAGTATAATTATTGCCTTGAGTAAACTGTAAACATATAAAATTACGAACAAAAAGACTAAATGATTTGAAGTACATGAACATATTTTAGTTTCCCTGAAGGTATTGCAAATTGTTATTACATGTCAAGGGTATTTTTCTGGAAAATTGTATAAAAGATCTGAAGTATAGTGGACAACATTCTAAATTTATTGTAGTCTAATCATATAAGGTAGGACTTAGGTTTTATAAATGTAGGAGAAATACAACTTTAAAAAATGAATATTGCAAATATAAGAAACTTAACAACATAAATATTTTGTGTATTATCATTTACATAGATCCGAATGATTTTAGTGTAAGAATATTTTGAAAGTAAAATAAACAACCTACATAAATACAAAATTTGTAGAGGCTCTGATAGACAATTTCAACAACAATTCATAATGATACAATTGAATGCTGCAAATTAGTTTCTTTAATGACTTCCTAAATCTCTAGAATATGTGAACCATACAAATATGCAATTTGGTTTCTTTTACGACATCCTAAATTACCACAACATCGGAACTGAAGAATCATTCTAGTTTTCTTAAAATGACCTAATTGGAAGTGTCTCGAAAAGATAGAAGGGTAATATATTCACTGACGAATCGTTGTCCAACAAAGTGTGCTCGAACTCATGATATGAAATCTCACATTTGGCAACTGACACTCCCATATCTTTCTTCTTTTTGGGAGATGTATGTTGGATGACACAACAAGTATCAATGGTCAACACTTGTTTCTCAGAACAATAATTTCTCTTCATTCTTCTAGGTGTGGAATGCTCCTCCAGCCACTTCTTAAGAAGAGAAATGTGGACCAATGCTTCAGAAAGAGTTAGCTTCATCTCAATTTTGTCTAACATCTCTTTCGCAAAAATCATATAGTGGTTCTTTTTGGAATTTTCTATTTTCTATCCCCTTCTTAAGCAAAGTGCTTGAGGGAGGGGTATCTGTATGTCCTCCTCACCTATATGTACACGCATATGATAAGAAAAATGCGAAGAAAACCTTTTCTTCAGACTGGGACAAACCACACGTACATCTTCATATGAAGAGGAAGACGAACTAGCATAACATGTCTTGTCTTTATTTTTATTTCTAGATTTTCTCTTAGTTTTTTTGTAATTCTGTGCCTTCGCTACATGGAGAATCATGCTGAATATGTAACTTTGTGTTATTGCCTATAATGTCTCAACAATTAAAGACAATCTTTGAACATCATGGGAACTAGGAGTACAAGTACTCAATAACTCAGAAGTCCGTTGAATAGTAGAACCTGATGCTCGCTCTATGATAAAGTTGGATACTAAATATCGAAGAAAATCCATCTGTTCTTTATGATCATTCGCTTGAATCAGATGGATTAAATGCTCAGTCATGGGACAGGCTGTAGCTGACATATCAAAGTGACGTCCCAAATCAATATTTGTCTATTGAGATGGGTAAGAATATCTAATGAATTTGAAAAGATATGCTCCTGAGGTGCAACTGTTTGTGACACTAACCATGATATGGAACAAAATAGGTTTAGAGTACTGGTGATACATCATAGGTTGCTACTCTGCAAAGTGTTGAACTGGTCCAAACTCTGGCCGGAGAACCAACATATAGGACTAGTAACTAAAAAGTGAAACTCTCTACAAATGTCTCAACATTTATCATCTGTGTTGCCTCAATATCCGCATCAAATATCTTATCTATGATATCAGAATCATCATGAAGTTGATCACATTTAATCGATCATGTATCTTGCTCGTGTGATGTCTAGACTAAGTAATCTCGTCTAGATGGAAGGGATGACGTTATGTCAAAAATCTCTTCAAAGTAAATCCAAAGTAAATCCGCATCAAGACTACGACGTGAACCATTACACGAGGCATTGACCAATGCATGTTTCTCTGCAGTCATCCCCTGGTAGAAAATCTGAACTAGCTCAGCTTTAGATATTCCATGATCCAGAAATCTCCCAAGAAGAATCTAAAAATCTGAGCAACATATCGTGTAATGGATTGAGGGGATCATGTGTAAAATATCTAATAATTGACCACATAAAATTTGTTCGGTTAATGGGGTAGAACTTCCTCAGAAACGTTGCTCATAAAGTACCCCAAGTATCTCTCTCTTTCCCCAAACTTCGAAACCATCTTCTGGCTATGCCCTTAAGTGTCAAGCGAAAAGTCTTTAGCTTCGCATCCTCAAGTCAAATATATGAAAAAGATATGCTACTGCATACCTCCGTAAACTAAAAAAGATACCCATATGGCTCCTCATGCAGTTTCCCATGAAATCTTGGTAGCAAGGAGGCGAAATCCAAATCAATCAAAAAAGTCGAAAAACTCGATGTAGAAACTAACTTCGCTTCTAAATCATGGCCGGCTACTCAGTTTACACTCTCATCTCAGCAACTCGTGGACATGTATCTACTGAATTATATGATCTTTGTTAATGAATCTCAAATCTCTGCCTAGCTGCCACACGTGTAACTAAAGTCTAACTCAAAAAATGAAAAGGAGTAGGAAGAGGCGGAGAAGATGACAAAGAAAGAAAAGGAGAGGACTCTCCGAATTGGAGTCATACTCGGAAAAGGATGTAGGACTCAACTCAGATTCAAAACACGAATTGTCTGAACCAACCTAAAAAATATGTAGGTACACAAGGAAGCGTTGTTGTAAGAGTTAGCCTAAGAGACCGCCTACCCATCATCGTTGCTCAAGAAAATAGAAAATGAGAAATGGAAATGAAAAGTGAAACAAAATAAACCAACAAGTCTCAGACGACGAGTCAATGCTAAACTCAAATAGATGAAAGAACGCAACAAACTCAACACTAAGCACAAAAAATACACAAGGCAAAGTCTCCAATTCACCTACTCAACTCTATGAAGACTGTAAAAGCTCAGTCGTTATCTTCTAAATTTTAGAGTTACATGATCAATCTATTATATTTATCACAATCTCACAGGTGTAGACTCCTAGAGTAGATCGTGAACAAGTTGATGAATCCCCCAAGTAGAGAACTAACTACGTAAGAGCTCGAGACTAGTTCTAAGGAATTTACCTCCCTACTCATGCGATTACTTCTACTAACGTCTAAGGCAACTGCTTGCAGCAATAACAGGACCCGAGAGTTAAAGTCTGAGCACGCAAGGCACAAATCCAAGGCTTTTGGCTCTACCCCTTATGTGTACGTGCCTCACTCAGTTTGGAGAGTACTTGGTGCAATGAGGGGACTGCTCTCCCAAATCAATGAATGATGTCCATTACGTTTGACATTAAAGTCAAGTAGAATCAAGTAGTCCCAACTTTATTTTTTTCTTATCACTTTTTTGATCTTTTTGATTTGAGTAAAAAAATCTAATGATTTTTATTGTTTTTCTTTAATCTTATGTGAAAGAAAATAGAGGGAGAAGACAAAAATACAATGCATGAAAATCAATGATGCATACAGAGATAGAAGTACGTATCTGAATCTAGCACTCTACATGCAGGACGGTCCGTGCAGAAATATAAATCTATCTTATATGCATGAAAATCGAAAAAGGAAATGTGTAACCTAGAAAGAGTGAATAGTTATACGGGGATGAACTGATTTTATTTGTTTACGTTATGTAAATTTATATTAATTAATCTCTCATATGCTAAAACATAGAACAAAATCCTAATCAAGCACTTAACTGTTCATAGAAAATCGTAGAAAACAAAGAAAAAAGGCGATGGAAACCAAAACAGCGGTGAGGCCCCTCAAAACCTGTGCTGGCAAAACAGACCCCGAGAAAAATGAGTAATGGTCGGGTACAAGCCGAGATGCCCTTATGGGTCCCTTCTACAAAGTGAAAACAGGCAAGTGCCCCTTCCTCTCTCACCAAATAAAATAAAGAAGAACAAAGCGGCTTCTGCATCCACCTAGAGTTGCTCCTTTGCAACCGACTTGCGAAGAACCTTTATCTCCAAGTACCTCGATTGCTCGACTTCTTAAGAAGTCAACCTCGATACTTAGCCCTACACCACAAAGCAAACACAAAACGCCGTAAAAAGAAAACAAAGAAATAAAAGAGAGAGAGAGGGAGGGAGAGAGAGAAAACAAATTAAAGAAAATAGAAACAAAATAAAAAAACTTAGATGACAAAGCAAAAATATGGAATCCTAAAAACCTAAGGCTCTATCTAACTACCCAAGCACTGCCTCCCTAGCAACGACATCATCTGAAATACGTGCTCAGCTTAGTCTTCTAAAAGGATAGACAACCGTCATTGTGTTGGTCGGATGAGATTACTATAACAATATTTTTTGTTTTTATTTATACTCTTAAACTGATGTGTATAAAAAAAGTATGGGAGTGTTGAACTCAAAGAGGCAAACAATGTGAACTAGGGTAATATAGTAAAGCAAACTAAGGTATAGGGTTTCCTGATTTTTTAGTGATTTTTAAATATTTTTACGATTTTTATTTTATTTTAATGGTTTTGTATTATTCTTAGTTATTTTATATACCAATGTAAAGAACTATAATATGTATTTTATATTTTTTATTTGATTTTACTTTTTTATATTTTTTTATGTTATATTTATTTTATTATTTTAAGTTGGTAATTTTTATGTTTTTATGGATTTTAATGTATTTTTAAAGTTGAAAACTATGTTTTTAAAGAAAATAGGGAAGTACTTTCAATTTTAAAAATAGTAAACAATAAAAAATTGCTTTTATTTTTATTATAAAGTAGGTGAAAAAACCTTTAAAACATGGTATTGTACTTTTTGTGATTTTTTAGAAATAGTTATGAATTTTTTTGGTGTAATTTGAAATATTAAGAATTTTAATATTTGATTTTATTTTATTTTTGGTTTTCTATTTAGAATATAGTAAAATATAGTGAAAATAAATGTTGTAGAATTTTAGAGTTGTTTTTATATTTTTTATGTATTTTTGAAGTACATATGTATTTACTGTATTTGTTTTTTAGTTATCAAAAATAGGAAATATTTTTTATTTTTTTGAAACTTATATAATATAATGCTTAATATAGTATAAGGTATTTTAGTTATTTTTTATATTTTTATAATTTTTGTTTAATATGTATTGAACATTGGTTACTTAATATTATACTATATAGGGCTATATACTAATATACTAGAAATGCAGGGAGTTGTGCAAATTAAGACATAGCGAGAAACTTATGTGCAAAAAGCTTAGATAGCACGCATGTGCTCATGTGCAGCTCAACTACCTATATCAGATCACAAATTAACAATATCAAAAGTATTCCCTGCAAAAGTCACACCACTCACGTGTTCAATCATGGGGTAGCACCTGTGGAGGACGTATTCTCAAAACAAAACATTCTGAGGGTTCAAATGTAGATAGCCCAAAAATATCAGTTTCGCATGGGCGACGCACGTGAGTTCGGCCAAGCAGTGGCGCAGTGCTGACGGCCAACTACCCGGTCCTTGTCTGATTGATGGCTCCTATGAAATCTAGTGGTGCGAGAGTGTTCTTCCTAAAATGGAAGGACGAGGTGGTGAGTCTTCGAGGCGGCGATGATTTCAAGAGTTTCATGGGGGGGGGGGGGGGGGATGCTTAGACTCGTTGTTTTATTAGGTTCAGATCTCGATGATGTCGATGAAGCGCAACTGTTCTCAAGATTTGTCTCGCTTATATGAATAGAACTCCATGTGGTTAGCTTCAGACGAATAATTCGTTCCTCAATTAGTGTAGATGAAGCTTTGTATCCTACAGGTGTTGCACCTCAGATCTCCTTGGGTTCAATGGATATATTCTGTAACATCCCGGGCTTAGGTCCCCGTTCTGTTATCGAGGAAAACTGACCCTGACAACTTGTTGGATACGAGCCCAAATAGACCCGTTGACAACCACCCAAAATGCTTAAGTCCAAGTTGACAAGTAGTAATCCCCATCACTTATAAACCACACCCACACTTTGTGAGTTTTAGGTATGACACTATGTTTGGGGTGTTACAACCTCCTCCACTTATATTCGCAACGTCCTCGTTGCGACATGGCCCATCACTTATTCCCAGTGATAGTGACGGTTGCACGCTCCGGGTAGCTTTTTCCTCCTACCTCTTTGTAGGGGCGGCTCCACCTCTCGGGTAGCCCTTTCCACTATCAGAGAGAATTTGGCTCCGATACCATTTGTAACGTCCCGGACTTAGGTCCACGGTCCGTTATCGAGGAAAACTGGCCCTGACAACTTGTTGGATACGAGCCCAAATAGACCCGTTGACAACCACCCAAAATGCTTAAGCCCAAGTTGACAAGTAGTAATCCCCATCACTTATAAACCACACCCACACTTCGTGAGTTTTAGGTATGACACTATGTTTGGGGTTGGGGTGTTACATATTCCTTCATTGCTCATATATTAGACCCATAGGTGTATGGTATCGGGTCCCAATGACGATGCTATCGCTCCAAGTGACCTGCAAATGAGAGGTAAGGCTCAAGTTTCAAGCCTCTCCTGGAGGTTACATTCAGAAGAAGGGAAAATGAATGGATGAATGGGGATACTTTGTCGTATGTGGAGGAGGAGTATATGAATTCATATTCGAGTGAATCGAAGAGTATCAGGATGTGGAATAAAGGTGGAGAACTATCTTAGGAGAATGCACATGAATCGACTCGACGATGATTTTTGGTTGGGATTTATATCAAATCAGAGATAATTTGAAGAGGAAAATGAGATTTTATTTAAGTGAAAAGGGAAGGATTGATAAGATAAGAGATTCGGAGAATAAATACTACAGAAACCTGACTTGGTCTGAATGAATTAAATGGATGGATGATCGCATGGGAATCAGAGCTCGGTGGAGCTTCGATGATCATGACCTCGACCAACAATAGGCATGGGAGGATGCTTTCATAGTAGAGTGGGGTTCACAACAGTTTGATGATCGCACTTTCTCTCACAATCTCAACTAACTTGACGGGAGTTGTCACCTTTCGGAGCTAGAGATGGAAGGAAGCAATGGTGGATGCAGCTGAATGTGGGAGGTGCAAGATGTTAAATAGAGAGTGGTAAAGAAGAAGATCCTCCAGGTTCATTGAACCTAGACAGTTGAAGAGGAGTTGGCGAAGGTATTGGTGAATGGCATAACAACCAGGTGGTTAGCGCAGTTGGAGGAAGAAGAGCAAAGAGAAGGAAAGAGGAAGAATAAGAAGAAGAAGGGAAGAAGGGGAAATAGAGGAGGAAGAAGGAGGGGGTGGAGAATATGAAGTTCGATTGGTCAAAAGGATTGACCAATCAAGGCACGACTTGTGGCATGAGTTTGCCACTATAGGATAAAAGACTTGTATACATTAAGAATAAAATACAATGTATTTAAAATGATAAATAATATAAAAATAAAAATATAAATTGAATTTGTAAATAAATAAATGATTTTAATAAATTAAATACTTTAATTTGAATGGTTAAATTATATAAATAGTATAATTTATAAGTCTAAATTACATATATATATATATTAATTTATTATTGTTTATAATTGATATTACAAAGTAGTTATTTATTTTATATTCTATTAATTTAATAAGAGGCGGTTATATACAGTGGTGGAGCGTGGATGTTGACCTAGGGTTTTCACGTGAACCAAAAGTTGTATGAGGAAGAGGAACGATCTGCGTGATGGGGGAGTGTGCCAAGATGACTTTTCATGAAGGGGTCGAGTGGCCACAGGAAGTGGATCATGAGAGGAAAGTAGAGAAGAAGGCACGGTCACCGGTTGGCATCTAGATCAAGGGCTAGGCTGGACAGTTGACCCGAGGTAATTGTCCAAGCCACATGATTGGTCCACCTAGGACACTAGATGACAAAACAAGGAGAAAAATAACAAATAATGATAAATACAATAATAAATGAATTCAATAAAATTTACAAAATAAAAATTGCTTATTATTTTTTGTAGTATTTTAATATATTTTATTTTTTTTTGAGTTAGTATATTATGCATTACTTAAAAAGTATAAACATAGATATTTTTATCGATATTTTGCATATTTTTATTTTTATTTTGTATTTTATTATTTTACATACATATTTATATATTTATAACTTATTTAGATACAATTAAAAATATTTTAATTCTATTTCTATGAAGTTATTTAAATACTTAAATAAATAGATGTATTTATTATATATATAGGTAATTTATCTATGTATTTGATATGCTTATTTAGTTTAGTATATTTTTGGTGATTTTATTTTATCATAATTATATAGATCTAGAGAATAATTACAAAATTACAATAATATAAAATAATAAAAAATATAAATAATAAATAAAATAAATATTTTATCCAGGTATAAGGTACAATAGGGGGTCGAAAACCAAACTTTTGCATCTTACCTCCAAATTAAATGAAACCACCTTGTTTTATAGTTAATAAAAAGTATAAACAATTTGATGCATTTTGTACCTTGTATTTCGGCCAATCTTGTGGAACTTTCTTAGAGACAAGATAGTTCACAATATCAGCATACCATGGGAGTGAGTCTATAGACAAAATGGCCACATCTGGAAAGGTTTCTGGAATCATGTTCTGCTCAAAGGTCTCTGTATCTGTGATACGGGAAAGGTGATCTGCCACAACATTTTTCACTCCAGGTTTATCTCGAATCTCTAAATCAAATTTCTGGAGAAGAAGGATCCATCTGATAAGGCGTGGTTTGGCATCCTTCTTTGCCTGCAAGTATCGTACGATAGTGTGATCCGTGTACACAATAACGTGTGAACCGATGAGGTAAGATCTGAACTTTTCTAGCCCAAACACAACTGCTAACTCTCCTTCTCTGTAACTGTATAATTCCAATGTGCTTCATCCAGAGTCTTGCTAGCATAGTGTATAGCAAATTGTATCCCATCCCTTCTTTGTCCTAAAATAGCTCCAACTGCAAAATCTGATGCATCAGTCATGATCTCGAAAAGAAAAGACCAATCAAGTGACTGTAAGACAGTATCACTAGTAGCCATCTCTTTCATCTGATTGAATGCAAGGAGGACTTTCTCATAGACAACAAAATCAGTTTCCTTACACAGAAGCTCAGTCAAAGGTCTGGCGATTTTCTTGAAGTCCTTTATGAATCACCTATAGAATCCTACATGTGCCAAAAATGACCTCAATTGCTTCAAATTCTGCAGTGGCTCTAACTTGAAAATCACATCAATCTTAGCCGGGTCAACCTCCATACCATGTTTGGAGATGACATGGCTCAATACGATCCCATTAGTCACAATAAAGTGACTCTTCTCCCATGAGAGCACTAGGTTTACCTCACAGCAATGTTGAAGAACTCGGTCTACATGAGAAAGACATGTGTCAAAACTATCCCCGAAGATCAAGAAATCGTCCATAAAGACTTCAAGAAAATTATCCACCATGTCGGCAAAAACGACCAACATACACCTTTGAAATGTAGCGGGGGCGTTACACAATCCAAACGGCATCTGTCTAAAGGCGTAGGTGCCAAACGGACAAGTGAAAGTAGTTTTCTCCTGATCCTCAGGAGCGATAGCAACTTGGTTGTATCCCGAGTACCCATCCAAGAAGCAAAAGAACTCTTTCCCTTCCAACCTCTCAATAATCTGATTAATAAAGGGTAGTGGAAGTGATCCTTCTTGGTAGCTGAGTTCAAGCATCGGTAATCTACATAGTACGCCATGAAGTAGGTACCCAGATCGGAATCTCCTCACCACAATCATTCTTTACTATCGTAATCCCGAATTTCTTCGGGACCACATGTAAGGGGTTGACTCACTTGGAATCCGAAATGGGATATATATCTTCTTCATAACAACCTCCCTTAGATTTGGATTTAGACGGCGCTGACATTCACGGGAGGGTTTACAGTCATCCTCTAGGTAGATATGATGCGAGCACAACGCTAGATTAATCCCACAGAGATCCAAGATATTCCGTCCTATGGCCTTGCAGTTTCTCTCAATAACCTCTAGCACGCGAGATTCTTGTTCAGCGGTCAACTGCGAGCTGAGGATGACCAGAAACATTTGGGGGGGACCCGTAAGGAAGGGATATTTCAATGTTGATGGTAAGACCTTGATCTAAAGTGGGGTCTGAATCGGCTTTGTAATAACCTCTGCTACTGTACTGGTAGACGGTATGTGATCTGTGCTCTGTAGACTATCCACCTTAGCTACTGATGGCTCAGCAAATAGAATATATGATAGATCTGTAATGAATGATCTCTGCTCAGAAAGGAAGGGATCATCAGGATGTTCAATATTCTTATCAATTAACAGCTCTGATATCTCAGCAATAATCTCAGAAAGATGTCTCTCATTTGTGCATAAATCAGATAATTCAACGAATGGCTCAGATATTTGGACCTTAGAACTCTTATTAAACTGCTCATCGGTAACTATCTCAATCGGACCACCAAGGGAACTCATGTCGACTGTGCTTTCCAGAGAGTCCTTTTGGGGAAGGAACTCCTGAGTATCTATAAAATCAGTGAAAAGATCTGTCTCTCTGAATTAAGCAAGAAAATCATAGTCATCTGGCTCAGATATAACTTTCTATGTATCATCTGCTGCTGGTGGCGGTGATGGTCTAGTGTCGAAGATCGTCTCAATTTTTACCTTGTTACTACAAGAGTGAAAGATGATCTCTCTGGTACCATAATCAACTATTGCTTTGGCCGTTCAGAGGAACGATCATCCTAACTCCATTTTCTTACTAAGTTGCATCTGTTTGTATATATTGTATATTTGTATATTATTTTAACCTAAAATAAATAAAGAAAGAAAGAAAGGAAAAATAAAGAAAATAAAATAAAAAAGGAAGACTGTATATATGTAATAGATACAAGCTGACCCGGACCCCGAGAGAAGGTCAAGACTTGACCTGATTGACCAGGAATAAAGTAGAGGGAGACATGATCCTCAACTAGAAAATCCAAAAAAATTGTGTGCTGTGTATATTTGTATAGTACACTATTTTATTTGTACATTAATTGACATCAAATCAAATAACTTTCAAAACCAAAATTGTAAATAAAAATGTGTTCTGATTAATAAAAATAATTGCAAAATTAAATCATGTATAGACTAAAAGTAACCATACTTGGAAAAAACCACTAAGCACTAATTGAAAAACCAATTCCGGTTCCATATGAACTCAAATTGAACCAATCTCACTTCCATTGGATTCCAAATTAAATTATCTTTAAAATGGCTGTATTTTCATAATCTTTGGAGTTACGAGTAAAAAGTTGGTTTTCTGGGGTGGTTTGTGCAATTTTCCCATGTATTTTGTTTATATTGTATTTGTATATATTTGTAAAAATTTTTACTAATTATTTAAAATAAAAAAAGAAGAAAATAAAAAAAACTAATTTGCTCGTTTACCCTTGTATATAATGTCATGTATGTATATAATATATGTATATAGTTGCTATTCTTAATTAAATGCCATAAAAAATTAAAAAATAACATTTTTTATTCAAATAAATAAAGTGACGAAAATTCAAAAAATAGATAATTTGTAAATAGTTTTATCTCTCTTTATCTTTATCTCATTTCAATTTTCATCTCTCTTATCTCTTTATCCAAAAAGTCCAAAGATTCAAATTTCATCTCCATTATCTCTTCTATTTATACGGCTCCTTTTCCATCATTCCAAGGAGATCAATCTTTAGAGAGAGGAGCCTGATCTCCGAGAGAAAATTTCGTCGAGAAAAATGGCTAGCCTCCGAGCCATCCGGTGACAGCACGTCGACGTTCGTTGAGGCAATCACGACCATTTCCGCTCCTAAAGTGAGATCCGTCGTTATTTTTTTATCTAAATTAATCTTAGTTTCATTTGTCGTATTTTAATTCCATCGTCATCTCATTTTTCTAGATTTAAAAAAATTTCTATCACGATTTGATCCGCTTCGACTCGATTTTCCATCTCACGTTATTGATCTCTCCGCATTTAATTTCTATCTTCCATGATCTATCAACTTCGACCACATACGGTGGCCGGAGAACCGGATCCAATTCTCTCATTTTTCATCGAATCCTCATTCATAAAGTCCATTTCAAGTTTTGGGATCGAGTCATCATGCTCGCCTCCGAAGTTTGATTTGTAAATAAATTAAAAAAATAATAAAAAATTATTTTTTTCTTGTTCTCTTTAATATTTGTTTTGCAGGAGAATCTAAAAAAATAATAAAATAATAAAATTAAAAATTTAAAAAATTATTTTTGGCTTTTTATTTATCTATTTTGGATTTACAAAAAAAAAATAAAAAAGCAACCTGAGGCCCCTTCAATCAATCCAGCACTGGACCAACTTGCATTGCTTATGAAGAACATGAATGAACTGACTCAACAGATCGATGACCTGACCACCACCAAGACACTAATTCCAGCATAGGTCGAAGCCAACCTTAACAATTTCATACGCAAGGAGCAGGTAGCCAAAAGCCCACCCAACCCCGAGACAAGTATGTCCCTTGATTTTACATGTTTATCTGACGCCATTCATCTCAGGAGCGGTAGGAGTTTGCAGCTGCCTACACACCAGTTGGGGGGAAAATCGATCCACTGAGAGAGCATCATCTTCTACATCATCTCCTTTACCAGCAGTCGAGAGTTCCAGTATAGCAGCACCCACATCTGGAGTTTTACCGCCTTTACCACCACCTTCACCAGGCAGATGTAGATCACCATCAGCAAGGGAGAATATACCAGTCGCAGATTCTTCTTCTTCACCATTCTCCTTCACCTAGTTTGGACAACATCGTATAGACTGATTCTGATTGTCCTCTTGTACATGAGGATTCTACTTTGAATAAAGGAAATGAACATTTGCATGTTTATTCTGATTCTGTGACATTTCCTTCTGCTCTCAAAGCTAAAAAAATCAAAAATTAAAAAACAACAATATATGATCCTGGAATGGTTGAGATCTTACAGAACATCTTTTTAAAGATGCCACTCCTTAAGGCCATGGAATACATGCCTACGGTAAAAAAGGGAATGAAAGAGGCATGCACCCAAAAGCGTCAACCTAGGAAGAACAGACGAAATGAAGAAAAACACATCTTGACCATGGCCACAGTTCATGCCATCAGTAACCTTCCACCTAAAAAGAAAGACAAGGGAGCACCTCACATCCGTTGCCATATCTTTGATCAAGAATTTTATCGTACTCTTCTCGATAGCGGTTCCTCCATTAATCTCATACCTTCCTCTTTATTAACTGAATTCCAGTCAGAGCCTCTTAAAACAACCAGAATGATCCTTCAGTTTGCTGATAGATCGATTAAGAGGCCAAGAGGTATTTTAGAGGACGTTATTGTAATGGTGCAGGGAATGAAATTCCCAGTTGATTTTGTTGTCACCCTGAGAGGACCATATCCATGACAACAAAATCAACTGGGAATTTCATTCCCTGTACCATTACAATAACGTCCTCTAAAATACCTCTTGGCCTCTTAATCGATCTATCAGCAAACTGAAGGATCATTCTGGTTGTTTTAAGAGGCTCTGACTGGAATTCAGTTAATAAAGAGGAAGGTATGAGATTAATGGAGGAACCGCTATCGAGAAGAGTACGATAAAATTCTTGATCAAAGATATGGCAACGGATGTGAGGTGCTCCCTTGTCTTTCTTTTTAGGTGGAAGGTTACTGATGGCATGAACTGTGGCCATGGTCAAGATGTGTTTTTATGCTTCCTTTCGTCTGTTCTTCCTAGGTTGACGCTTTTGGGTGCATGCCTCTTTCATTCCCTTTTTTACTGTAGGCATGTATTCCATGGCCTTAAGGAGTGGCATCTTTAAAAAGATGTTCTGTAAGATCTCAACCATTCTAGGATCATATATTGTTGTTTTTTTATTTTTCATTTTTTTAGCTTTGAGAGCAGAAGGAAATGGCACAGAATCAGAATAAACATGCAAATGTTCATTTCCTTTATTCAAAGTAGAATCCTCATGTACAAGAGGACAATCAGAATCAGTCTGTACGATGTTGTCCAAACTAGGTGAAGGAGAATGGTGAAGAGGAAGAATCTGCGACTGGTATATTCTCCCTTGCTGATGGTGATCTACATCTGCCTGGTGAAGGTGGTGGTGAAGGCGGTAAAACTCCAGATGTGGGTGTTGCTATACTGGAACTCTCGACTGCTGGTAAAGGAGATGATGTAGAAGATGATGCTCTCTCAGTGGATCGATTCCCCCCCCCCCCAACTGGTGTGTAGGCAGCTGCAAACTCCTACCGCTCGTGAGATGAATGGCGTCAGATAAACATGTAAAATCAAGGGACATACTTGTCTTGGGGTTGGGTGGGCTTTTGGCTACCTGCTCCTTGCGTATGAAATTGTTAAGGTTGGTTTCGACCTATGCTGGAATTAGTCTCTTGGTGGTGGTCAGGTCATCGATCTGTTGAGTCAGTTCATTCATGTTCTTCATAAACAATGCAAGTTGGTCCAGTGCTGGATTGATTGAAGGGGCCTCAGGTTGCTTTTTTATTTTTTTTATAAATCCAAAATAGATAAATAAAAAGCCGAAAATAATTTTTTTAATTTTTAATTTTATTATTTTATTATTTTTTTAGATTCTCCTGCAAAACAAATATTAAAGAGAACAAAAAAATATTTTTTTATTATTTTTTTAATTTATTTACAAATCAAACTTCGGAGGCGAGCATGATGACTCGGTCCCAAAACTTGAAATGGACTTTATGAATGAGGATTCGACGAAAAATGAGAGAATTGAATCCGGTTCTCCGGCCACCGTATGTGGTCGGAGTTGATAGATCATGGAAGATAGAAATTAAATGCGGAGAGATCAATAACGTGAGATGGAAAATCGAGTCGAAGCGGATCAAATCGTGATAAATTTTTTTTTAAATCTAGAAAAATGAGATGACGATGGAATTAAAATACGACAAATGAAACTAAGATTAATTTAGATAAAAAATAACGATGGATCTCACTTTAGGAGCGGAAATGGTCGTGATTGCCTCAACGAACGTCGACGCGCTGTCACCGGATGGCTCGGAGGCTAGCCATTTTTCTCGACGAAATTTTCTCTCGGAGATCAGGCTCCTCTCTCTAAAGATTGATCTCCTTGGAATGATGGAAAAGGAGCCGTATAAATAGAAGAGATAATGGAGATGAAATTTGAATCTTTGGACTTTTTGGATAAAGAGATAAGGGAGATGAAAATTGAAATGAGATAAAGATAAAGAGAGATAAAACTATTTACAAATTATCTATTTTTTGAATTTTCGTCACTTTATTTATTTGAATAAAAAATGTTATTTTTTAATTTTTTTATGGCATTTAATTAAGAATAGCAACTATATACATATATTATATACATACATGACATTATATACAAGGGTAAACGAGCAAATTAGTTTTTTTTATTTTTTCTTTTTTTATTTTAAATAATTAGTAAAAAATTTTACAAATATATACAAATACAATATAAACAAAATACATGGGAAAATTGCACAAACCACCCCAGAAAACCAACTTTTTACTCGTAACTCCAAAGATTATGAAAATACAGCCATTTTAAAGATAATTTAATTTGGAATCCAATGGAAGTGAGATTGGTTCAATTTGAGTTCATATGGAACCGGAATTGGTCTTTCAATTAGTGCTTAGTGGTTTTTTCCAAGTATGGTTACTTTTAGTCTATACATGATTTAATTGTGCAATTATTTTTGTTAATCAGAACACATTTTTATTTACAATTTTGGTTTTGAAAGTTATTTGATTTGATGTCAATTAATGTACAAATAAAATAGTGTACTATACAAATATACACAGCACACAATTTTTTTGGATTTTCTAGTTGAGGACCCTATCTCCCTCTACTTTATTCCTAGTCAATCAGGTCAAGTCTTGACCTTCTCTCGGGGTCCGGGTCAGCTTGTATCTATTACATATATACAGTCTTCCTTTTTTATTTTATTTTCTTTATTTTTCCTTTCTTTCTTTATTTATTTATTTTAGGTTAAAATAATATACAAATATACAATATTTACAAATAGATGCAACTTAGTAAGAAAATGGAGTTAGTATTATATACAGGTGTTTTATAAGAGATTTTAAGCTAAAATAAATGAATAAAGATGACGAATCGTAGATTCATCGGAGCCATGTTACCATCCATCAACACCGTTGGATTGACTTCTGATCTGATGGTCCAGCCGTAGCCACGTGGAGTCTCCAAGCCTCTTCATAGACCTTTGGCTCGAAGCATCCAAAGCTGATTCGAAGCTAGCCCGAGCCTCCAGAGTCATTCGAGCCTCAACCCGAGCCTCCATCGTCATCTGAGCCTAGCCCCCTTACGTGTCTCTCAAGTCAGGGCTGGGCAAACTACACAGAGGCCCCGAAAAGTTTCAGAAATTGCATTTTGGTCCCTACCGGGCGCGCCACGTGAGGAGCATGTGTTCCAGTGGGAATTTTGCACTCGTACTCCCCGCATTATAGGTATTTGCACTTAAGTCCCTGTCTGCATGTTTTATTTTGAAGAAATTTTATTTTCTGTATTGCATTTTGGACCTTATCTTTGTACGCATAATTAGGTGTTCATATTTCATCATTTTAATTTTTAAAAATTACATGTTATAATTTAATTTGTCCATTATCTTATGTGACACATGTCTCATTTTTGTGAGCCATCTGGAATTTAATAATATTATTTTGGTGAAATTTGATGTATTTTTCCCATTGTGTGCCTTTTATTCATTATTAAATTCTTTATTGTTCTAAAAAATCACCATAAAATCACATGAAACATAAGATAAGTTACTCTGTCCAAGGCCTGAATAAATCAAATAGTAATTTTCCTAATTGATTTTTAATAGGTAGAATTCACATAGATTTTTACATTTATTAATTTTCCGAGATTCCTCTTACTTAGACCTATCTAGGATAATTTGTTTATCTAGAAATAATATGCTTTGGTATTCATTAAAATTAATTCTGTAAAAACTACCCTGTATCCATATTTTATTCATAATCAATTCATCTAGAGTCTAAAAAATTCAAAAAAATTGTAAACACTTAGTCTCATAGCATTCCATTATCTGGCCAAGTTTCATCAATTTTGGATCTCATTTGATTATATTTCTTGATTTAACTTATAAATTTGGCCTGAACTTGAATTGTTGTTCTTTTATTTGCATAAAAACTTATAAAAAGACCAAAAATATTTTTTTGAAAATCCTACCTCAAAATTAACTAAAAATTTATCTAAGGAGACAGTTGTCTCCCTGAGTTCGACCTTGGGCTTGCCCAAGTAAAATAAATATGTCACTTGAACTTGAATATCCATTAAGTCTAAGTGGTCTTTTTGACGAAGTCTCGATTACCCGACTGCAACGAACTTGATATTTAATTTGATCTATAAATCACTCGAATTAACAAGGGTAGTCAAACGGCATCATTACTACATTGCACATGTCTCTTGTATAATTGAAGTCCTCTTAATTCTACATGCAAAGTGTCTTGACTTTTCCTTCCTAAGATATCTATTCGATCGATCGGTCAACCAAGCATCCCGAGACTCCCTTTATTGAGCTACTCATTTCTCGTGAAGTGTTGTATTCTCTTCTATTTACAGGTAAAATGGCCTAGAAGAAGAAAGATGAAGAAGTAGCTTGATGAATGCACGATTCATCGTCTTTATTCTTTTATTTTAGCTTCATTTTCTTAGTCAAACACCTGTAAATACATACTAATTTCATAATTTTATCATTTTGTATGCATTTGTTAAAATTGCATTTTTAACACTTTCTGTACATAAATAAAAGAATAAAGAAGAAAAGAAAAAGAAAAGAAAAAGAAAGGATGTATTTATGCAATAAATACAGACTGACCCGAACCCCGAGAGAAGGTCAAGACTTGACCTGATCGACCAAGAATAAAGTAGGGGGAGATAGGGTCTTCTGTTAAAAATTCAAAAATAATTTGTACATAAATTCCTTGTACATTTGTAGAAAACTTGTACCATTTTATTTGTACATAATTTGATTTTCAAATTAATTATTTTTGTAAACAAAAATTGTAATTAAAAATGTGTTGTAAATAATAAAAATTAGTGTAAAATAAAATAATGTATATATTGTAAAGAATTACACCCAAGAAAAGCCGCAAAGTGACAATTGAAATACCAATTCCGACTCCATAGGAACTCAAATTGAACCAAACTCACTTCCATTGTACTTTAAATTAAATTATCTTTCAAATGGCTATGATTTCATAATTTATGGAGTTACGGTTAAAAAGTCGATTTTCTTGAGTGTTTTGTGCGGTTTTCCCATATACTTGTTGTATATGTTCATATTTATTTTTATACGTAATGTATATAATTGTAAATATTATTCTCATTAAAAATAAAAAGAAAAAATATAAACATTAAAACTAAAAATGTGTGTTTATAAATTATTTCCCTATGTGTATATATGTATATTGTATTATATGTACATAATATTTGCATACAACTAACTTCCTTAAATAAAAATCACCAAAAAAATAAAATATATCACATTAATTAATTAATTTATTTAATTACGAAATTCATATTCAATTATTTGATTTATTGGATTTATTGAATTATTTGATTTAATAACCTACCATGTATATAAGATTTGATTTTATACCTTTAATAGCCACCATTAAGGTGGCTAAATAATTTTGCAAATTAATTATTTTAATTATTTTATTTAATTCTGAATTTCGTTTTTATTTATTTAATTAATTAATTTATGATTTTATTTATTAAAATAACCACTAATTACTTCCCCCATTTGTGCATACCTTCCTCTTTTGTTTTTCTTCTCTTTTTATTGGCCCCTTCCTCCCTCATTCACACTTGATCAATCTTTGGTGGAGAGGAGCCCGATCTTCGAACGCCGTCTTGTTGAAGAAGGGTGCCTAACCTCCGAGTCGTCCGGTGATAGCGTGTCGGTCCTTGTCGAGGCCATCATGACATTTCCGACCCCAAGGTGAGATTCAATTTATTTCCTGTCATTTTTCGTATGTAATCGTAGTTTTAATTTTGGCTCCCATTTTATTTGTTTTTAGATCACAAAAAATCACAAAAATATTCAGCACACTTTGATCCGATTCAACATCAATTTCCATCTCATTTTTCATATCCCACCATTTTCACATTCTACCCCACAAAATCTATCACCTCCGACCACGCACGGTGGCCGGAGACAAGGATCCGTCTTTCATCTCGTCGAGATCCGCCCATTCATACATCCCAATTCTGTCTATAAATAAATTTAAAAAAATGTATCTTGTTTTCTAACCTTTGTTTTTGCATGATACAAATAAAAAGAAAACATATATTTGTTTTGCTTCTAATGGTTGTTTTACAGGAAAATCAAAATAAAAATTAAAAAAATAAAAAATTCTTCTCCTTTACACTTACTGTTTACATTTGTTGTTTAAAAAATCAAAAAAAATACAAAATTTATCCTTTTCCTGCAGGTTACAAAATAAAAAAAACAAAAAATTAATTTAAAAAGCAGATCGCCCTTCCACCGCCCAAGCGCATGCGCGCGGCCCGTATAGTGCATCCGCCCTTAAGCCTTCCTCCGTCGGCCATCCTCGACGCACAGCCGTGCCCAACGCCCGCCCCTTTCCAGCGGATTCCTCTGCATCGTACGCGACCCCCTCAGCCTCCAAGCAGACGTGCGCCGCCGTGCCGCCCTACCGCGACCGCCTTCGCGGCAGGCGCCGCCCGCTCAGCCACACGCCCTCATACCATCGTCATCTCCAGCCCCCTCGCACGGGGCATAGACCGCCACCGCCATCTGAAGTCGGCCGCACCCACCAAGCACGCCTCCCCGTCGCGGCCCCGCTCCAGCCGCGCGAGCGAGCCACGCTCCTCTGCATCTCCGCCTGCAGGGCCCCAACACCGTCGCTCCTCATCGCTCTTCCAGCACGAGCCGCGTCAGCGCCGCTTGCGTCCCCTGTCTGCCCCGTGCGCTGCCGCGTGTTTGCGCCACCTCTCCACCCCGACCGTCGTGCGCGTGCGCCGCCATGCTGTCGATCCGCTCCGTTAGCCCCTCCTTTGGCGACGGCCGCCCGTGTGCTCTTCCCTATCTTGGTGTGGCGGCCCAACCAAGAACCCTAGGAGGAGAGAGGTTTTTAATAAAAAAAATGGAAAAACTACAGATCTACCCTCAAAAGTCTATGAAATTTTACCGCCAGCGTAGATTTACGATCGTAAATCTACAAATTTCAAAGACTTTTGAGGGTAGATCTACATTTTGTCCAATCTTTTTAATTAAAAACCTCTCTCCTCCTAGGGTTCTTCGTTCACGTATTCTTCCAAAGATTAAAAGGGTCGGCCGTCGCACCAAGGTAGGGAATAGCACACGAGCGACCGTCGCCAAAGGAGGGCGCTACCGGAGCGGATCGGCGGCGTGGCGACGCACGTGCGCGACGGTCGGGGTGAAGAGGTGGCGCGAACATGCGACAGCGCACGGGGCAGACAGGAGACGCAGGTGGCGCTGACGCGGCTCGCGTTGGAAGAGAGACGAGGAGCGGCGGCGTCGGGGCCCTGCAGGTGGAGATGCGGAGGAGCGCGGCTCGCGCTCGCGCGGCTGGAGCGGGGGTCGCCGCAGGGAGATGTGCTTGGCGGGTGAGACCGACCTCAGATCGCGGTGGCGGTCTACGCCCCGCGTGAGGGGGCTGGAGATGATGATGGCAGGAGGGTGTGTGGCTGAGCGGGCGGCGCCTGCCGTGAAGGCAGTCGCGGAAGGGCGGCACGGCGGCGCAGCCCTCCTGGAGGCGGAGGGGGTCGCGCATGGCGTGAAGGAATCCGCTGGAGGGGGCGGGCACCGGGCGGGGCTTTGCATCGAGGATGGCCGGTGGAGGAAGGCTGAAGGGCGGACGCACTGCGCAGGCCGCGCACGTGCGCCTGGGCGGTGGAAGGGCGATCTGCTTTTTTTAAATTTTTTTTGTTTTTTTTATTTTGTAACCTGCAGGAAAAGGTTAAAATTTTGTATTTTTTTTGATTTTTTTAAACAACAAATGTAAACAGTAAGTGCAAAGGAGAAGAATTTTTTAATTTTTTAATTTTTTATTTTTATTTTCCTGCAAAACAACCATTAGAGCAAAACAAATATATGTTTTCTTTTTATTTGTATCCTGCAAAAACAAAGGTTAGAAAACAAGATACATTTTTTTAAATTTATTTATAAACAGAATAGGGATGTATGAATGGGCGGATCTCGACGAGATGAAAGACGGATCCTTGTCTCCGGCCACCGTGTGTGGTCGGAGGTGATAGATTATGTGGGGTAGAATGTGAAATCGATGTCGAATCGGATCAAAGTGTGGTGAATATTTTTGTGTATTTTAGTTATCTAAAAACTAATAAAATGGAAATCGATGTCGAATCGGATCAAAGTGTGGTGAATATTTTTGTGATTTTTAGTGATCTATAAACTAATAAAATGGGAGCAAAAATTAAAACTACGATTACCTATGAAAAATGACAGGAAATAAAATGGATCTCACCTTGTGGTCGGAAATGCCATGATGGCCTTGACAAGGACCGACGCGCTGTCACCGGACGGCTCAGAGGCTAGATACCCTTCTTCAACAAGATGGCACTCGGAGATCGGGCTCCTCTCCGCCAAAGATCGATCAAGTGTGAATGAGGGAGGAAGGAGCCAATAAAAAGAGAAAAAAAACAAAAGTGGAAGTTATGCACAAATGGAGAAATTAATTAGTGGTTATTTTAATAAATAAAATAATTTAATAAATTAAATAAATAAATAAAAATGAAATTTGGAATTAAATAAAATAATTAAAAATAATTAAATTGTAAAAATTAATTAGCCACCTTAATGGTGGCTATTAAAGGTATAAAATCAAATCTTATATACATGGTAGGTTATTAAATCAAATAATTCAATAAATCCAATAAATCAAATAATTGAATATGAATTTCGTAATTAAATTAAATTAATTAATTAATGTGATATATTTTATTTTTTTGGTGATTTTTATTTATGGAAGTTAGTTGTATGCAAATATTATGTACATATAATACAATATACATATATACACATAGGGAAATAATTTATAAACACACATTTTTTTAATTTTATTGTTTATATTTTTAATGAGAATAATATTTACAATTATATACATTATGTATAAAAATAAATATGAATATATACAACAAGTATATGGGAAAACTGCACAAAACACCCCAGAAAACCGATTTTTTAACCGTAATTCTAAAAATTATGAAATTACAGTCATTTGAAAGATAATTTAATTTAGAGTACAATGGAAGTGAGTTTGGTTCAATTTGAATCGGTATGGAGCCAAAAATTGGTATTTCAATTGTCACTTTCCGGCTTTTTCTGGGTGTAATTATTTGTAATATATATTATTTTATTTTACACTAATTTTTATTATTTACAACACATTTTTATTTACAATTTATGTTTAAAAAAATTAATTTGAATTCAAATTATGTACAAATAAAATGGTACAAGTTTTCTACAAATGTACAGGGAATTTATGTACAAATTATTTTTGAATTTTTAACAGAAGACCCTATTTCCCCTTACTTTATTCTTGGTCGATCAGGTCAAGTCTTGACCTTTTCTCGGGGTTCGGGTCAGTCTGTATTCATTGCATAAACACATCCTTTCTTTTTCTTTTCTTTTTCTTTTCTTCTTTATTCTTTTATTTATGTATAAAAAGTGTTAAAAATGCAATTTTAACAAATGCATGCAAAATGGCAAAATTCTGAAATTAGTGGGTATTTACAGGTGTTTGACTAAGAAAATGAAGCTAAAATAAAAGAATAAAGGCAATTAATCGTGGATTCATCATTCCCCTATACTTTACCTTTGCTAGTCCCTTTGCAAACACTTATTTGGAAAATAAGTGCAAATAAAAATAAAGAAAAGAAAAGGGAAACAAGTTAGAACAATGTTGACTTTTAAACTTATCTTCATAAAAATGTAGTCTGGAGTTGTATCGGACCTTTGGATTATTAGTGTGTCGGAACCTTAATATGATATGGATTTAAAACCTAACAGCCTCTAAGTTCCACAAAACTCCTATTCAGGTCTCCTCAACAATCAGATCAGAACAAGTCGACATACATAAATTCTTATGACTATGAATTCTTACTTGTACGGTGTAAGTGAATATAGCTCCTCATCTTAGAAGTAACAAAGAAACAACCTCTCTCAACAAGGTAACTCTAATCCCCCGGTCTAGCAACTCTTTCCTTGAGGAGCGGGGATATTGCCTTCTAAGTTCAAGTACAACTAGTTCAAGAAGAGGGGATGGAGAAGAGAATGGACGGTAACCAGTGTAGTTACCTATCCTTGTATGCATGACCAGTGTAGCCATGTCACCCGCTGCAAGCTCACAAATATTTGACTTTGAAGTTCTTATTCTTTTTTTTCACTTGTATATACACTCCGTCAGGCATTTTACTTTTCAGTCAGACCTGTCCACTTTTGGAGATTTTGCATTTTTTTCTCTTTTTTGAAAATATATACAAGGTGCAGCATGTACATAAGGAGTTTTTCCTCTTGAGCCAGTAGACTATCCCTCTTTTGAAGCATTATTGCAACCCCACAGCTCATGTCTTTAGACCTCAACATCACCAAACCAGGTTGAGATGCACTTCCCTCCCTAGAGGAGGACGAGAGGTTCCGCCTAGATGTACTACCCTCGTATGCTACCCCAAGCCAAAAGAATCTGCCCCCTCACTACCTCCTCCATGAAGAGCTACGTGTAGAGTGCATTGTCCAAGGTAAGCCACGGTCTGAAAGAATCATGCATGTGTTGTTAAATATTCTACTTAGACTTATCAAGATGACATGTGAACATAGTTTTATGGACTCAAAAATTAAGTCACTAGGGTCTGAAAAGTCTTAACTCCAAATCTTATAAGGTTTCTCTGAAATTAAGTGGATTAAGGTCCAACTAAGCTCCATTCTTCAAATTTATTCCAGACATAGTTTATTTGTCAAAATTATTCTGAAAAATGTGCATGCCAATGCAAGAAAATATGTACAATGCAAAAAAAAAATTTTTGTGAAACAATTTTCAAAATTTTGAAATTTTTATGGATTTTTGAAAAAAGATGCACATGCAAAAGTTTTTTTACAAATAGTTAGAAATATATACAAGTATATACAAAGTTTTTTTAGATAAGGGTTAGTGATTGTATACACATATTTACAAAGAAGTGAGCCAATTATTTACAAAAATAATAAGAAAGGATTTACAACTTGAGTAATTTATACAAGTATATACACAATTGGATTTTTAAAAATTTTTCTTTTTACTTTTTTTGTGATGCAGATATTCCTCAATTTTATTTGAAAATAATTTTACAAATAGTTTTTAAAAACTATAGTCCAAAATAATTTTTCACACAATTTTACAATAATGTACAATCATTCGAAAACACTTTTGCAAACATTTTTCAAACAATATATATAGATTTTCAAAATATTTTTTTAACCATTTTTCAAAACATTTGCAAATAGTTTTACAAAATCTTCTTTTTTCACACAAAGAGAATTTTTTTACAATCCACAATATTTTTACAAAGGTTGAAAATATTTTTCAAATATTTTTCAATTAGTTTTCAAAATATTTTTCAAATAAATTTTCAAACTACTTCCAAATATTTTTCAAAATATTTTAACCTGACTTATTAGTCTGTATGTACAAAAAAACTTTTGAGGAACTTTCTGCATCTTTTTTTAGGTTTTTTACCAGTATTTACACAGTATTTTAGCCATATTAAAAATATGAAAGTACGAGTTATGGTTAAAGTATATATACAATATATACGACACCCCCATACTTAGCTCGAACTATGTCCTCATAGTGATCGAAGAGATGGAAAGAAAGACATAACTTGTGCTAAATATAGAAAAGTGAAAAGAATAGTATACAACACCGACGAATAAAAGAATAAAATCAATAGAAATCGGTGATCCCCCTATACTTAGGATCAAGTAATCCTAAGTATAGAATACTGTACACAAGGGGAAAACCTGAGGAGTAGAATGTATTGGGTTTACCCCCCCCCCCCCCCCTCCCATACTTAGGGTAAAATATCCCTAAGTATAGGCACCAAAACAGAGGTAAAAAGAATAAGATAAATAATCACAGGTCTGACACCCCCCTATACTTAGGGTAAAGTATACCCTAAGTATAGACTGATCATGAGATGGAAATGGGGTGTGAGACAGAAAGAATGTATGATATGGACAAATGGATCTATACATATCAGATCAATGTTGAGGTGCCTCTCAACAAGCGCTAGAATTTACGCCCCTAGTTGGGCGTAAAGGTTAGGAAAACGTTGTATCAAGGTTCAGGACGGCATCTGTGAGGCGAATGCCATACCGTCGTTGCAGTCTTGGTGGGAGAACAATAACGATATCAACAGAGGAAATGATGACACCCAGGTAATCAATCAGGAGGGTGTCTGCTACCGGGTAAAGATATGGACAGATGAAATCGGGCTCCGGTAGCACAAAAGAAATCGTCGGCTCAAGATCTGTATGGAGTGAAAGGGTAGAGCCGAAGAAGACGAACGTGGAGAAGGAAGGATCTGTCAGTGAATCCTCCACGTTAATCACGGTCTCGAATAAATATGGAAAATAAAGATTAGGAGATTCACTATAAAGGCTAATATCCGATGTATGGAACGTAGACAAATAGGTGAAATCATCGGATACCTCAAAGATCGGGTCATCCTCGCGAGGGTCGTCGAGGAGAGAAACCTCAAGATCATTATCAGAAATATCAAAATACTCGGTCTCGTGATCCGACAGATCGGATACACTCCCAGAAAGTGAAACCGAGTACACAGGATCCGTGGCATCCTCCCGCAGATAACCCTCGGGTAGTAATGCCGAACCATCAGGAAATTGGGGATCTATGTTGTCAAATATCAGGTCCTCTGAAAATGTATCGACCTCATCAAATGGGGGGACACAAGACTCAAATATGGGACTATCAAGGTCTGTTAAATCAACAATCGGTCCCTCATCAAGCTCTCTATGCTGAAATGAATCAAAGTGTATATCCGAATATGAGAAGATCTTCTCAAGAAAAGATACCGAATCAACTAGGCATGGACACTGAAATGACTCAAGGGATAGTTGAGATGTGGGTTCCTCCTCTATTTCTTGGGATACTAGCAGATCTAGTATCCAATAATCATCAATGTGGAAGTGCGGGACTGGCTCAAAATCTGATTGTATATCCAATGTAAACTCGACCAATGTCCGGCTTTGGGAACTCTCAATGGTAGTCAACACATCCATCAAACGAGAAGTAGTAGTATCCATATACTCTGATTGGTGTGTGCTGTCAAAATCGGCATTATGTGTCGCATACTCATCTGGTGTCATATCTCCCTCATGTGTCGTCCTGAATAAATCATCTTGTGAATATGGAATGTCTGAAAGTGTATTCAAGATGGTCTCAATTAAATCCAGGTTGGGACTTTGGTGTGAACCACCACACGAGGTAATGACATATGTAATTGATGAATCGAAAATTCGACCAAGACCCAGGTGAAGGTAAAAACAATGGTCGTTGTGACCTGGATCTCAGTACTCAGCTCAAACAAGAAAATAGAACCACCAAAATAAAAAAGATAAAATCAATCAAAACACGATAGCGGTCCTTGCTATTTTATTAGCATGGTATAGCGACCAGGGTCGAACTCAGGGAGCATGTGACGGCCTTGCGGCATACGAAGTAGTCAGAAATCCAAAAATGAGAAGAAAAATATTTTTGGTGGGTTTTTATTTATTTTTTTAATGTTTTTCTATTTTAAATTTTATAAGAAATGTAAAGGCAAGCATACACAATAATTTCTTTAATCAACCAAAAATGCTCCAAAAATTCAAACAAAAATGTTTTTATGTTTTTTAAGTTTTTTTAATGTTTTTGGTGAATTTTTAAGAATTTTCTAAATTTTATATATTTTTTTAAAAATCAAGAAAGGTGAAAACAGGAGATCACTGTATAGCCAGAATTGAAAGGTCCATTAAAAATATAAAATGGACCTATAAAAGTCTGGAGGTATCCTTTATGAAAAGTACAAATAACAACTAAGATTCAGAAAAAGAGTTTGTATTTTTTGATTTTTCTAGAAGTTTTTAGAATTTTTATGGGATTTTTAGAGTTTTTCAGTTTTTAAGGTTTTTATAAATCCAAAAAGAACAAAAATTGGATAGAAACTAAAATACCCTAAAACTAACTTACCCTAATTTTGTTTAGAATTTTTAAAAGAGTTTTTATATTTTTCTTCACTTTTCTAAGTCAGACAGTACCAAAAATCACTGTTTATGAATTTTTAAAAATATCAAAAAGCTTAAAAAATGTACCAAAAATTTAGGAAAATTTTTACATTGTGGCAGGAGCCATGTATCCAAATTTCACCTAATTTGCATTTAATTTACTATTTTATTTAATCAAAACAAGGCACACAGCATTCAGAGACCTAAATGCAAGAAAACATAATTCAAGGGCTAAATGGTAACAAACGCAGAAAGTCTAGAGGCCCTTGTGCAAAAAGTCCACAAAGTCACACGCACAGCACGTGAATCAGACTCGGAGGGGTATAAGTGTAAATCCTATTTAAATAAATGCAAACAGTAACATATAGGAAACACAGGATAAAAGGTGCAAAATGTCCAAATCCTCACGTGTCGAAGCACGTGGCTCACACACAGAGACTATAATGCAAATAAAGTAAATCTAAGGTCCTAACTGCAAATATTCAAAACTAAAAACAACTATACTAAATATTTACACGACTAAACTTTAAACGCAATAAATAGAGGGGCCTACAATATTGAGATCTTCGGCTGGAGGCGCACCACGTGTGGGATCGAATGGCTGAGAAGCGTTGATGCCTCTTCGACGACCGAAGGATCGGATCTGACGGACAAGGGCTCGCCACGTGTGGGATCGAACGGCTGAGAAACGAGGGCAACCCTTCGTCAGGATGGACGGTCTGGATCGAGCCCTAAGTAGATCAGGTGGTGGCTGAAGCTCCTCAAATAAACGGTGATGATCGAATCTGGAGCGGAGGTCTAATCCGACGGTGGAGGAGGATGCTCCAATAACAGCTCGCCGGCGAACTTCTCCGGCTCAGTGCGCGCAGTGGATGACCTCCGGCGAGGCGACGGCGGAGGAGATCGATTCTTGTTTCTGGGGTGAACCAAGTTGAGTGAGTGGGTGCAGAAGGTGGGGAGAAGTCTCACGGAGGTGATGGTCAGGACGGATGGTAAAATGGGTGATCAGAGCGATGGGAATCAATCGGCGATGGCAGATTAGCGATTTATGCGAAAATCAAAATTAGCCTAATCTATAGGGTATCGAGGTTACCTGATGGATGGAGTCGACTGGGGATGAGCTGGAGACACTCTGGGGGTCTTGGCCTCGAGGAATCGTCGGGTTCCGAGGCTAGGCGCACCTCGTCGCGGCGCACGGCGATGAAGGTCGCCGGATCGATGGCTGGAGGCTCCTCCTCCTCTCTTCAACACTCCTATCGGTAGCTGTCACTCTAGGGATGAGAGTGGAGGTCCAGGGATGAAGGGGCGTAGCCAAAGATGGCGGGTAATGTGCGGCGGAGGTGGAGCTTTATACAACTGAGGGTCCGAGAAGATGAGGTCGGGCATGGCTCTGTGAAGCTCGGATCCCTAGATTCAACCCTGGGCAAGGGTCTCAGATGAATGATCTGTAGATGGAGTCCGGGGTTTCGATCAATGATGGTCGGATCAAGGTGCGAAAATTATGAGAAATCGGGTCAGGGCGCAAAGATCCGGGTCGAATGGTCTGGGGGGGGAGTTGACCGGAGGTCAACATCCCCCGTGGACCAATCAGAAGCGGTCATTCAATAAATATTTGTAAATTCGATTAAAATTAATAAATGATCTTATTTCGAAAAATTTTAAACATGAAAAATTGTTTATTTAATTTCAAATTAATTTTTAGTGATTTTTATTTATTTTTTTGAAAAATAAATCAGGTATTTACATTATATTATTATTATTATTATATGTAGGTATATACATAAAAGGAATTTTTATTTTTATTTTTAATTATTTATTTTATATAATTATTCTAATTTTATATTTTATTTATTTAAAATATAAAATTTTGAGTAATGAGTTATTTTTATTTTGTTTTTATGATGTATCTACATGGAGTAAATAAATAGGGTTATATACATATGTGTATGGTATATATACAAGGTGGAAATTGATTTTATTCTTTTTCTTTTTATTTTATTTATTTACACCATGAGCTATGGAATATAGACATATTTTTATTGGATTTTTATTAATTATTTACAAGAAGAAAATAAATAGATATGTTATTCTATGTACATGGTCTATATACACTGATGAGAGAGGTTTTGTTTATTTTTCTTTTTCTTTGGTTTTTCCCACTTTTATTTTTGTTTTATTTTTATAAATAAAATAACTAAAACACATTTTTATTTTTATTTTGAGGAAAATAAATTTATTTATATACATAGGTATATGTACACAGTATTGAGCTCCCCTATCTCTCTCTACTTGGATTCTTTAGCGGTCAGGCCCATGCTGAGCCTTCCCTTGGGATTATGTCACTCAATATTTATTCTAAATATTTCCCTCTTTTTCTTTTATTTCTTTATTCTTTTATTTATGCACAAAAACATGCTAATTATGCATAATTACAAGATGCATGCAATTTGATAATTTATTCTTTTTACACATATATACATGATGTTTTGCAAGGGTTTTGTAGCTAAAATAAAAGAATAAAGAGTGGTGAATGGGTATTCATCACCCCCCTATACTTTACTTTTGCTAGTCCCTTAGCAAAAACTTATTTGCAAAATAGAAAGAAAAAGAAAAAGAGAGGAAATCAAGGTTGATTATTAAACTTTTCTTCATTAAATTGAAATATGGAGCTCGTTCAGACCTTTGGATTATTAATTTGTCGGAACCTTATTTGGACTTAAGCTTAAAACTTAACAGCCTCTAAGTTCCACCAATCTATGGTCAAAACTCCTCAATAAACCAGATCAGAACAAGTCTACATACACAAACTCTAATGACCATGAATCTTTCCTTGTA
This sequence comes from Ottelia alismoides, assembly GCA_037367405.1. NCBI lineage: Eukaryota > Viridiplantae > Streptophyta > Magnoliopsida > Alismatales > Hydrocharitaceae > Ottelia > Ottelia alismoides. The sequence continues at coordinate 569,195 of JAZKJV010006800.1, read as the reverse complement.
CGGTGTAAGTGATATGTAGCTCCCCACCTCAGAAGTAATAAAGAAACAACCTCCCCTAACCCGGTAACTCTAATGCCTCGGCCTAGCAACTCTTTCCTTGAGAAGCGGGGTATTCCCTTCTAAGTTCAAGTACAACCGGCTCAAGACGAGGGGGAAGAAGAAAATGGACCATGGCCAGTGTAGCCATGTATCCTTGGGAGCTCTAACCAGTGTAGCTGAGTCTCCCGCTGCAAGCTTCATGAGATTAGAACATGTATACCATAAGCTTTTGCTCTATTTGACTATATACACTCCGGTGGGATTATTAAATTTTCAGTCTGACCCACAACTTTTTTGGAGTTCTTTTCTTTTTCACATTTTTTTGTGTATCTGTACAACATATCTACATGGTGCAGCATATATACAAGGAGTTTTTCCTCTTGAGCCAGTAGACTATCCCTCTTTTGAAGCTTTATTGCAACCCACAGCTTCTGTCTTTAGACTCATAACCACCAGACCAAGTTGAGACGCACTTCCTTCACTATAAGAAGAAGAGAGGTTCCGCCTAGAAGTACTACCCTCATATGATACCCCAAGCCAAAGGAAACTACCTCCTCACCACATCATCCGTGGAGAGCTATGTGTAAAGTGCTGGTGCAAGGAAAGTCATTGTCTCTGAGAGTCATGCGTGTGTTGTTAAATGCTCTACTTAGGCTCATCAAGATGACATATGCTCATAGCCTAGTGGACTCAAAGAATTAAGTCCCAATGGACCTGAAAAGTCTCAATCCTAAGCCCTCTAAGGGTCCTCTTATTATTAGGTGGATTAAGGTCTTAACCAAGCTCCATTTGTCAATTTAATTCCAGGCCAATTTAAATGTCAACTATGATTTGGAAAAACCGTGCAAGTATTTACAAAGATGCTATTTACAAAGATGCAATTTACAACTATTTACACATGTGCAAAATTTTTGAAAAATGTTTGAAAACATGGATGTATGCATGAATGCGAAGTTTTGCAAAATATTTACAAAAATTTACACAAGGTTTTTGCAAACATTTTGTTTTCAAACATTTTACAAAAATTTTGTACTATATACATAATTTTAATATGAAAATATTTACAAGCTATTTACACAAAAAGATTTTACAATCATTTGTAAAAAAATATTTTATAAATAAATAGGTATGTGCAAGGATGAATTTTATATACAACGGAAATTTTTTTATTTTTATGGATTTTTAGCCATTTTTATTTATGAACACACTCTTACAAAGTATGAGTGATGGCTAAAGTATATATGAATAAATACACACCCCCCCATACTTAGCTCGAACGAAGTGAAAAGGAATGGTATGTACAATGACGAATCAAAGAATGGAATCAAGAGAACTCGGTGTTTGCCCCTATACTTAGGATCAAGTAATCCTAAGTATAGAGAGCTATTCATGAAGGGAAATCCGAATAGAAGGATGTACATAGTCTAACCCCCTATACTTACGATGAAATATCCCTGAGTATAGGTAGCAAAACAGGGGTAGAAAGAATCAATAGAATACCCGGGAGTCTTACATCCCCCTATACTTAGGGTAAAGTACACCCTAAGTATAACATAATCATAAGATGAGAAAAGGGATGTGGGACTAAAGAATAGATTGATATGGACAACTGGATCTATACAAATCGGAAGAACAGTGATAATCAGGCGTGAGATGCAATAGATGTGAGTCAAGAGACGACAACTCACCCAAAGTAAATATGGGCAACATCAACGACCCGCGGCTCATGATCTAGATATAGCTTGAGCCGCTGGTCATTCACTCGAAAGGTAGCATCAGAAGACAACTCAGATATATCAATACTCCCATTGTCATGCACCTTTCTCACCAAATACGGTCCCTTCCATTTGCTCTGTAGCTTCCCTGGAAATAGACGAAGCCTAGCATCAAACAGCCATACTCTCTGTCCTGTCTCAAACCGCTTGTGGCTGATACGAGAATCATGCCACTCCTTCACTCTCTCCTTATAATGTAGGCTATCTGAAAAGGCGGTATCACGAATCTCCTCTAGGGCTGCTAACTCTGCCCTCCTCTGATCTCCTATACTCTCTGGATCCAAAAGTATATCAGTGACTGCCCAAAGTGACCTATGTCTCAGCTCAACAGGTAAATGGCACGGCTTGCCATACACGAGGCGAAAGGGAGATGTGCCCAAAGGAGTCTTAAAAGACGTCCGATATGCCCACAAGACCGAGTCCAAAAGCTGTGATCAATCCTTTCAGTCAGGGTGGACGACTTTCTGCAATATAGTCTTGATCTCCATGTTCGACACTTCAACAAGAACATTCGTCTGAGGATGGTATGGAGTGGCAACTCGATTGTCTATGCTGAACTCGCTAGCAAGGCCTTTACCTTGTCGTTAACGAAATGAGACCTCCCGTTAGATATCAACACTCGAGGTACCCCGAACCGTGAAATGATATTCTTCCTCAAAAATCTGCAAACAGTCCTAGCATCTGTGGTTCGGGCAGGGATGGCCTCAACCCAATGACTCACATAATCCACGGCCAACAGAATGTACTCAAATCCCTGACTCCTAGGGAATGGACCCATAAAATCGATGCCCCATGCGTCAAAAACCTCACAAAAGTGTATGGGCTGCATCGGCATCATATCACGCTGTCCGCAAGTGCCCATCCTCTGACAGTCGGTACACCTCTTTACGAACTCATCAGAGTCCTTGAAGAGGGTGGGCCACCATAGGCCGGATTGCAGCACTTTTTGTGCCGTTCTCCTCCCTGAGTGATGTCCTCCTACCTCAAGCTTGTGGAAGTAAGTAAGGACGTTGTGGTGCTTCTCCTGAGGAATGCACCTACGCCAGATACTATCCCCTCCCTCGTGGTAAAGGACGGGATTCTCCCAATGGTAAAACTTGGCCTTCGTGAGGAAGGTCTCAAGTTTTTGCCTGGGCCAATCTTGTGGAACTTTCTTGGCGACAAGATATAGCAAGGATTGCCTCATCTAGGAAGGTCTCACAAATAGGCTCAGTCTGCTCAGAATCCTCAAGATACTCCAATCGGGAGAGATGATCCGCCACCACATTCTTGACTCCAGGCTTATCCTTAATCTCTATGTCAAACTCTTGGAGTAGAAGGATCCATCTGGTCAATCTAGCTTTGGCATCCTTCTTTGCCATGAGGTACCTGATGGCGGTATGATCAGTGTAAATGGTCACTCTAGATCCAATGATGTAAGATCTGAACTTATCTAGGGCAAAAACTACGGCTAGCATCTCCTCCTCGGTGATAGTATAGTTCAGCTACGCGACATCCAATGTACGACTAGCGTAGTGAATGGCAAATGGGACTCCATCCCTCCTCTGTCCCAGATTGGCCCCTATGGCAAAATCGGAGGCGTCCGTCATGATCTCGAATGGGAGAGACCAATACGGTGGCTGGAGAACAGGAGCCTCTATAATACAACTCTTGAGAGTCTCAAATGACGATAGACACTTATCATCAACAAGGAACTCGGTGTCTTTCGTCAACAGATCAGTCAACGGTCGGGCAATCCTGCTGAAATCATGAATGAAGCGTCGGTAGAAACCGACGTGCCCCAGAAAAGACCGTAACTGTCGCAAGTTGGATGGTGGATCGAGTTTTCTAATAACATCCACCTTTGCCAGATCTACCTCCATGCCCCTGTTGGAGATGATGTGGCCAAGCACCATCCCTTGAGTCACCATGAAGTGACTCTTCTCCCAAGACAACACAAGGTGAACCTCTACGCATCACTGAAGGACTCGATCTAGGCAGTCAAGACAAGAATCGAATCTGTCGTCGTAGACCGAGAAATCATACATGAAGACCTCCAAGAACTCCCCCACCATGTTCGAAAAGATGGAGAACATGCATCTCTGGAATGTCGCCGGAGCGTTGCACAATCCAAATGGCATGTGTCTTAAAGCATATGTTCCGAAGGGACAGGTGAAGGTGGTCTTGTCCTGGTCCTCGGGCACGATGGCCACCTGATTATAACCGGAGTACCCATCCAAGAAACAGTAATGGCTCTTCCCTGCCAGCCTCTCAATAATCTGATCAATAAAGGGCAAGGGGAAATGATCCTTCTTGGTGGCCTGTTTCAGTCGTCTCCAATCCACACAGACCTGCCAAGAAGTGGGTATCCGGGTAGTGATCTCCTCTCCAGACTCCGTGACAACTGTAGTGATGCCCGTCTTCTTGGGCAACACATGCAACGGACTGACCCACTTGGAGTCGGAGATAGGGTAGATAAAATCGGCGCTCCACCATTTCGGAATCTCCTTCATGACAACCTCTCTAAGATTCAGGTTCAGTCGCCGCTGGAACTCACGCGACGGCTTTGCCTCATCCTCGAGATAGATATGGTGGGAGCACAGAGCTGGACTGATCCCTTGGAGATCAGCTACACTCCATCTTATCACCTTGTGGTTCTTTTCAAGAACCCCCATCAGACGGGATTCTTGCTCTCCAGTCAAATCAACGGAGATAATGACTGGGTACATCTCATGCTCACCCGCAAGGAACCTATACTTCAGCGATGTTGGTAGCGGCTTCAGCTATGGACAAGTAGGTGCTGGTAAATCTGGCTTCTGAAGAATCCGGGTGTATGATGCCAAATATGCATGGGAGAATGAGAACTCTCGCTCGCAAACTGGATCTGAAGAAGGCTGCTCGACTGGTCTGTCTCTGCTCTGCTCAGAATCAACCTCCTCTCTAGCTGTAGGCTCAGTGGAAGTCAGACACGGTGTGAAATCATCAAACTCTGCCCAATCAGTATCTGACTCCGAAGGATCATACTCACGAAAATCTGTATCGCGGTCAAGAACCGGATCTGCGGCTTGAATTGTATCCTGGACCAGGAATGCGCTCTCCAATCTCTCCTCTGCTGGCGTCTCTGCATCAGCGAACTCTGAAGGTGAGACGATGGCCTGTGCGATTGGATCTGCCCAAACTGCCTCATCATATGTACGAAGTCGCAGTCCTGGTGGATGTCTCGCCCTGACTCTGTCATCTGCTCTGAATATGTGGCCGGCTCTGAGCAATATGAATCTCTAGCTCTTGTCTCCTCGACCGTCTCTATTTGTATACTCTCGCCCTCGATGCAAAAGTACACCTTCCCACTATCATGGTCAGACACTGCCTTGGCTGTGGCCAAGAACGGGCGTCCTAAAATGATGGGAGCATCAGTCACTGACTCAAGGATCTCTATGTCCAACACTACGAAGTCCACGGGGAATTTCAAGCCCTGAATCGTGACGACAACGTCCTTCAGCAACCCCTTCGGCCTCTTGACAGATCGATCAGCAAACTGAAGGATCGTTCTGCTCTGTCAAAGAGTGCCCAACTCAAAGCGGTCGAGAAGGGCTTCCGGAAGTAGGTTGATCGAAGAACCGCTGTCTAATAGAGTGCGGTCGAACCTCTGCTCCTGAATGTGGCATCTGACATTCGGGGCTCCTGCATCTGGCCTCTTGGCTGGCAGACGGTTCTGTATCGCGAAACAAGTGGCTCTGGTAAGCACATGGATCTCAGACTGATGGTTCCTCCTCTTTCTCCGAACTGTGGTCCTGTCTCTGAGTGATCTCTGGAGTAGAGGGATGTGCTTCAAGGCCTCTGTAGAGTCAGATGAATATGGAAACGATCTATCATCTGCTGTTTGAACTCTATCTGATGACTCTTTTTCGGATTTTCTATTTTCTTCCCCTTTTCCATGTGAAGTGCTCGTGGAAAGGGGATCACAGGGTCCTTCTCAGATGAAGGACTAGGAGAGGGTCTGGCATGCTCATGAACAGCAGAATCCACACAAACATCATCAATCAACACATGTGGATCCGAAAATAACATACCCTTTCCTTTATTTCCAGAAATGTCCTGAGATACATGTACAAATGGAGAGACAACAGGACTAGCAGAAGTAATGGTGGCCTCAGTACCACCCTCGGCATGTCTCGCGGCATTAGTACTGCCCTCTGGCTCAGCAACTGTGGTGGCGTCAGTACCACCTCCTCGAACTGGAGAATCGACGGCCTCAGTACCGTCGGCTGGATCAACATCCATGGTGGCATCAGTACCACCGTCATCATTTCTCGCAGCGTCAGTACCGCACTCCTCCTCATTTGGCGCTCCTGGTGTGGCGTGGGATCGTCGCTCAGACGAGGCACTGCCTGCTGGCATCGTATCGCTCCTAAGTGTGATAAAATTAGCATCAAACATGTATGCAGACAAATCACCAAAAGAATCACTGGGAGTGGTAATCTCTGTAAACTCTACCTGCTCAAACTTCCTCTTCAGGTTGTTTGGGTTCGGCTCTATCTGTGCAGGAATGGCGGCCTTCCCTCTCACTATCTCCTTCATCTCCTAGCATAAATCATCCATCTCCCATCTGAATGTAGCATGTTGCTCTGTCATGAGGCGAGCTAGGTCGTCCAAGGCGGGGTTCTCATAGGCTGGCCCATGAGAACCTGACGGGTGGCCTCACTGGTAGTGAGGCTGCTGTGGCTGGTGTGGGTGAGAGGGGTACTGCTGGGAATGATGTTGTCGCTGCTGCTGAGGCTGATTACGCCTCCAAGAATGTCCCTGCTGATAGGGACGAGGACCATACTGGGATGACTGTTGTTGTTGCTGCTGTACTGGGGACTGGGGCTACTGGTGCTGCTCACGCTGATGGCCGTACTGGCCACCTTGAACAGGAGATTGTTGTTGGGAACTGGCTCCTCCGGCCGACCAACGGAATCTGGGATGGTCTCTTCGGATACCGGGCCGGGGTCGGTCATACCAAATCCCATTGACATCCATCAACGGCTCGGGCTCGTAAGCGGGTGGGAGTACTGCCAGAGGCTGATCCGGGTGGTAGACCACCAGCTGAGTGTCTAGGGATGGTGGTGTCTGGTAGTATGGCTGCGGCTGCTGGTACGGCTCCGCCTATACAAGGAGAACCTGTCTAGGCTGCGTGGAGCGCTGGTACGAACCGCCGCTGCTGCTCGGATCTCCTCGTGCCTGAAGACGGGGCTGAGAAGCCGTTTGTGCCTCTTGGAGACACATGACATGTGTCTTCATATCACTTAACAACTGTGCCATCTACTCCATCTGCGAGATGCTCTGGCGCTGCTTCTTCTCGATCAGCTCCATCCGGTCCAGCTTCTCGTTGATAATGCCCATGTTGACGTCTGTGGACTCGGCCTGTGCGGCTGCCGCTGACGAAGTGGAAGGACCGGCATCGACCCGTGCTATCCTCTGAAACTCCACAATCTATGGCTGAGGGTGTCCCTGGGTGTAAAGTCGGGACTGGGACATCACTGTATAGTTCTCAGCCATATCCTCATAGATGGCTCAGACCTGATCCTCATCCTTGGCGAAGTAGGAACCGCCACAAGAAGCGTTCACCAGGCCCTACAGCTTTGGTGTCAACCCGCAGAAGAAGCTCTGAACTAGGTTTGGCTTCGTGATGTCGTGGTGCGAGCATCGGACAGTAAGCTCTCTGAACCTCTCCCATGCCTCGTGGAATTGCTCGTTGGGCAGCATGGAGAAGTTGCTGATCAGGGCCCTCGATGCATTCATCCGCCCGAGTGGATAGTACTTGTTCAAGTACTCGGTGCGGAGCTGCTCCCAGGTGTAGACAAATCTCCCTAAGTGCTTCAGCCAGTTGGCTGCTCTGTCGGCGAGGGAGAAAGGAAATGCAATCATCCTGATGGTATCCTCGTCCACCTACCGATCGTGGACGGTGCTGCAGATCATCTCGAACTCCTAGAGATGAAGATAGGGTTCCTCAGTGGCAAGCCCGTGGAAGCGGGGTAGTAACTGAAGTGTGTTCGGGGGGAACATGAAGTCCCCCACGATCGCCGGAAGAACCACCCATCGGTGTGTCAGTGTCGATCCGGGGTTGTGCAACTCCTGCATCGGTCTCGGATCTGCTGCCGGCTGGTCTGGCTGAACTAGCTGGTCTGGATCCTTGCGTCCATCGACTCTCGGCATGTCGGCTCGTGGCTGCTCTCTCTGCTCTCTGAGCCGCTCCATCTCTCTCCTCATCTCCACCATGAAAGCCCCCTGGTCTTGTATATGTCTCTGCATTGTCTCTAGGGAGGCTAGCATGGTGGTGTTGATTGCACCCTGGTCCAGTACGTATGTGTGCGTCTCTAGCCCGTGACCCTCGATGTGATCCACTCCGCTGCTGGCCATGGTCTCTGCAAAGGCAAAAGACCCAAATTCAGGTGCCGAAATATCATCTGTCTGTCGACTCGCATCTGGCACTGGTATCTGAGGACAAGAAGAAGGGTGGTCAGGGGAACAGGGCGGAATCGAACTCGGGTTCGAAGAGCGGGTCTGAGCTCTCGCGAACCAACCTAGATGAACGGGCTGGAGTGCGGTCAAGCGGTGCAGCCAGAGGCTGCCTAAGGGACCTCCTGCCCATCATCTCGATCTGGCGAGTCTGTCGGATGAGATCTGAAAACAAATAAGATGAGCAATACAAACCCCAAATTCACCTACTCCACGCTGAGCTGAAGACCGTAAGAGTTCGGTCAATTATCTCGTCGATTTATTTAGGAAATCAAGTCAGGATATTAGAGCGGTTACGTGACCTGGTAGAAATCCAATCCGCCAACCAGACTGTCCCGTATAAAAGGTCGGTAGTCTGATCAGGGCTCGGATGTGGCTCTAGCCTAGTGTGCGGGTCACTCTCTCGCCCAATCAAACCAGACAATGAGGGGATTGCTCTCCCCAAGACAGATTTTTAGGTGAGGTGTCTTTTAGGGTCGAGTTTGTTTAGCAATCCCAATTTTATAATTTTTTCTTTTTTAAGTATTTTTCAAAGCAAACAACGCCTAACGAATTTTTCGGTTCTCCTGATTATTTTAAGTCCAAAAACCGGGGGAGAAGATGAAAAAGCTGATGCGCGGGAATCAATGATGCATGTAGAGTAAGAAATGCGTACCTGACTCCAGAAGTCTACATGCAGGGTGACCCGCACATAAATAAAAGACTGAATATAAACTACCTATATGATGCACGCGGAAAACCATCCCTAAACAAAGAAATTTCTACACGAAAGAACATTAGCTGGGTACTCGAGCCTAAGTCCGGAGTCCTATCTTGGGAGCCACTCGGTGTCTGCCACAACAGATCCTGCACGCGCTGTATATGACTCCTCAAGGCATGTGGACCAAAGCTCAAATAATGCGGCTTTTTCTTTGTGAATTGATTAATTAGGTCCAATTATTCGACCTATAGGTACATGCAGATAATTAGGTGTTTGGATCCTAAGTAATTACGTCACAATCAAGGAAATTCCTAAGCTAGGGCTGAAAACCGCGTAAATCAAACAAGCAGTAAATAAACAGTCAAAAACCGTGAAAACCGTGAAAACTCAGTGAGGTCCCCGGAGCACACCGGTGCTCGGTGAAACAGACCCCGAAATGTCCAGTGTCCAAGTTTGTCCATGTATTATTACAAATTAATAAATATGCTGAAAATAAAGCTAAACTACACTAAGCTAAACTACGGCTAATCTCGCGGCTATTCCGCGGCTCCCGAACTTCGGCTCCTTCTCCTCGTGCTCTCCTGTGACTTCGTAGAGAAAGAAGTTGCCTCCGACTCCCGCGGTTGCTCAAGCTTCAGAAAAAACCGCCTCGGTCCTCGGGCCCTTGCAAGAAAGAGAAACTAAAGTGTCAGTCCAGAAAAAATATCTATAAACAAGACAGATAAAATATACATAAAAAATATCTACAAAAAGCAGCGAAAAAGAAAAGCTGCGAAAAACTCGAAATCGACTACTAAGCCATGCTCCCCGGCAACGGCGCCATTCTGATGAACCGAAAATTCGACCAAGACCCAGGTGAAGGTAAAAACAATGGTCGTTGTGACCTGGATCTCAGTACTCAGCTCAATCAAGAAAATAGATTCACCAAAATCAAAAGGATAAAATCAATCAAAACACGATAGCGGTCTTTGCTATTTTATTAGCCTGGTATAGCGACCAGGGTCGAACTCAGGGAGCACGTGATGGCATTGCGGTCTACGAAGTAGTCAGAAATCTAAAAATGAGAAGAAAAATATTTTTGGTTGGTTTTTTATTTTTTTAATGTTTTTGTATTTTTAATTTTATAAGAAATGTAAAGGCAAGCACACACAACAATTTATTTAATCAACCAAAAATGCTCCAAAAATTAAAACAAAAATATTTTTATGTTTTTTAAGTTTTTTAAATATTTTTGGTGAATTTTTAAGAATTTTCTAATTTTTATATATTTTTTTAAAAATCTGGAAAGTTGAAAACAGGAGATCACTGTACAGCCAGAATTGAAAGGTCCATTAAAAATATAAAATAGACTATAAAAGTTTAGAGGCAATTTTTATGAAAAGTATAAACAACAACTAAGATTCCAAAAAAGAGTTTGTATTTTTTTATTTTTCTAGAATTTTTTAGAATTTTTATGGGATTTTTAGAGTTTTTCAATTTTTAAGGTTTTTATAAATCCAAAATGCACAAAAATTGGATAGAAACTAAAATACCCTAAAACTAACTTACACTAATTGTTTTAGAATTTTTAAAAGAGTTTTTATATTTTTCTTTGCTTTTCTAAGTCAGGCAGTACCAAAAATCATTGTTTATGAATTTTTAAAATATCAAAAAGCCTAAAAAATGTACCAAAAACTTAGAGAATTTTTTACACTGTGGCAAGAGCCATGTATCCAAATTTCACCTAATTTGCATTTAATTTTCTATTTTATTTAATCAAAACAAGGCACACAATAGTCAGGGAACTAAATGTAAGAAAACATAATTCAAGGGCTAAATGGTAACAAACGCAGAAAGTCCAGGAGCCCTTGTGCAAAATGTCCACAAAATCACACACACAGCACGTGAATCAGATTCGAAGGGGTATAAGTGTAAATCCTATTTAAATAAATGCAAACAGTAACATATAGGAAACACAGGATAAAAGGTGCAAAATGTCCAAATCCTCACGTGGCTCACATATACAGGGACTATAATGCAAATAAAGTAAATCTAAGGTCCTAACTGCAAATGTTCAAAACTAAAACAACTATACTAAATATTTACAGGACTAAATATTAAACACAATAAACAGAGGGGCCTACAAGAAATTTACCCCTTATTGAGATCTTTGGCTGGAGGCGTGCCATGTGTGGGATTGAACGGCTGAGAAGCGATGATGCCTTCGACGACCGAAGGATCGGATCTGACGGACGAGGGCTCGCCACGTGTGGGACCGAACGGCTAAGAAACGAGGGCAACCCTTCATCAGGATGGACGGTCTGGATCGAGCCCTAAGTAGATCGGGTGGTGGCTGAAGCTCCTCAAATAGACGGTGATGATCGAATCTGGAGCCGAGGGCTAATCTGACGGTGGAGGAGGATGATCCAAGAACAGCTCGTCGGCGAACTTCTCCGGCTCAGTGCGTGCAGTGGAGACCTCCGATGGTGCTGTTGAGATGGTCAGATGAAAGCTCGGGGTCTTCCGCAGCTAGTAGACACCTCCGACGAGTCCGGGGACCACTGGAGTGGCCCGACGACGGCGGAGGAGCGAAGCTCTTGTGCTCGGATGACTTGACCCCCAAATGGGGTCCTTTGACCTGAAAATGGGCACCAAAAGCTTCCTGGGTCGAGGGCAAATTGCCTCGACCCGTCAGTGGGCGAAATGGGGGGTCGGGTGCGTCGGATGGATGACCTCCGGCGAGGCGACGGTGGAGGAGGTCGATTCTTGTTTCTGGGGCGAACCAAGTTGAGTGAGTGGGTGTAGAAGGTGGGGAGAAGTCTCACGGAGGTGATGGTCGGGACGGATGGTAAAATGGGTGATCGGAGCGATGGGAATCGATCGGCGACGGCGGATTAGCGATTTGGGCGAAAATCAAAATTAGCCTAAGCTACAGGGTATCGAGGTTACCTGATGGAGGGAGTCGACTGGGGATGAGATGGAGACGCTCTGGGGGTCTTGGCCTCGGGGAATCGTCGGGTTTCGAGGCTAGGCGCACCTCGCGGCAGCGCACGGCGACGAAGGTCGCCGGATCGATGGCTGGAGGCTCCTCCTCCTCTCTTCAACACTCCTATCAGTAGCTGTCACTCTAGGGATGAGAGTGGAGGTCCTGGGATGAAGGGGCGTAGCCAAAGATGGCGGGTAATGTGCGGCAGAGTGGAGCTTTATACAACTGAGGGTCTGAGAAGATGAGGTCGGGCATGGCTCTGTGAAGCTCGGATCCCTAGATTCAACCCTGGGCGAGGGTCTCGGATGAATGATCTGTACATGGAGCCCGGGGTTTCGATCAATGATGGTCGGATCAAGGTGCAAAAATTATGAGAAATCGGGTCGGGGCGCAAAGATCCGGGTCGAATGGTACAGTGGGGGAGTTGACCGGGAGTCAACATCCCCCGTGGACCAATCAGAAGCTACCATTCAATAAATATTTGTAAATTCAATTAAAATTAATAAATGACCTTATTTCAAAAAAGTTTAAACATGAAAAATGTTTATTTATTTTCAAATAACTTTTAATGATTTTTATTTATTTTTTTGAAAAATAAATAAGGTATTTACGTTTTATTATTATTATATGTAGGTATATACATAAAAGGAATTTTTATTTTTATTTTTAGTTATTTATTTTTATAAAACTATTCCAATTTTATATTTTATTTATTTACAACCTAAATTTTTGAATAATGAGGTATTTTTATTTTGTTTTTATGATGTATCTACATGGAGTAAATAAATAGGTTTATATACATATGTGTATGGTATATATACAAGGTGGAAATTGATTTTATTCTTTTTCTTTTTATTTTATTTTTCTTTTTCGGATTTTTATTTATCTATTACGCCATGAGCTATGGAATATAGACATATTTTTATTGGATTTTTATTAATTATTTACAATAAGAAAATAAATATATATGTTATTCTATGTACATGGTCTATATACACTTTAGTTTTATTTTTATAAATAAAATAACTAAAACATATTTTTATTTTTATTTTGAGGAAAATAAATTTATTTATATACATAAGTATATGTACACAGTATTGAGCTTCCCTATCTCTCTCTACTGGATTCTTTAGCGGTAAGGTCCATGTTGAGCCTTCCCTTGGGATTAGGTCACTCAATATTTATTCTAAATATTTCCTTCTTTTTCTTTTATTTCTTTATTCTTTTATTTATGCACAAAAACATGCTAATTATGCATAATTACAAGATGCATGCAATTTGATAATTTATTCTTTTTACACATATATACATGATGTTTTGCAAGGGTTTTGTAGCTAAAATAAAAGAATAAAGAGTGATGAACGAATATTCATCAATAATCTGCTCTGCGGTCCTCCCCCTCATGGCGATGTAGATAGGGTCAGTCATCGAAAATCCATGATCTGGAAATCGCCTCAAAATATCTGGTAACCTCAACCATGCATCTATCAATGGCTCCTGTGGGTCAACTAAAAAATCACGAATATAAGACCACATCATATCGGCTCTATGCTGGGGGTAAAATCTCTGCAAAAATAATGATCGTAAATCTCCCCACGTAACAATCCTCCTTCCTATAAAATCTCTTTTTGGAGTACGACCATTGTAGTCACATCTACTAAGTGAGCTTGGCAAGTGTCACTAAGTCTCAAAAGTCAACTTTTTATTTTTTTCACCTTTTTTATTATTTTTTTTCTTTTTTGTCATAGCTTCTCACGGGCATAGAATATTTTACTCACTCTATTTAGACTTTGGCATTCTTAGTGGATCTGAGCATTGTGCTCTATCTGTAGAGGAGAATATTGTCAACCGATCCTTTCTCATCTGAAGCATTATTTAAACACACACTTGTCGATCGTAAGACATTCATGCTACTAGAAAAGGTTGAGTTGTACTAATGCTACAGTCCCCAAAGTATGGTTCTTGAGCCACCATTTATCAAGTGGACTTTTACTAACTTGGTGGATGTTGGTTCGGCCTTATGAAGTCCTATCTAGGCCAAGCCATGTGTAAGTGTCAGAGTCCAAATGATGCATCGGTAAACAATATTGTGAATGGCTCAGTTCGGTCAACTTTAATAAAGGGAATGAAGGATGGACAAATTATTGGAACTGACACTTGTCACATAGTTAATAAAGGGGATGACGCACTTTAACAAAGAATAACAAATAAGCACGTGCTTCGTTGCAGAATGAATTTGCATGATTTTTTTATATGAACATTATAATTTGGATTATATAGAGTAATAATAGTTCTAAGGTATCTTTTATGAATCTAAGAATAAAGTCGAAGCCTTTCATATTAGATAGATATTTGATGTATTTTTTTACTACACCAATGAATGGATGTTTCCATTTAAAAGGTCTACATGAGTAATAGTTCAAAAATTATAACAAAATCTAACAATTTTATAATTCAACACTATAGATAACTAACTTGATTGAGAATAAAAAAGGGGATAACATTCAAGGCCTATTAAAGTATCCCCATTTATACATCTTTAGGGCTCGTTTGGTTGCAGGGTTGGGCAGGGTTGGCTTGGTCCAACCCGGGTTGGCCCTGCAACCAAACAGGGTTCTCCTCCTCACAGTTTACTATTCACAGGGGCACCCCTGCTGTTGAACACGAATTTGCAGAGGTCGTGTTGACTCACAAGGCGAATCAACAGTCGCTGATTTGACCTCCAACGAAATCCGAGATTCAAACAACAATTAACCCACGACAAATATATCAAGCAATGAAAGTAAATGTGCGGAGTTAAAATTTATTATAACTCTACAACAAGATGTGTATAGTGCACGTATGTGTAGAGGTCGAACACAGGGAGCAGACAGGTAGAACGGGGTACCAAGGCACCGAAATGTGTGTGAAAGTGATCAAGAGTCTATTATGCTAATTTTTTGTGGGTTTTTAATTTTTATATTTTTTTTATTTTATTTTTAATTTTATAATTTTGTATTTTGATTTTTAATTTACTTATTTTATATTTTCTTTTTATATCTTATATTTTTTATTTTCTTTTCAATATTGGAATATATGAACTATGTAATAAAAGTGAGAAAGAGGTATTTATAAAAATAGATAAAAATGTTCAAAAATTAGCAAATAAAGTCTTTTTGGTCTTTTTATATTTTTCTACTGTTTTTGTGATTTTTGGATAATTTTTAGAATGTTTTTGGTATTTTTAATTAGCAAAATAAAGAAAACCGTAGCAAAAATGCAAGGCCGAAACTAAAATGGAGAAATAAAATAGCCAACAGTAACAAAAATTCTCCAAATTAATTTTCACTTAAAGACAATGAAATAAGGAAAATTTAAAGGCAAAGTTTGTATTTTTAGGATTTTTGTAGAATTTTTAGGATTTTTATAAAGGTTTTTGGGGTTTTGTAATTTTTAGGAGTTTGGTTTTATATTTTTTTAATGATTTTTAGTCTGAAGTCAAAACACACCAAGAGAAGCAAAATATATTTTTTGGGGATTTTTCTGGAGAGTTTTTATATTTTTTTAGTATTTTATGATGGAAACAGTGTTGAAAATGGCTATTTTTGAATTTTTATAAATAATAAAGTGCAATAATTATGAAAAATAAAAATATGCCGTTAAACTACACCACAACAGGAGCTTAATCTGATTTTTGGAGATTTTTTTGGGATTTTATAGACACATGAAAAAAATACAAGCAACAAAAGGAAAATACATATCTACAGGGGCGTTTTTGAAAATATTTAGAAAATCCGAGGGCCTCTTTGCAATATTTCCAGAAAATATAAATATGCAAATTAAACTAGCTGGACTAAAGCTAATAACAAAATGCCCAAAGGGCTTTCCCGCAAAAGTGCCCAGGTCACGCGCGATGGCACGCACCTGGCGGGGATGTATATGCAAATGGCGGAACTTCGCGGAATAAGGATGCAAAATAACCAAAGTTTCTAAAGGGGGCACGGGTAGTTTAGATGCTACTTAAATATTACAAAAAGGTACGGGGGATAGTTCGCAAAATACCCAGCTGCTCTGGATGGACGGCGGATTGGGGCTTTACTTAAGCCACGTGTCGCAACAGGGAAGGCCGATACCCCTTCGCTATCTAGGGCCGAGATTAGATTGGCTTGAGGATCTGACGGCTGGAGGGGGCGCGCGATCAACGGCAGATGGGGGGCCTGGAAGAACAGGCTGAATCCAACGGCCCGAGGATAATCACGAAGAACCAGGAGGAGGGCCGGCGACGATGAAGTTCCCCGGCCCCTCTCCCTTGTCTCCGTCGTCGCTGGAGGTCGCAAAAGGGGCCGCGTGGCTCCTGGGAGTCTCCACGAATGGACGGCGGGGTCAAAATGGCCCACGGCGGGCCGGCGGTCCGTCGTAGCGTGCTCGGACAGGTGGCTGCTCCCAGGAGCTTCGTCGGGCGTCAAAAATGATCCCAGGTGGGGATCCTTCGCTTCGGGAACCTGCAAAGAAGCACCACTATTCACATTAAAAAGTTCCAGGCGCTCAAGTGAGTGGTTGTATGGTGTGGATGGCTCTGAACCGCAAGGGGCAAGTGGTCGCCGGAGCGGGGCTCCGGCGAACCCAAATGAGCAAGAGCGAAAAAAACTATGCGCTAAAATCAAGGAAAATACACGCGGCATATGCAGCAAGCGAAAAAAAATAACACGAAAACACCTCAAGGTGGCCGGAAAGCCACGAGATAAACCTCGACGGCCTAGCAAGGTCGGAGGTGGTGGAAGCTCCACCTCAACCTTCGCCTGAGCTTCCTTCGCTGGCTGGAGAGGGTTGTCACCCTCCCAGTCCTGAGCAAGACGCCTAGGGGCCCAAGTATAGGGTTAAGGGAGTTCGAAATTCAAAAGAGTGAGAAAAGGGGGTTTTTGAAGAATGGCGACGGGGGCTCTTTGAACGAGGTGTATCGGGAGAAGCAACGACCCAGAGGTCGAAAAAATGATCGGGCGAGTATGCCCTATGGTCGAGCTTCAAAAGTCGTGAAAACTTCGACATCAAAGAATGAAAGGTGCGGTCTCCAAAAATCCGTGAAAATCAAGAAAACTCATATTCTGACACAGTCCAGGCTGGGGTCAGAGAGTTGACCGCGGGTCAACTCTCCCGCCCCCCTGGTTGGCCCACGTGGACCAACCAAAAAAAAGCCTGGAAAAACTTTTTGTAAAATCAATTTAAAATAGCAAACGATTTTATTGATTTTTAATTATAAAATAAAAAATGTTTACTAATTTATGAATTAATTTATGGTGATTTTTAATTATTTTTATGAACTTTATTTTTACAAATTGCTTTTATACCCCTATATAGGTATAATATCTGTATATTGTATTCTTTTATTTTTATCGTATGTATTTAATTGTTATTATGTTTATTTAGTATTTTATAAAATTATAAAATACTTTTATATACATAAATATATTTTTAGTTTATTTTTCTGATTTATTTTGTATATTTAATAAAATACAAGATTATGTTATATAGGTATGTATATAAGTATTGTATCTATGTATTGTGTATACATGTATTTTATTTTATGTTTTATTTAGGTTTTTATTCCAGATTTTAATGTACATAAGTATTATAAGTAATATTTACAACATTATAAAAAATATAAAATTATAAAAATAATAAATAAATAATAAATTGAATATTTTATTCGGTACACTGTACAATGTGGGTCCAAAACTCAACTTTCAAACCGTAGCTCCGCCAAATACGAAACCACCGCCATTAAATAGCTTATTTTCTTCTATATACAATTAAAGTGAGTATGCTGCATTAAGAGTTTTTATTTATGAGATACGGGTCTGGGAAGTTGGCATTCTGGAATTTTATTCAGATCATAACTTTTTATCTGTGTATTATTTTTCTGTGAAATCAATTTTGTATTTTTCTTTATAAAATTATATACAACTTTCATGTACAAGGTTTCTTTATTTGAGGTATAAAAAGTAGAACCAAAAATAGGTCCCAAAATGAATAAAGAATGAATTAATAAAAGGGATTTTATTAGTATTTTTGGCCCTTATCTCCCCCTACTTTATTCCTTGTCGACCTAGTCATCAAGATGCCTAGGTTTCGGGGTTTCGGGTCATAAAATATTTACAATATTTTATTCTTTTTCTTTTTTTTTCTTTATTCTATAATTTTGGCATTAAAAACCGTATTTTATACAGTATTTACACACATATGCATGAATGCTAAAATGCATGAATTAATGCTATTTACACGCATTTACTAGGGTTTTTAAGGCCAAAATGATAGAATAAAGATGATGAAACGTGGATTCATCATCCCCCTATACTTGCCTTTGCTAGTCCCTAGCAAACACTTATGCAATAAGTGCAGAAAAAGAAAACAAAGAAAAGAAAAAGAAAAAGGTGGACTGAATTTAATTGTCAAACTTGTCTTCACAAAATCAAAGTTTCGAGCTTAAGTCGGACCTTTGAAATTTTAGTGCGGGCGGAACCTTAATGAGAACCGAATTTGAAATCCAACAGTCCTTGAGAATCCCAAAACTCTGTCCAAGTCTTCTCAATAGCCAGGTCAGAAATATCTCAACTCATACGCAAACCCTTACGACTATGAATCTGACTCGTACAGTGTAAGTGATATGTAGCTCCCCACCTCAGAAGTAACAAAGAAACAACCTCCCCCAACCTGGTAACTCTAATGCCTCGATCCAGCAACTCTTTCCTCGAGAAGCGGGGTATTCCCTTCTAAGTTCAAGTGCAACCAGCTCAAGAAGAGGGGAATAAGAGGTATAGAATTTTTGGGAGCTCAACCAGTGTAGCTAAGTCTCCCGCTGCAAGCTTCATGAGATGTAACATGGATACCATAAGCTTTTGCTTTATTGGACTATATACACTCCGGTGGGGTTATTAAATTTTCAATCCGACCCACCACTTTTTTGGAGTTTTTCTTCTTTTTTTTCCTTTTTTTTCAAATGCATATGTACAACATATCTACATGGTGAAGCATATATACAAGAAATTATCCTCTTGAGCCAGTAGACTATCCCTCTTTTGAAGCTTTATTGCAACCCACGGCTTCTGTCTTTAGCCTTCATCACCACTAGACCAAGTTGAGGCGCACTTCCTTCACTAGAAGAAGAAGAGAGGTTCCACCTAGAAGTACTACCCTCATATGCTACCCCAAGCCAAAGGAAACTGCCTCCTCACCACCTCATCCGTGGAGAGCTATGTGAAAGGTGCAGGTGTCCAAGTTAGGTCATTATCACCAAGAGTCGTGCGTGTGCTCCGAAATACTCTATTTAGGCAGTCAAGAATCCATTGAACCAAGTCCCGTGATCCTCAAAGAATTAAGTCAACTAGACCTGAAGTACCTCAAACCTAGTTCCTATAAGGTTCCTGTTATTAGGTAGATTGTAAGGTCCAATCAAGCTCCAACCTCCGGATTTTACTTAGACTTGTTCAACTATCAAACTCAATCCGAAAAATGCGAATGCTATGCAAATGCGATGCAGAATGCAGAAAATATTTTTGTGATGCAATTCTCAAAAGATTTTGAGCTTTTTATGGATTTTTGAAAAGATGATGCATGCATTTTTTGTATTTTTCGAAAAGATTTTTCAAATGTTTTTTGGATTTTAATTTTGCAACTGTTTTTGGGAATTTTGAAAACAAAAAGTTTTGGCTGAAAGCTAGGTTAAAAATATGTACATGGGAGTGCTTCTTATATAACAAGAGGTGGATTTTAAGAATTTACAAGGGTAAGTGGTCAGTTTTTATACATAAATATATAGTGAATTTTGGTGAGATGTAAGTATTCCTTAAACTTATTTGACACAAACTTTTCACACAATTTTTGAAAACTATAGTCCAAAATAATTTTTACAAACATTTTTCAGACATGTACAGACATTTGAAAATCATTTGCAAAGGCTTTCAAAACAGTATATATGGATTTTTCAAAAGGTTTTAGCAACCATTTTTCAAACCATTTGCAAATCATTTTTCAAACAATTTATTTCACCCAAAGAAAATAAGTTTTACAAACCACACATTTTTACAAAGGTTGAAAACATGTAACAAAATATTTTCAAAATAGTTTTCAATAGATGTTCACAAAGATTTTCAAACTATTTTTCAAACATTTTGCAAAAAACATTTTCACCTGATTTATTAATCAGTAAATACACAAAGAATTTGAGGAACAAAACACCTTTTTATTAGAGATTTTTAATGAAGTTTAAAGAATTATTAGTCATATTGTTAAGAAAATACGAAAGTACGAGTTATGGCTAAAGTATATACGTAGTATATACGACCCCCCTATACTTAGCTTGAGCTATGTCCTCATAGATCAGAGAGAAAAGAAAAGACATAACTCGTACTAAGTATAGGCAAGTCTAAAGAATAAAGGAATAAATAAAGGAATGAATGAACGAATGAGAAGTTGACCGTCCCCCCTATACTTAGGATCAAATAATCCTAAGTATAGCAGACTGTACACAAAGCAGGGAGGGTCAAGGGTGGGAATGAACAGATCGTACTCAGACTATCTCCCCTTATACTTAGGGTAAGATATCCCTAAGTATAGACAAGGAGAGGAGACAATGGAGAGGATCAAAGAATGGAAATACTCGGGGTGTACACCCCCCTATACTTAGGACAAAGTATGTCCTAAGTATAGAAAACTATCGACAAGGGGCGACACCTTTTTGATAAATTAAGAAAATAGAAGAGGAAAAGAAGAAAAGAAGAAAAGAAGAAAAGAGATGAGAATGGAAACGAGATCAGAGGATGTACACACCACTCCCCCTATACTTAGGGTGAAAGAAGCCCTAAGTATAGGCAACGACAAGAGTGATGATACGGACCGATGAAAGAACACTCGGCTCGTCCACCCCCCCTATACTTAGGACAAAGTACGTCCTAAGCAAGGCAAACACGAGAATGGGTAGCCGAGCAATAAGGAAGATAGACAGAGATACATGAGAGAGAATATACAATATAGATGGATGTACAAATGGTCAAGAAGGTTGAAAGCGAACCTTCTTGCGGGACCGTTGAGGAATAGATCTGGTGTGATGCAGGTCGACATCGGGGTCCATAGTGGATGGAAGGCCGATCAGAGACGACCAAATGAAGATCCTCAGGGGACCTAGGATGTGAAGGCACAGACGGGTGAGTGGGAAGATGTGTGGTCAGGTCTGGCCTTGTGAGTTTTGCTGATATCAAAGTGAAATGGGATGAACTCATCATCATCGGAAGTAGTGTACTCAGAGTCGTCCTACGAGGTGTCATCCAGGTCAAAATCAAAAGGCACGAAATCATCGGTGGAAGTAGTCGAACTCTGTTCGTCCTCAATAATCTCAACCGGATCATCTTTCTCATCAAAAGGCCTGAATTCCTGAATAAAAGCAATCAAATCAAATTCGGCCTTTGGCTCATCAGTATCTATGTGGACAGGAGCGGACCCATCAGTGGAAGTAGTCAAAACATGTCCGTCTGGTCTAGTCTCTACATCAGCCCTCCGCTCAATGGTGCCTATCGTGTAAATCTCGCGGATGTCATCAACACAACGCCAAGTCCCAGAAGAAGGAACTCTGAGGTCCATGCTTTCCAAGTCTTCCTCCTTGGAGAGGAATTCTTGGGTCTCAGTGGAATCCAATAAGCAACAAAATTCTCTAATAGTCTCATCAAGGTCATGGTCCTCAGGGTCAACCAAGATAGGTGTGGTCGCATCAGGTGCAGGTCTCTGGTCGGTAGTGGGTGCGGTGATCAACACTTCGCTCTCGTCAGCAGGACGGAAGCGAATCTCTCCTGATCCGTAGTCAATAACGACCCTCGCGGAGGTGAGGAATGGTCGTCCCAGGATGATTGGAGAGTGCTCCCCTGTGGAGGTCTCCATGGGCAAGACAACAAAATTAACAGTGTAGCTAGTGCCCTGAACCGAAATGACGGCGTTTTCTAGGATACCATTCGGCCTCTTGATAGATCCATCAGCAAATTGAACTATCATCCTGGTCTTCTTGAGAGGCCCTAAGTGAAGAGACTACACCAGCGAGAAGGGTATGATACTAATCGAAGCACCGCCGTCTAGGAGAGTGTGATCACATGTGTGGTCAGAGATGGTGCAGCTAATGAAAGGTGTGGCAGTGTTCCTCTTCTTAGGAATGGGACGGTGTGTGATGGCGTGGGCAGTGGCCATGGTCAAAATATGACGCTCAGATCTGCTCCTCCGCTTTCTCTTCTTGGGAAGAGGAGCAGATAAATCAGTCATGGCCTGCTGAAGTGGGGCACGAATAATCTCATGAATGGTGGCCACCACTTCGGGTTCAGTCAATAATTTTTTTAATTTTTGGACCTCCTCCATACAAGGGAGGAAGTTGGAATCAGCATCTACACGAGGCATGCCAAGAGCAGTCTGTACAGCGGCATCCTCGGGGTCAAAGGTGGGACAAGGTGTGAAAGGTTGTGCGGTCAAAGGGTCTGGCAAGTGGGCACTCTCCTCACAGTCTGAATCAACCACGTGTCTCCCGAAATCTTTTTGGATTTTTAATTTTTTCTCATTTTTTTGTATTTTAGGTGATTGCAAGCTCTCATGATAATCCCTAAATGATTCCATATCCTCAAAGAATGGAGCGACGTTTTGGTTCTTATTTAATCTAGTAAGGTCGGCAATCCTGGAATTCATATGCTCCATCATCTGATTCAAAGTCTCAAGCGTGGATACCATGAAAGGTGACTCCAAAATCTCAAGATCGGGTGTATCGAATGTGGGCTGTGGGGGTGGACAAAAATCACATTCCGGCTCAGGACACTCGATGAAGAGCGGGTTGTGGAATGTGAGGGTGATGGTGGTGGAAATGATGGGTGAAGGTCAAAGTCCGAATCCTGAAACAATGGGTTGGTCGGATATGTACAAAAATCAGGAGCAAAGTCCTCCTGGAAAAAAGGAGGTGGACCGGCTGGAGTGAACGAGGGATCCGCAAAGTCCGGATAAAATACGCTCCAGGGGTCCATCTCGAAAACAAAAGACAATGATCGGAGAGCACGATGGTCAAGTCAAGAGAAGTGGGAAGAAAGGCGCAAGTGCGCAGAAGCAATCTAGGACACACACAAAACAATCCCAAACAAAAAATGAAACATTCAAACCCTCAATTCACCTACTCAACTCGGTGAAGACCACAAATGTGGTCTTTTTTAATCTTGTTTGTTTTAGAGTTAGGTGAGAAGTCCAAAGGTTGCACAAACACTTAGGGGTTGAAGATGGGATTTGGGCACTAGTCCTTAGGGTGTGCGCGAGCAAGTAAAAGCGAAGACAATGAGGGGATTACTCGCCCCAATACAGATTTTTCTTTTGATCGGTTTTAGGGTCAAGTAAAATTAGCAGTCCCAATTTTATTAATTATCACTTTTTTTGATATTTTAATGAGAATGCACGAGCCTAGCGGGGAGTCAATTCTTTTAAGCACCTAGGTGATCAAAATCAGAGGTAGAGAGTCGGAAAAGCAATGCAAGCGACAAAACGATGATGTATGCTAAAGCGTAAATGCTCACCTTGCCTCCTGCACTCTACATGCAAGGATGCTTAGCAGAATTGAAACCTATCTGTATGCAAATGCAAGCCGATGAAATCGTCCTAAGTTTCAGAAATTTCTATTATCGTGAAGAACCACAAGTCGGCCACTTATCTTTAACCTAAGAGTCCGGTCTTGGCTTACCCCTCCTCTTCTCGACACACTCGAGTTCAGGAGTAGCGCTTGATGGGGCTCGCTCACGGCACACGGGTTAAAAGATGATGACACGACTGTTTAAATTTGACTAAGTCCAAACGCGGCTATAGGTACATGCAAGATATATTAGGTGTTTGGCCTTAATCTATCGCAAGCAATCCTAAATCTAAGGGCTCAATCGCACAAAGTAAGGAAAACAAAACCGGAAAACAAAATGAAAAAGGCGGTGAAACCGTAAAATCCGCGGTGAGCCCCCAAGTGTACAAACACTTGGAAATTGGGCCCGAATGTCCAAGAGTCCGAGTACCTGTATTATTACAAATTAAAGGTCTCTCTCTCACAATAAATTACAAAAATAAATGCAAGGAAATA
Organism: Ottelia alismoides; assembly: GCA_037367405.1. Taxonomy (NCBI): domain Eukaryota; kingdom Viridiplantae; phylum Streptophyta; class Magnoliopsida; order Alismatales; family Hydrocharitaceae; genus Ottelia; species Ottelia alismoides. Next base: position 545,136 of record JAZKJV010006800.1, on the reverse strand, counting down.
ATTGCTAAGGAGTTGTCTTCAAAATTCCCTCCAAGTCTGCCTTAGTGCGAAGCAAAAAGCCGCCTCACGTGGTTGCACGAGCGCTCCTTGAAAGGAGAGCCTCCCTCGATCCGCGTACCTCGCACAAAGTTTAAACAAGAGGGTGGTTAGACAGGTCAAGCAATTTTATCAAATGAATGAACAAATGAATAAGGCAAAAATAGGCAAATAATCACAAACACGAGCAAAACCCCGAACTACGCGCTGTTGCTCCCCGGCAACGGCGCCATTTGTTGAACACGGAATTTGCAGAGGTCGTGTTGACTCACAAGGCGAATCAACAGTTGCTGATTTGATCTCCAACGAAATCCGAGATTCAAACAACAATTAACCCACGACAAATATATCAAGCAATGAAAGTAAATGTGCGGAGTTAAAATTTATTATAACTCTACAACAAGATGTGTATAGTGCACGTATGTGTAGAGGTCGAACACAGGGAGCAGACAGGTAGAACGGGGTACCAAGGCACCGAAATGTGTGTGAAAGTGATCAAGAGTCTATTATACTAATTTTTTGTTGGTTTTTAATTTTTATATTTTTATATTTTACTTTTAATTTTATAATTTTGTATTTTGATTTTTAATTTACTGATTTTATATTTTCTTTTTATATTTTATATTTTTTTATTTTCTTTTCAATATTGGAATATATGAACTATGTAATAAAAGTGAGAAAGAGGTATTTATAAAAATAGATAAAAATGTTCAAAAATTAGCAAATAAAGTCTTTTTGGTCTTTTTATATTTTTCTACTGTTTTTGTGATTTTTGGGTAATTTTTAGAATGTTTTTGGTATTTTTAATTAGCAAAATAAAGAAAACAGTAGCAAAAATGCAAGGCTGAAACTAAAATGGAGAAATAAAATAGCCAACAGTAACAAAAATTCTCCAAATTAATTTTCACTTAAAGACATGAAATAAGGAAAATTTAGAGGCAAAGTTTGTATTTTTAGGATTTTTATAGAATTTTTAGGATTTTTATAAAGGTTTTTGGGGATTTGCAATTTTTAGGAGTTTGGTTTTGTATTTTTTTAATGATTTTTAGTCGAAGTCAAAACACACCAAGAGAAGCAAAATATATTTTTTTGGGATTTTCTGGAGAGTTTTTATATTTTTTTGGTATTTTATGATGCAAACAGTGCTGAAAATGGCTATTTCTGAATTTTTATAAATAATAAAATGCAATAATTATGAAAAATAAAAATATGTCGTTAAACTACACTACAGCAGGAGCTTAATCTGATTTTTGGAGATTTTTTTGGGATTTTATAGACACATGCAAAAAATACAAGCAACAAAAGGAAAATACATATCTGCAGGGGCGTTTTTGAAAATATTCAGAAAATCCGAGGGCCTCTTTGCAATATTTCCAGAAAATATAAATATGCAAATTAAACTTGCTGGACTAAAGCTAATAACAAAATGCCCAAAGGGCTTTCCCGCAAAAGCGCCCAAGTCACGCGCGATGGCACGCGCCTGGCGGGGATGTATATGCAAATGGCGGAACTTCGCGGAATAAGGATGCAAAATAACCAAAGTTTCTAAAGGGGGCACGGGTAGTTTAGATGCTACTTAAATATTACAAAAAGGTACGGGGGATAGTTCGCAAAATACCCAGCTGCTCTGGATGGATGGCGGATTGGGGCTTTACTTAAGCCACGTGTCGCAACAGGGAAGGCCGATACCCCTTCGTTATCTAGGGCCGAGATTAGATTGGATTGAGGATCTGACGGCTGGAGGGGGCGCGCGATCAACGGCAGATGGGGGGCCTGGAAGAACAGGCCGAATCCGACGGCCCGAGGATAATCACGAAGAACCAGGAGGAGGGCCGGCGACGATGAAGTTCCCCGGCCCCTCTCCCTTGTCTCCGTCGTCACTGGAGGTCGCAAAAGGGGTCGCGCGGCTCCTGGGAGTCTCCACGAATGGACGGCGGGGTCAAAATGGCCCACGGCGGGCCGGCGGTCCGTCGTAGCGTGCTCGGACCGGTGGCTGCTTCCAGGAGCTTCGTCGGGCGTCAAAAATGATCTCAGGTGGGGATCCTTCGCTTCGGGAACCTGCAAAGAAGCACCACTATTCACAGTAAAAAGTTCCAGGCGCTCGAGTGAGTGGTTGTATGGTGTGGATGGCTATGAACCGCAAGGGGCAAGTGGTCGCCGGAGCGGGGCTCCGGCGAACCCAAATGAGCAAGAGCGAAAAAAACTATGCGCTAAAATCAAGGAAAATACACGCGGCATATGCAGCAAGCGAAAAAAAATAACACGAAAACACGTCAAGGTGGCCGGAAAGCCACGAGATAAACCTCGACGGCCTAGCAAGGTCGGAGGTGGTGGAAGCTCCACCTCAACCTTCGTCTGAGCTTCCTTCGCCGGCTGGAGGGAGGCTGTCACCCTCCCAGTCCTGAGCAAGACGCCTAGGGGCCCAAGTCTAGGGTTAAGGGAGTTCGAAATTCAAAAGAGTGAGAAAAGGGGGTTTTTGAAGAATGGCGACGGGGGCTCTTTGAACGAGGTGTATCGGGAGAAGCAACGACCCAGAGGTCGAAGAAATGATCGGGCGAGTATGCCCTATGGTCGAGCTTTAAAAGTCGTGAAGACTTCGACATCAAAGAATGAAAGGTGCGGTCTCCAAAAATCCGCGAAAATCAAGAAAACTCATATTCTGACACAGTCCAGGCTGGGGTCAGAGAGTTGACCGCGGGTCAACTCTCCAACCCCCCTGGTTGGCCCACGTGGACCAACCAAAAAGAGCCTGGAAAAAATTTTTGTAAAATCAATTTAAAATAGCAAACGATTTTATTGATTTTTTATTTTATAATAAAAAATGTTTATTAATTTATGAATTAATTTATGATGATTTTTAATTATTTTTATGAACTTTATTTTTACAAATTGCTTTTATACCCCTATATAGGTATAATATCTATATATTGTATTCTTTTATTTTTATCGCATGTATTTAATTATTATTATTTTTATTTAGTATTTTATAAAATTATAAAATAATTTTATATACATAAATATATTTTTAGTTTATTTTTCTGATTTGTTTTGTATATTTAATAAAATACAAGAGTATGTTATATAGGTATGTATATAAGTATTGTATCTATGTATTGTGTATACATGTATTTTATTTTATGTTTTATTTAGGTTTTTATTCCATATTTTAATGTACATAATTATTATAATAATATTTACAACATTATAAAAAATATAAAATTATAAAAATAATAAATAAATAATAAATTGAATATTTTATTCGGTACACTGTACAATATGGGTCCAAAACTCAACTTTCAAACCGTAGCTCCGCCAAATGCGAAACCACCGCCATTTAAATAGCTTATTTTATTCTATATACAATTAAAGTGAGTATGCTGCATTAAGAGTTTTTTATTTATGAGATATGGGTCTGGGAAGTTGGCATTCTGGAATTTTATTCAGATCATAATTTTTTATCTGTGTATTATTTTTCTGTGAAATCAATTTTGTATTTTTCTTTATAAAATTATATACAACTTTCATGTACAAGGTTTCTTTATTTGAGGTATAAAAAGTAGAACCAAAAATAGGTCCCAAAATGAATAAAGAATGAATTAATAAAAGGGATTTTATTAGTATTTTTGGCCCTTATCTCCCCCTACTTTATTCCTTGTCGACCTAGTCATCAAGATGCCTAGGTCTCGGGATTTCGGGTCATAAAATATTTACAATATTTTATTCTTTTTCTTTTCTTTTCTTTATTCTATAATTTTGGCATTAAAAACCGTATTTTATACAGTATTTACACACATATGCATGAATGCTAAAATGCATGAATTAATGCTATTTACACGCATTTACTAGGGTTTTTAAGGCCAAAATGATAGAATAAAGATGATGAAACGTGGATTCATCACCTGCCCAACCGAACCCTGTCCAACCCTGCAACCAAACGGACCCTTAGAGATTCCCTTTGTTTAGTGACCTAAAATGAAAAACTAATATAGGTCATATTAATTGAAGCTATTGAGGTATTATTATGAAGTTAGCATATAATACATAAAATTGTTTTCAAGTTTGAACTCGAAATATAGGAAGCAGAGTTTAAATTATTGACATAATAAACTTGAGATCATCATATCAACTCTTTCATCTCATTATATACAATTAGGGTGGATCATTAGGCTCCACTCGGCTCAACCCCAAAAAGTCTGACCCGGATCCATGTTGTTTTCCCCAGGATTTGGACCAGGCTAAGGCTCTTTTTTTATAAACTGAGGATCCGGGCCCAGGTTCGGACTGGGTTCAACCCGCCTCCACTTAGTAATGACCGGTGAACATCTTTACGATCATATTATACACATGAATTTCAATATTTTATAAATGATTGGCTTCCATTTCTATCATACCATGAATGAATTAAGTTGCTTGCAGGTTCGGGATAGATATGAAGCTTGAAAATACCGTAAAGAAGAGGGATCAAGATAGTATCCTCGGATAAAAGATCAAGAACCGAGATGTAGAGGTAATAAGGCTTCGGTTGTTGCCACACCATGTGAGAAGGAGACCCATCTCAGCCAAAGTAGATGAAGTAAACATGAAGCAAGTATGCAAACCGTAACTTCCAATTAAATCTCAAAATCATCACCTCTCACATCATTCTCTCTGTATAAAACATGGCCAACGGATTTTTTTACGAAGAAAGCATGGTCATGGATATAGAACAATATGTATAGCGATATACACTTGCAGTCCTGTAGCTACACTACACAACTCAGCGTGTGATAGAGGGCAGAAAATGGACTCGCATGAGAGGTGGAAGCACCACTTCCTTGTAGTGGCCTATCCAATCCAAAGCCACATAAATCCTTCCCTCCAAATAGCGAAGACCCTCACACGCCTCGGCATTCACGTCACCTTCTCCACTGCTACTTCCGCCCAATGCCCATGGACGTATATTCCCGGACAACCATCCCACTCCCATGGAAGACCCATCAGATCGTCTCCTCTGCTTCAACCCATATTCTGACGGCTTTGACGACGGCTTTGATTCGAAGAGGGACGATGTCAAGGACTTTTCCTCATCCTTGAAGTTTGTAGGATCTAAGGCATTCCATGCCATCGCGACAGTTACTGATCCACCTGTCACCTGCGTGCTCTACGCCATGCTCTTCCCGTGGGTTACCGACCTTGCTGACCTCCTCGGAATCCCGTCTGTGCTCTACTGGATCCACCTGAGGCCATCTTCGCCACCTACTATCACTATTTCCACGGTTACTGTGAAGTCATCATCCTGCATGCCGACGATGGTAGATCTCGCGGCCGAAACGGAGGCAAGCCTGACAGCAGAAGCTCATAGGAGGGCCAACAGATAAAAAGGGTAGGAAGAGAAAGGGGACAGCCATGTGTTGCAAAGAAAGAAGAAACAGGGAAGCGGAGGGAAGGATCTGTATTCGGACGTGACTTTGATAAAGGTTATATTGTATAGATAATGGATGGATGGATGCATGTGTATCACGGCTATGGTTTTTGAATTCTAGCCTTACTGATCTATAAAAATGTATTACTTTCACATGTATTTAAAAAAATCATAATACAATACATTTACAACACATTCATCCAAACTATGATGTTAGATAGAATATAGGTTAAATTTTAAATTGCTAAGATAAATACGGTAGAAATTTCAGATATAGGTGACATTGACACGAGTCCACTTTCAAAATGAAATGCATACAAATAGATCTGTGAGTTAAATTTTTGATAAAATACACATAAACCTAATATTTAAGTCGACATAGCAGAGTTCCAAAACACACTAACCAACCTTTTACTCATTAATGGCCAACAACAATGGCCAGATATATATGGAAATACGTAATCGTCATTTATAACACCCCCCCCCCCCCCCCCCCCCCCCCCCCCGAAATTGATATAAATTACACTAGGTAGAAACTTCTAACAGTATATTTCTGATGGTATCAAAGTGTACGAGCTAGTAAAATCTTATCAGTATGATCTGGTCATGGAAGAACTCCTCTCCTCTCATCTCATGGCTCGAACTTTCCTCCTCTTAGTTAGGGTTTTAGGCGTTGCATTGCATGCTCCTGTGAATCCTGTCGACCAAGTAGGAAACCTGGGCTCTTCGGGTGGAAGCCGTTGACATGATTGCTCTTCTTTGCTGAATGTCTACATTCCGTTGCCAGGAAGGAAATGGCTCCGAGTGCTCCAGATTGGGATTGTCCGCTGCTGCTTAATGACTTCGTGGATTCCACTAAAATGTCAACTTGCCTCTGTAGTTCCACATCGTTTATTTGAGCCTCCATGAAAAAGAAGCTTCAAAATGCTCACGTGTCAAAGCCTCTGAATATTCGTCATCTATACTCTATACTAAAGTTGGATCCTCAACTCCAGCTTTAAACACGTGGACCCCTATAAACCTCTCCTATTGCATATACCATGTTTTCCCCGTCAACTCTTCCCCTCCTCGCCTCGTTCTTTGTTAGCTTCAATACTTATGTACGTGTCTCAAGGACAATTGTCCGACATGCAACAATAACTTCCTCTCGGAGACAAATGTGGAGACTTGCAACATTAACTCTCTGCGGAAGAATGATGCTTCACCTTCCAAAGACTTTTGACTATTCACATCTCCTCTTTGCGGTGCTTTGGCTTTCTTCTTCGTTTGTGCTTTCTTCTTCTTCCCAAACGTCTGCAACAAAGCCCTATGGAAGTGGTTCATTGCAACATTCCATCAAGAATATGCTTGTGCGCAACCAAGCAGGCAAACGTGAACCTATGCATTTGTCGTATCCTCAAAGCATGACACCACTCAATGGCCAAGTCGTTCTACATCGACGAGCTGGATGCCGGTTAGCCTAAGATGATGATCATCTGGGATACAACAACGGGTAGGTCCCCCTCAAACGCCTTAAATTTGGGTTCTTTTTCTAATTAGATTCCATATCCCATATGGTTTATCTTGAAGAATGATAACGAAGAAGATGACAAGGATGCTATAGAAGAAGGTTATCATTAAGTTGACACAGTCATGATCCAACTCATGCGGTGTCTTTCTTTCACTTTCCCATCATTCTCAGTTTGGGGAGATTTGGAAGTTTTAATTCATGTTCAGGTATTATTATCTTCTGTATGCTTATTTGTAACTTGAATATGATCACTTTTCTTTTCCTCCCTTTCTTCTCGATGTGGGGAAGTTGCAGCCATGGATTTTCATGCTGTTGAAGTACCACTTATGTGATTTTGTCTATACTCACCAAAGTTATCTATTCTTCCTTATTTCCAATATGTGTAATTTTTATATCAGATCATAGGGTTTGGGATCTAGAAACCACATCAACATAGAATTGGAATTTCATTCGATATTGATAGTTTTTTTATTTACAAAATTACAAGTGTGTTCCCTCTCCCACTCATTGCACTTTACAAGATCAATGACTTTTCTTTATGTTTTACACTATTTTTAACATTGGAATGATAGAAAAAAACGATACTAATAATTACAATGCATACTAAGCACTTTCTTTACCATTCTTATAAACATGCACATAACTCCAAGGAATATGACTATTATGTTATTTGTTGATAATTAATGAAATGTGGGATCGAGAACATTTTTCAATCATAGCCTCAAAATGGATCTGTCTTCATTGTGATATAAATTGGTTGGTGGATTTTTCCTTCATGAAATTAGTCTATCATATATGAGTTTATGCTAAGGAAATGCCTTTCAACACTGTTGCGGGTTGATTTTTTTATAAATAGATCTTCCTTAAGGAATTGTCTTTTGAATAAACTAAGCTTACATACTTTGCCTCTTAACAATACTAAACTCTGCAGGTTCATCTCCCACAGGTTTCCCTCTAAGAAAGTGGCTTTTGAACAGAATGTTCTTATATAAAAGAAACACCAAATTGATTATTTCTAACTCTCTTATCATGAAAAGAATTCTGAATCAATATAATAAGAATTATATTTTGTCTTCCCTTGATCTTTTATAAGACTATAAAGAAAGACTACATTAAACATACTGATACCAAAACTTTAGCATAATTAATCTATTGTGGATTGCGCCCAAGTAAAGAAATGAATGAAAATGAATTAATTCTATTCCCCACGCATTTGTTTTAATAAATGTGTAGGGCTATGCTCATGAAAAATTGTGTAATTATTCCCCAGCTTTAACCATGTGTCACACCCTCTCCTGTGGAGTTGAACGGGGTGTGTGCTTTTGTAAAACCCCAACAAAGTCCCACACCGTGGAAACATGTAGTTTCCGGGTGGGATAAAAAGTGAGGAGGTTACTACCTGATAACCCGGCTTAAGTATTTTGGGGTGGTTAATCGGGTACGTATGGACCCGATCCCAAGAGGTTGTTAGGGCCAGTAATGTTCCGCTAACAGACCGGGGAGCTAAGCCCGGGTCGTTACAGCTTTGACAAGAAGGTACCACATGTGGACAAATGGTGGGAACAAGTTGTTTGCTGTAGCATCCCCTGTTGTAACACAGGGGCCGCGTCGGATGGAAAATGGAGGATCCGGATTGGGGCCTGGGGATAGTCGGTATCCTATCTGGGTCGTCCATTTCCCAACGGACACAATGCAGATGATCCTCTCTCTTGCTCAACACGTTAGGCGGTCCAACAAATGAAAGAATGCAATTGAAAACATCTCCCCCACGCTCATGCCTATCGCATTCTCGAGCATTCACTGCAACAAGTCTACAAGCCTCCACTAAGATTGCAGCAACAACAAGAAGGCCTAAGATTTTGGTGCGATCTGTTGGTGACCCAACGCTACATAGCTCCACGCTCTACTTAATTTTCGTGGTGCCTCGCCCATAGCTCAAATCTATTATTGGTGTTTTCGATGTACCTTCAAGTGAGCAACTCCTCCATGTAACACTTTCCTCCCCTTCTTTCCCCCACTCTATTTCATCTTTTTCCTTTATTTTTTCTTCCACTTCTTTGTTCTCTCCGCAGCAGGCACGCACGCATCTATCTATTAATCTAACTAAAGCTAGGTTTTATCCCAGCTTATTTGACTATGTGCTGACACATCAAATCATCTCAATTCAAAATAATATATGATATGAATAGAATAACTAATATTATTACTTTGTTATCTATTGCAAAAATATTCAATAAAAAACATTAATTATTTCATAACATCTGCTTTTAGGCAATTTATTTCTAATGAATATTGGATAAAAATATCTCAAATTTAAATATAATTTGATTAATATCATTACAACTATTTATAGCAGTTTATATAATATAAATAGATCGTCGCACTACAGTTTAGCGCTGGTCAAGCCACTAGTTCTAAATAAATTGACAGCATGGATTCCATTTCGCTGACGGAATCAGGATATGACTCCGACAGATGAAGGCATTCCTGACAGAAATGTTTACCTGAAAAGCACATGCGGCATCAAGCCGCCAATGTTGAATTATCTTCCTGTTCAATAGTTAGAAATTATTATTAATTAAACCTGGTCTTCCTTACCTGCGGCGTCAATCCAATCGCCCTAACCTTCTCCTTCTCCTTCCTCTTCCCTTCTAATGGAGTCCTCTCGGAGCATTTAAAACGAGGGATATCCCACAAATAGGATAATCTTCTGAATAGTCAACATGACGTATAAGACGTTTATGTATGTGATTCGTTTTTTACTTTTGACAATGTTTTCTACGTTCGTTACGACTTTTTTTGGGGGTTTGAGGTTGTTTTTAAAGAGTGAGGTATTGCACTAATCAGACACATTGTTGGATTAACTAATTTACTACCAGAAAAGCTGCAACTGACGACCATCATCTCACAATCAACAGGCCATAGATGGAAGAAAGCGTGAGAGAGATTAAGAAAGGCGACTTATTTGAGAAAATAGAAGAAAAAGATACATGGAGAGGATTAACAACAGATTCCAAATCAGAATCTAACGAAATCACGAAAAATTCTAGGTAGAAAACGACCCTTAGCAGCCGCCGGTCCAGCTGGAATGATACAAATAGGTATCATTTGCCTTTTTGTTTTGTTCGAGAGAGGAGATCGAAGTGGAGCCATGTATTCCACTTGATCGAAAGGATCTCAAGCTGTGGGTGGGAGGAGCGATGGGCTTATCCACGTGATCTTAATTGCTGGCTCATCTTATTGCCATTCGATCGTTTATCCATGTCCATGTCCATCGTCTTTCCTTTTAAGATCACGTCACCTTGGGATGATAGAAGCCATACAACGAGATTATTAGGATAGATTTAAACTGTCTGTACTGGTCGAATTACAGGCAGAAGCCGAACAAGAATTTCAACAGAGAAGTGGGCATGATAAAAATAGTAAAAAAGTAGCTCATATCCTTTTTTATAAAAAAAATACACACTTCAGAAACATCACGCAGAAATATAGTGAGTTGGTAAACATATAATATCATATAGAAAATTTGAACTTGGACTCCATTTGCTGAGGAGATCGAATATGCATGCAAAAATCATTTTAAAACTCGTTCCTACATAAAAATATAGTGAGAGATAGCGCAATTAGTTTTTATATTTTTATTTATGGAGAGTATGCACGCAAAAACTGTTTTAAATTAAATTCTAGAGAAAACATTTGATTGGTTTCATTCCACTGGCTCCAAAAGTTTGATGTTTAGGAACAGGTGGAACAGACATAATGCATTCTCATTAAAAAAATACCAGGGATATGCTTTTGGCAGAATGTGAATACTACATAATGCAGATAAGTAACGTCCAGCTCACAACAAAAGTAAAAGAACAAATCAAGAAGTTCATTACAAAAATAACACAATTGGAGATAAAAAAAAGGAATTCAATAAATGTAAAATGTGATCTTGGAGGAGAGTCCAACCATAGGGAAACCGACAAAGGAGAACCATTTAAAATATGTTTCTTGTGGAAAGCATCTTGTACTGTTGCCTATCTTTGCTTTTTCCAGTCATGGCTATGATATTATGCATTTTACTGATTTACTATCCAAGTGTGAAGAGTATGACCTGTATATTCCAATCATATAGATAGCATGTGATCCTAAGGAGTAAGGAACCAACCAATGACCTAATAGTTTTTGTACCACTCTTCATTTTCGTGTCTGCACTCCATGAACCACACCCACACAATACGTTTTGACAAGAGCATGCGAGCATAGCCTTACAAGCTACATGTCATAGAAAAATAATGGAGTACCTAGATCATCCTTCCTCCCGCCAATGCGAAAGGACCACCACCAAGTCGGATGAGTAGAGATTAATAATGTGGTGTTTGTCATCTGCTTCGGGGAATTTGTTTTTTACATTCCATTTATAGCATACACCTATTGGCATATGAAAAAACACAAGTATGGGTCATTAGGTCATTCAAATTTTAAATAATTAGTATTTGAAACATCAAGGTGCGGCCATGGCCCCCAAGCACAATATTGTCTCCGTCCCTAATAACAGGTGCCAAGGAGTGCGCTCAATTGGTTGACAGTTTTGATGTTAGAACAATGATCATATATATATATATATATATATATATATATATATATATATATAGATCTAATATCAATGTAATGTTCTGATTACAACACCACTTTTTTATTCACAAAATTCTCTAATAAGAAAAAGACATTAAATGTTCTTTTCAACCTGGGACGAAGCTAGAAAATTCATCTTGAGGGGGCTAAATTATTTAGATATTATTTATCTAATTTATCTTGTCATTTTAGTTGTTAATGTTTCCTCTGATGTAACGTGAGTTACAAAAGAGGTGTTTGTAACTATTTTTTGTTCAATTTTGTTTCTTAAAATCTAAACTTATAGATAGAATCGTCAAATAATGTTATACATATCCTCCAAATTTCGCTCAAATCCAAGATCATTTGCTATTTTATATCAATGGCTAAAAATTTGTTTCTCTTATAAACAAGACTTAAATTTCTTAAATATTAATTGGACTTTTAACCACTAAGATAAAATAAGAAATGACATCGGATTTGAGTGAAATTTGGAGGATATGTAGAACACTAATGGAAGTTGCAATCTATAAAGTTGGATTTTTGGAAATGAATTCAATCTATAAGGTTAGTTTCCAATAATTCTGTAATTTATCGGAACTAATGTTGAGAATAGATTTTTAGTAAAGTACCTACATAAACTTATAATTGGACATAAATAATCTCTATAAACATCGTATTGACAAAAAGATCTCTACAAACTCTTCATATCACTGAAATATACATTTATTAATATGATATTATGTAATATCACTAGATTTAATATTTTCAAACAAGTAACACTATACAATACCTTTTACTTATATAGATGCAAATAAATATAGATATATGTACTAGTTCTTAATCTTATTTGTTATATATATTTTGACATGTGTACGTTTATCTGCATATCTATTTGAAATGGATGCAGATACAAATAGGGTTGCAAACATGCATATACACATAGGTATTTGTATTCATATCTTTATACACTATGAAAAATATGTAGTCATATCTGTTTTACGATCCTAAAAATGTAAGAGGTATCCAAATCCATATCCGTATATGCAAAGAAAATAAAAAGAAAAATCATTATCTATATAATTATATCATAAAATAAAAAATACATATCTGTGACAGTTTACAAACGTATATGATGATGTACATATACAGATGTATCAGTATCTGGTTATGCACATCATGTATTGTTAATATTTCATTATGTAATTAGATTATATATATATGGGTGCAATGGGGTTGCCCCCTCCCCATTTTCTGAGTTTTTTTTATTTTTTTCAAAAATATCATCATGTATGTTCATCTATATATCCCACCTATATGTCATTCGTATTTCGTCAGAAACAAAAATTCATATGCCCTCCATCTAGAACAAATCGATTACAACAATGTTTAGACCGTTAAAGTTATATGTTCTAGATGGAGGACATATGAGTCTCTATTTCTGATGAAATTTGAGTTTTATGTTGGAGGAATGAATATATAAATGAATATACATGATGATAATTTTCAAAAAAATAAAAAATAGGGTTGAGCAGCTCCTTTATTCCCTACATATTGATTTTTTTGTTGAGATATGGAAGGACTGTTGTAACAACCCCAAACATAGTACCACATGGAAAACTCACAAAGTGTGGGTGTGGTATATAAGTGGTGGGGATTACTACTTGACAACTTGGGCTTAAGCATTTTGGGTGGTTGTCAACGGGTCCATTTGGGCTCAAACCCAACAAGTTGTCAGGGCCAGTTTTCCTCGATAACGGACCGGGGACCTAAGCCCGGGACGTTACAAATGGTATCAGAGCCAATTTTCCTTTGATAGTGGAAAGGGCTACCCGAGAGGTGGAGCCGCCCCTACAAAGAGGTTGGAGGAAATGGCTACCCAGAGCGTGCAGCCGCCACTATCACTGGGAATAAGTGATGGGCCATGTCGCAACGAGGACGTTGCGAATATAAGTGGGGGAGGTTGTAACAACCCCAAACATAGTACCACATGGAAAACTCACAAAGTGTGGGTGTGGTATATAAGTGGTGGGGATTACTACTTGACAACTTGGGCTTAAGCATTTTGGGTGGTTGTCAACGGGTCCATTTGGGCTCGAACCCAACAAGTTGTCAGGGCCAGTTTTCCTCGATAACGGACCGGGGACCTAAGCCCGGGACGTTACAACTATCATACATAACATGTAAATTTTAGTTATTAAATAATGTATTTAGATTATATATATATATATATAAGGGAAAAGGGAAGCTACACCGGGGGGTGTAGCCAACTAGCTACACCCGGGTATTTTTCTCATTGATTTTTTATTTTTTTTAAGGAAACTTATAGGGGATTTACTTAATTTATTGTGTGGAATATATGTTTCAAATTTCGTGCAAAACAAACACTCCTAGCATGCCCATCTAGATATGGTCAATTTCAATAATCCTGAAACTGTTAAAATATGATAGCTTTGATGGAGATGATAGAAATGTCGAATTTAGTTGAAATTAGTATGATATCATGGTGATATATAGCGATTTAAATCCCCCTAGGTTTCATTTCAAAAATACAAACAATCAATGAAAAAAATGGTCGGATGCAACTAGTTAGCTCCACCCCTGGGTGCAACTTCCCCAGCCCCTATATATAATACTATATACTAAATATATATGTGCGGATTTTAGTTGAGAGACAAGGGAGTCAAGCCCCCACCACCCCCGCTCTCTCTCTGTCACTGTTTTCCAGCAATCTACTTGCAATTTACATTGATCAGTTGATCCACGATAAAGCTCACAGTTGTGTCTAGGTCTTCACCCCAGAATTTCACGGCGCGCTTCGCAAATTATCCACGCAGGCACTTTTCACGTGTGCCACGTCAGGGTTGGCAAAATCAAAGAGCCATGAGGGCTTCTCTACAAAGAACCTAGACGTTCTCAAGACACGTCCTCTTCTCTCTCTTTAGAGCGCCCTCCGAGCTTGGTCTGGCGGCAGAGATGCGTCGGTTGATGGGCGGTGGAGATGACCACGTGTTTTGATCATCGGTTTTGCCATGGTGTTACGTGGCGATGTTCTCATGCTCGATGTAGGACGTATCGGACCGTTATGCTACATGGAAATCGAACGGCAACGATCAACTGGCAGGAGGCAATCTTAGGACAAGGGAAGAAGACCCAACTGCACTTAGCCCCTCCAATCTTCTTGTTCTGCGATGGCTATTGACTCGACGTGCGGCGGGTGGTTGGCGAAGAATGGCGACACTGGTGTTTCGACGTTCAGCGAGGGTGCGAGCTCCGATCAAACCATGGTTGCGCTCCAAGTCCATGCAATGAAAGATGAGGCTCGAGGTGGGAAACCTCAACCGAGTGTTCTCGTGGTTGAAGCTCACATACGAGATATAGAGGTGATAATGGTTGCTCCAGCACGGGTAAGGGAGTCGAAATGATGTGTGCATGGAGATATTTGTGTGAGGTAGAGAGAAGCGAGGGGGGGAGAAGGTGATATGTGCTCGGTCGAAGGGGGAAATGGAGTGCTGTAGCTTGAAAAGGAGTACACACGAGAATTTTGGTTTAAAGAAAACACCTGACGTGGTCATGTGCTCGACGATGAAACTTGAAGGCTTCGGTCTTTGCCTCCAAGGACAAGGAGGAGGTGTTTCTCTTGAAGCTCCAACGGATAATGGCTCGGTGCAATTTTGTAGGGTCCGTTGGCATACCAGATAATCTGATTTGTTCTTCTCTATTCTTAAGTTGGAATTTCATCTTAAATGAAGGTGACATCACATCAAAATGTTTATTTGAACTCTTTTCGACCCTCAGAATTATCCAAACAACTACATTTACAGGAAGCTACTTCAAACCACCTCATCCCAGTAACTAAACATATCCATATCCCAGTAACTAAACATACTCATAAAGCATGGAGATTGCACCAAATTACAAATCATTGTATAAATTATTATTATATATATGTATGTGGATATACCAAAATACACTAACCAAACATAATAGAAGCATTTGAGCATCCAAATAATCATGAAATAGGCGGAGTCCGGTATGCAAATGACACATATGTCTCCACATATCTAAGCATAGATGAATACTTTTTTTGAAGTCGTACAATATTTTAGAAATAGTTGTTTTTAATATAACAATATGAAATTTCAAGAGGAGATTATTAAACTGGTGATTGCCCCTATCTCATTTGAGAGTATCGACAAAATCCAAGTGTCAATATATATTGTCGCTTCTTTTCTTTCAGCAAGATTTCCTAAGCATTGTGGACATATGCATTGAGATGGTCGTAGTGCAACCATTAATTAGTTGGTATGGATCATGAGGAGCTTCTGGAGTCAGAAATCTACAAGGAAGCAGATACGGAGAATATGTTCCCAACACGTATGGGATTCAGTCAGATAGATGACTACGACAACCATCCTATCTGATGTGAATAGTCGATGTTTCGTTAGAAAGGACAACCCTCACCATATTTAGGCGCATAAAAACAACTTTCTCACCTTGAATAAAATTAGTTGTTAGTGTTTGACTGCTCTGCACATATCAGATGGGTATACGTATGTGTGTATGTCAGGTTCTAAGGACATAGTTCAAGATAGACTATGCATGCATGGCTCTATGCAGAGATCCTTCCTATCTTCCTGCCCGTGATTTACAGAGATCCCTCTCATCATCTGTAATGAAAAATGAACGAGGGTTATGAGTTCACAGTATTGACCTGCCCATTTGAGCTCATAATGTAACCGAGTCAGGCTCCTATTTTCTCAATGTAAGGAAAAGAGACCCATCAAAGGTCAAGGACGAGCTTGGGAGAGATCTCATTTTTATATGTGAGCACAAACAGAGTCCCCAAATACCTCTTTTTCGAATTAAGAATCGAAATAAATCCCCTCATAATTCTTAAAAAAAGGCGTTTGACCAAAATTTGATTGCCGATACGAGAATCTAAGCAAAACGTCTGCAATGTGGCTTCCTCCTGAGAAGGATAACAAATCGGCAAGCACGCCAAACACGAATGCCAGCGCACATATTCAAGTGGAGGTAGGACCCAAAAGCTGCGCTGCCTCTGCGGAAGAGAGGACAATGATTCTGATTCGGGGAATCCACCCCCGTTTTTAAATTCGATAAATAAATAAATGCGGAATTCCACTTGGAACAGCACACGGGACTCAGAGGTGGGGAGAGAAGCTGGCCCCTTCTCTCCATCCAGATAAGGAAATCCATGGAATCCTCTCCCCCTCCACAACAAAGAACGTTCTTGCATCACTGCTCATTTTGTGGAAATTTTGATATGGCTTTTGTTCACCCTTGCCTGGAGGCTGAGTGACCTGCGTGGAGACAAACCAGTCATTTTAGATCTTTTCGCATATTGTTTCTCTTAATAAAAGAAACTTTACATATAGATAAGAAAGGTTTACATCGAAGGCAAGTGGGCAACAAGCTGCGCCGTTAGTTTTTTTTAAATTACAAAGCCAATCTTCCTAAATACTACATCCATAGATCTGGGGTCCATCACATTATTGTTCATCACTTTTTGGATCCTCTTTAAAAGCTCAATAGTTTCTGGTGCTAGAAAGCCAAAGGTGTCGAAACCAAAGGGGATGAAGCCATGTTGATTCTCCACGCAGGCTTTCTCGTGTTTCACCACTTTTGCTAAAGAAACTTTAAGGGCAGCCTTCCCTACTGTGAAGGTCCCGCTCTTCAACCCCACCATCGAGGAAACTCCTGTCAAATCTACACAAGCATGTTTTCCTCCTATCCACCTAAAAATCAAAATATCAGCAGGTCTAAGCGTGGATCTTCCCTCATGTGGATCTGCTAAGAAATTCACTGGCGCCTCTTTCTTAGCAACAATACCCGCACGTTTGAGGACATCGAATAAAACGTCTCTAACGAGATCGTGTCTGTGAGTGGGTAAATGGGTGAGGAACATATTGAATACTCTTCAGGAAACAGTAATTTATACAGTCCTTGCAAAAAAATTAAACAATTTGGTACTGCATGTGTTTGCTTTACAGTATACAAACAATCCGTCTTTTATATACTAGATATTAAAGCTAAGTTATATGTAATGAGTCCACGAGCTAAGCTTTCGTGTTACAGATTTTAATCACACTCAGTAACCATGTCAAAAATATTGCTCTTGTCCCAAACCTTCTAGTTTAAACATGCCATGTCATTTATATGAGTAGTTCATAGCAATATATTAGCTGATAGATCACCTCTGCAGATAAAGTGATTTTAGAACAGATAAGATATAATGATGCTTGCAGTATAGATAGCAGAAGATCCAGTTGCAATTTCACTATTTTATTTCAGTTATTGTATTATTAACTAGTGACACGCCTGACGACTCGGGTAAAGATAATCAAGGGTCTTTGTGACCCAAGTCACCAAGCGGTGTCAATCAAGAAAAATATAGACCACCAAAACATAGTAAAAATCAAAGGAAAATTGTAGCGGTACTCTTGCTATTGGATTAACCTGGTATAGCCACCAGGGTCGAACACAAGGAGCACGTGATGGCCTTGCGGCCTACGAAGTAGTCAAAAATAGGAAAAAAATAAAAGAAAAGGGATTTTGGTGGATTTTTAATGTTTTTTAATTTTTTTTGGATTTTTTAATTAATTAAGAAAATAGGAAAGCAATAAAACAACCAACTACAAACAATTATTTACCTACTCAAAAATCATCCAAAAATTCAAAAAAAATGTTTTTATGTTTTTTATATTTTTTACTGTTTTTGATTAATTTTTGGTAATTTTATGATTTTTATTGAATTTTATAAAAATCAAACAAGGCAAGAAAAGAAGGGTATTGTCCAGTCAGACTTGGAGGGCCAATTTAAAATGCAAAATAGCCCTATCAAGGTCTGAAGATAATTTTCCTGTAAAGAAGAAAATACAAAGATAATTTTTCCACCAGAATTATTAATTTTTTATTTTTCAATTATTTATTAGAATTTTATGGGTTTTATGGGGTTTTGTAATTTTTATAAGTTTTATAAATCTAAAAATGACCAAAATTGGTCAAAAAATCAAACAACACAAAACAAGCAATCTGTAATTTTTTTGTAATTTTTAGAGGTATTTTAATATTTTCTTGTGATTTTTAAAGCTAGACAATAAAGAAAAAGTGTGTTTTGAATTTTTAAAAATAATAAATGAAATCAAAAATGTCTCCAAAAATTGAAGAAAATTTTAACCATGGCAGGAGCCATGTGTCCAATTTTCATCAAATTTGGAGTCGATTTGCTATTTTATTAAAATCAAATACAAGGGCATAGTACACAGGGACTTAAATGCAATTAAAATAAGTTCCAGGGGGTCCGGTGCAAAATTCCCAAGAGCTCACGTGCAAAGTGCGTGACCTAGGGCACTCAGGGACCTATTTGCATGAAAACTTAAGTCCCTGGACTAAATAGTAACACGTACTAAAGTCCAGGGGCGAAAGTGTAAAATACCCACTATATAAAGCACATGCACAATTAAACCACGCACAGGGGCATATTTGCAAATATCAAAAATATAAATTCATTCATTAACACCCTGAAACCATAGGTCCATACATGCAATTAACCAACAAAAGCACGTGTTGAAGCACGTGATCCACTATAAACAGGGGTATAACAGTAAATACAGGAAGCGACAAGGTCCTCTATGTAAATTACCTAACTAAAATAAAGGCTTAAAAATATTTACAGGACTAAAGAGTAAAAGCTAAAAATCTAAGGGCCTAAGAGATATTTACCCTTTATTAAGTCGAGGGGCGGATGCACGCCACGTGTTGGATCTGACGGTCGAGGAAGCGCGGCGCACAACGAAGGGATCCCTCGGCGCGATCGAGCGGCTAGAAAGCTCCCACGTGGAAGATCGGACGGCTGTAACGCGACGTGGGTATGCGAAGGATCCTGGCTCAGATCGGACGGAGGAGGTTCAGCCACGTGGATGATCGAACGCCTCCTATGCGACGTGGCTAAACCTCGTTGAACAGATGGCCGCGATTCACCCTCGGATGATCGAACGACTAATGTGGCTCCTTGAATGGACGTCTGAGATCTGATCTGGAGCTGGAGGGAGATCGAACGGCTGCGGAGGATGCACGAAGAACAAGCGGCCGGCAAACTTCACCGGCCCCCACGGTGATCCTCCTCGCGGGCTGCTAGTGATCGGAGAATCTTCGCCTGGGCCTCCTGCGTCGAATGGTACCCTCCGATGGTGGCGAGGAGCTCTGGAGCGCTCCGGCAGAACTGGCGGAGGAGGAGCTGATCGCCTGAATGTCGAAGCCCTCCGATGGGCTCCTCTGGACCTGCAAAGATGTTCAACAAGCTCCCGGATCGAGGGCAAACTGCCTCGACCCGGTTAGGGGTGGTGAACGTGGTTGGCGCGTCGGGATGGAGGGGCTCCGGCGAAGCGACGGCGGAGGAGCCCCAATCCCAGTTCCTATACGAACTGGGTTGGATGCGTGGGTAGAGAATGTGCGGGGGGGAAGGCGATCGTGATGGGCGATTCCGATGATCGAAACGAAGGCGAGGGTGGTCGGAATCAAAGCTGAACGGCGACGGGTCGATTTGGGAGAAAACGTAAATTAGAGAAATAGGGAAAGAGAAGGGGCTACCTAATGAATGCTATCGACTGTGGAGGAGCAGGGGATGCTCCAGGTCCTTGCCTCGAGGACCGTCGGTGTCCGAGGCTCGAGCACCACCTCCAAGCGGCGCACGACGGCACGTAACTGCCGGATCGATGACCTACACGCTCCCTCCTCGCTGCGACACCACCGGCCAATTGCTGTCACTTCGGAGGAGATGATGGAGGTCCTTGGTTGGAGAATGGATGAGCCAAAGATGATTGAGGAAGGAGGCGGAGCTCGGATTATATATGAGTGCAGGTCCGAGAAGACGAGGTCGGGCAGGGTTCCACGGAGCGCGGATCCCAACGCGAACGAGCGGGCGAGGATCTCGGATGCACGAGGAAGAAGGAGAGCCCGGGGTTTGCGGGTCTAGGCGTCAGATCGAGACGGGAAAAAGTCGAGATATCGGGCCGCGGGCAAAGATCCGAAACCCTGTGGTCCAAGGGGGGGAGTTGACCGGGGGGTCAACATCCCCCGTGGACCAATGGGGACAGGCCACGTCAAAAAGATTTAGAAATTAGAAATTAATTAGTAAATGGCCGAATCATGAAAAACTTAAAACATGAAAAATGTTTTTTTTTTATTTTTTTTATATTTTTTGTGATTTTTAGTTATTTTTTTTGAAATAAAAATAAGGTATGTACACTATAGTACTATACATAGGTATATAAACAATATTGATTTTTAGTTTTTGATTTTTTGTTATTTTTGTATATTTTTATTCCCATTTTATATTTTATTTATTTATATCATAAAATTAGGAATAAAAGGATATTTTTATTTTATTTTTATTATTTATATACAAGGGTTAAATAAATAGATATATACATCTATATACATGGTATATGTACAATGTTCTTTTTGATTTTTAATTTTGTTCTTTTTAGTTGATTTTTGTTTTTATGGTTTTTATTTTATTTATTTACAACATAAAAGATAGAATATATATAAATTTTTAGGGATTTTAATTTATTTATTTACCAGGTAAAATAAATATAGGTGTAGGTGTATGTACATGGTGAATATGTACAAGTAAGGTCATTTTTATTTTCTTTTTAATTTTTTTCTCTTTTTATTTTGATTTTGTATTTACAAATATTTACAAACATATACCAGCCCATTTTATTCTATTTTTTGAGGAAAATATTTTTATTATATTTACAGGTGTATTTACACGCATGAGCTCCCTATCTCTCCCTACTTTGGCTTTTATGCGGTCAGGCACATGCTGAGCCCTCCCTTGGGATCAGGTTGCTCAATATTTATTCTAAATATCTCCCTCTTTTTCTTTTGTCTCTTTATTCTTTTATTTTTGCACAAAAACATACTAATTATTAGCTTTTACACATTGCATGCTGTTTGGTAATTATTTGTATTTACATGAATATACATGTATTTGCAAAGGTTTTTGTAGCTAAAATATAAGAATAAAGAGTGATGAATGGGTATTCATCATTAACAAGCACGGATTTAGAGGGGCGCATGCCTCCCATTGGATTTTTAATAACATAATATATAGACCCATGCACATTATTTTTGGTTTTTTGAAGGAAAAATATTCATAGTTTTCCTATATATAATGTCTCCTTAGATTTTTTGGGGGAAAATTCATACATGCCCCCATAGTTTGTTTTGTGGAACAATATTAATAATAAACTGATAGGTAAATATATCTCTTAACATTGCATTCCTGCGTAGCACTAGTACATGTTACCATGGATCAACATAGATCAGATAATTTGTTAAATGAATTAACCTATAACAAATGCTCTATCATAATTATCCTATGGGATATCCAATTATTTAGGATCAACTATAGAGTAAATCAGGTGTCGTGCATCCCAATAACACTTGTACAGATAAAAGAAATAACTCCCCATCTCACAACTTTTAAGTTTTCTTCAGAAATTTAATTTGTTGTTCGGTCTTATCGATTTATTAGTAGTCTTGTTTATTATATATCATCTAAAGTGGTCGTACACGCGAGCGTGTGTGTGTGTAGGGTTGGGGAGGCTGCACCAGCGGGTGTAGCTAACTAGCTGCACCTGGCCATTTTTTCTTTGATTTTTTGTGTTTTTGAAATGAAACCTAGGGGGATTTAAATCACTATGTATCACCATGATATCATACCAATTTCAACAAAATTCGATATTTCTATCATCTCCATCAAGGATATGACATTTTAACGGTTTCAGAATTATTGAAATTGACCATATTTAGATGGGAATGATAGGAGTGTTTGTTTTGCATGAAATTTGAAACACATATTCCACACAATAAACTAAGTAAATCTCCATAAGTTTTTTTCAAAAAAAAATAAAAAACCAATGAAAAAAATGGCCGGGTGTAGCCAGTTGGCTGCACCCGCCGGTGCATACTCCCTTTTCCCTATATATATAGGGTGCACTTGAATTGAGGTGGTACCTTTCCTTGATTATGGAAAGGTGCCATCTTAAGCCGTTGGATGATGAGTGAATGGGTGAGATTGAAACCACTAGGTGGTTTTTCATGCCAACTAACATTCCTAAATCATGGCGGATTAAATTAGTGCTAATTTAGTCAAATCCACGTCATTGAACATTCTATATTTAGTAAAACCCGAGAAGTGTACATTGTAGTTTCCAGAAAATATGATGGAATAAACACCTGCATTTTGAAATAATTGTTATCAATTTACAAAAGATGGATATGTTTTACAATCATGTGCTGTAAATTACAAAAAATCATAATCACTGATGTACGGGAAAAAAGCTCAAATTCGACAAAATTGGTGTATTACGTATAGCTGTGTTTCCTAAATATAGGGAGCATTGATAATGGCCTAACTAATTGATGTACACGTGGAAAACAATCCTATAATGACGGATTTTTTGTTACAACTATATTTCCAAATATATCGGATGTTGTAAATTGCGAACGTATTATGTATTATACACATCATATACGTCATATGCATATTATTTTTAAATAGATTTAAATATGATTATTTTGAATCCGTAAATTACAAAATACACGTCATAGTACATGCTGAATCTCATTTCATCCAACTTTCTGTGGAAGCAATATTTGTAAATTGCAACATTTTCTTGTAAATTTTGTAGTCTCTTTTGTAAACCACATTTGATTTATTTTGAAAATTTTAAAGTCTTTTTTGAGAACATTATGTGGGAGTAACGTTTGTAAAATATGATATTATTTAGTAAATTTTGTGGTCTCTTTTGTAAAATACATGTGATTTTTGTAAAATAGACTTCTTATTATTAATGTATAAATTGTTTTATATGTCCATCCAACGTGTTTCCCAATATCATGGGTCCATTGAAATTTGTCGTCCATTGTAAAGTTTCTGTAGATTTTGTAAAATCCACGCTCCCATTTAACAATTATTGCTAATCTGCAAAATAAAAAATCAATCAGTAGTTTATCATTTATTTCTAAAAAAGAATAACATGTAAAATATACATGCAGAATTGTAAATCAACGAATCAAAAGATAAATTATACAATCAATTATGTAAATTAGTCGATCAAAAGGTAAAATATACCATCATATTTGATATTTAATCACGAATTCAATCTATTGATACGATCAATCTATTTGATACTGTCTATTAAATTCAATATATAAACAAAAATCAAAACAAAAAAATGAAAAGTGTGATGAACTCAAAAGTACATGGGAAACCAAATTTACAAACAATTGAATATTCAAAAAATATGATTGAACTCAGAAGAACAAAAAGTCTGTTGAATATTCCAGAAAATATGATTGAATAAAGCATCGCGTTTTGAAATAATTGTTATCAAATTACAAAAGATAGATATATTTTACAATCATGTGTTATAAATTACAAAATCGTAATAACCGATGTTCGAAAAAGCAGCCAATCAACCATTACTGAATCGGGAACACTGATTAAAATTTAAAATAAAGGTGAAACTCTGAAAATTGAATTGAAATGAAATCGAAACAGAAAGAAAAAAACAAAATCCAAATAAAAAACTAAAACAATCTAAAATAACCTGGAACTTGATTAATAGATGAATAAAAAGAATAAGAAAACATACTAAGAACATACATCATCCTCTGTGCACACCCACCTCATGTTGGTCCATGCGCGTCGTCATTGTCGTGCATCGTCATCGTCACACACTACCATCATCTCCATGCACATCGGTCGCCTCTACGTCGAGGGAGGACGATGCCCTGGAGAGAGAGCGGGGCCCCATCGAATTTTGTTTTAGAAATTTTGAGTAATTGAGAGGCTTGATTACAATGGATGCTATATTTAGAAAATAAATTCGAATAATTAATGAGCAATGAGATAATGACGCAACTAAATAGAATATTCAATTTTGTTTCTAAAAATAGCGAATTAAATGTTATTCGAATGATGGTTTTGGGTTTAATTTGGTGGTTTTGTTTATAACCGTTGATCAAGATCTAACGGATTTTATGCAATGTCTTACCATGATTGTGGTGAGGTGCCACCTTAATTCAAGTTTTCCCTATATATATATATATATATATATATATATATATATATATAGGGGACCTTTCAAATGAGGTGGAGCTTTTCTGAAATTGTAAAGGCCACTGTCAACTTAGTAGAACTCTGTAACAGTTTTGTAAAAGTATAAACTGCAATTGTAAAAAACTGAATTTTGTAAAATATAACATCAAAATTTAAATTAATATTTCCATCTAATAAAATAATATTTTCATAACTTTTTTTCACTATACATATTGTGTTAATATTTGTTGTTATATGTATGAAATAAGAAATTGTAAAATATATTGGGAAGATGCCTAAATTGAGGGTGGCTCACCACATATATGGTGAGACCCCACCTCATTTGGAGTTTATCCCATATATATATATATATATATATATATATATATATATATATATATACATATATATATATATATGGGGTTGGGGAAGCTGCACCGGCGGGTGTAGCTAACTAGCTGCACCCGGCCATTTTTTTCATTGGTTTTTTGTGTTTTTGAAATGAAACTTAGGGGGATCTAAATCACCATATATCACCATGATATCATACCAATTTCAAATAAATTCGACATATCTATCATCTCCATCAAGGCTATGACATTTTAACGGTTTCAGAATTATTGAAATTGATCATATCTAGATGGGCATGCTAGGAATGTTTGTTTTGCACGAAATTTGAAACACATATTCTTGTCAATAAACTAAGTAAATCTCCATAAGTTTTTCTTCAAAAAAAATAAAAAATCAATAAGAAAATTGGCCGGGTGTAGCTAGTTATTTGCACCCGCCGGTGCATACTCCCTTTTCCCTATATATATATATATATATATACATATATATATGGGAGCTGGGAGCCTAAACACAGGGTGTAGGTAACTACCTACACCCGGCCTTTTTTGCATGAATTTTGAGTTTTTTTGAATGAAATCTTAAGGGGATTTTCTTAATATATTGAGAGGAATATGTGTTTCAAGTTTCATGCAAAACAAACATTCCTAACACATTCATCTAGAAGAGGTCAATTTCGGTAATTCTGAGACCGTTAAAATTTGATAGTCTTGATGAAGATGATAGGAGTCTCGAATTAACTTGAATTTTGAATGACACTATGTTGCTACATAGTGATCTAATTCCCCCAAGATTTTATTTCAAAATAATCAAAAAACTATGAAAAAATGAGTCGGGTGTAGGTAGTTACCTACACCCGTGGGTGTAGGCTCCCTTCTCTCTCTCTATGTGTGTGTGTGTGTGTGTTTGTCTTCATGTACATAATACATAGCATTAATAATTCTAATTGTTGATAATCAAATTATAACAGTAAATTACAAAAAAAAATCCCTAAACTACACCTGATTTAGATGTCATACATGGACTTTAAAAGATAAAATGTGGTACCCCAACTTTCAAATTTGTCTCAATGTGGTCCTTCACCATAGAAATTTAGTTGATTTTTTAACGTTAAATTTCAATAGACAGGGAACACATTGAGACAAATTTGAAAGTTTAGGTATCACATTATTACTTTTTAAAGCTCATGTATGATATTGAAATCATGTGTATAGTTGAGGAACTTTTTTGTAATTTACTCAAATTATAAACATATGTTGTTTATATTTTCATTTTGATTCATATTTGAAACAAGTATAGATTATATTTTAAGGAATTAATCCAGAGATTGGACTTTTAAAACAAATCAGAAACATTACAACATGTATAATTTATAAAATAAATATAGAATATCAATATGGTTCATAAAAAATCTAAGAAGAATGAATATAATATCAATTTATGTAGAATTTAATCAACCACGAGGTTGGAAGTTTAAAAAAATAAGTTCAAACAGAAATAATGTTTATGTGAAAAATATGTACGATATAATTGATTCATCACAATATTGTTATATAATTTAATAGTAGTACAGTAATTAATAAACATTTCTTTAGCTTGCCTCCCTCCTCGAAAATGCTCTGGTCCCACCCATGGCTGCATAGTTGAATATTCAACCCTTCCAAAAGTTTGTTGTTATAACATTGAACAACTGACAGGTCCACGTAAGTAAATGGGCACATTACTTTTTTTACAAGAAATCATAAACAGTATTAAACACAAATGTATGGATCAGTTTTTGGTTTATATCAAGTTAGATAACTGTAAGTTGGATTGCTATGAGCTCTAATCTTGCCCGAAATTGGCATGTTTTTGCTATATGTTTATCATGTCAACAAACATATCCTTTTGCCGTCCCAGCGATTGCTTGTAAGTTGTGACATGAGAATTTCATGGGTGCACGGAGAGGAGGGCCTGATTGTAAATTTCTCCAACGCAGGGAAAAGAGGAATCTCCTGCACCACGTGGCAGAGGCACAGTCAGATCCTCTTGCCGTCGCCGCTTGGCAGGAGAGAAGGGGGGAGCGTTTGGTATCCCCTTGGAATCTCCAGAGCCATCGCCATCTTTTAACGTCACATGGCTCCGGACTCCACCACCATTTAATCCCAATCGATTACCTCGACTCACGCCCGTGCCCCCTCTCCTCCTATAAATAGCCATCCATCCCTACACTCCCAGTGCCAGGGAGATACCAGAGCACCAATCTAGCCAAAAGAGAAGCGAGAGAAAGAGAGAGGCTGAGATGGGCAAGGGTTGGGCAATTGCTGTCCACGGCGGCGCCGGCGTCGACCCCAATCTTCCCCTCGAACGCCAGGAACAAGCCAAGCAGCTCCTCACCCGTTGCCTCCACCTCGGCATCTCCGCTCTCCGCTCCTCTCTCCCCGCCATCGATGTCGTCGAGATCATCGTAATCTCTCTTGGTTCAACTTTCACATTCATGCATGTTTCATATCTGTAACCGTTATATTACAAATAATAATTTCAAATGGACATTGCAAACGTAACCTACCAAAACTTAAGTTGTCTGCGAGCCGTAAAGAACAACCATAACCATGATGATCCTTCGTACAAAAATAATCTTACACGAACGGCCGTTGCAGGTGAGGGAATTGGAAACAGATCCCACATTCAATTCGGGGCGTGGATCCGCGCTGACAAGGAAAGGGACGGTGGAGATGGAGGCGAGCATCATGGATGGTGTAGGCCGACGGTGCGGCGCGGTCTCGGGCGTATCCACGGTGAAAAACCCCGTCTCCCTCGCGCGCCTCGTGATGGACCGCTCCCCGCACTCCTACCTCGCCTTCGAAGGCGCCGAGGACTTCGCCCGCCAGCAGGTGAGGTCACCTCTCTCTCACCATCACCGCATGGTTGGCTCGCGTGACGCGTTCTCATCTTCCCTCATGCTCGGTTTAGAATCACCGCCCGAGACGTGTTCTTGATCCCATCACGTGACACCCGCCATATGGGACGCAGGCAGATCTCGAAGGGATCTCATGCGGGCCCACCCCTTAAGGAATCTTGATATTAAATAAAAATTAATTGACAGTGGGAGGGGATCTTTGGGGATATGGGACTGCGGTCACAACAAAATTCCAACTTGAATTTCGATTCCTTGTATATTAATATAATATCACGAAAAGTGGGGGCACTGCTGTTGGGTTTTTCTCGCAAAGTGGTAACTTGGTGTTTAATGCGCGAGTTATGTGGTATATATTATAGGGTGTTGAGCTGGTGGACAACTCTTTCTTTATAACGGAGGAGAACGTCGGGATGCTCAAGTTGGCCAAGGAAGCAAACAGCATCATGGTAAGAACATAAAATTCACAACAATTAATTCGTAAGTACTCTGTATAATTTTATTGCTAATGCCGTCACTGGTTTTGGATAATTGCAGTTCGATTACCGCGTTCCCCTAGCAGACACTTGTAGCATGAGCGCCGGAACCATGGTGGAGCAGATGAACGGCTTGCCACTACCAATCTATGCGCCGGAGACAGTTGGCTGTGTGGTCGTCGACTCTCAAGGCCGTTGCGCAGCTGCCACATCTACCGGTGGCCTCATGAATAAGATGACCGGACGCATTGGGGACTCGCCGTTAATCGGAGCAGGCACGTATGCGTGTGACTTATGTGCTGTCTCGTGCACAGGCGAGGGAGAGGCGATAATCCGTGGTACCCTTGCTCGTGATGTAGCCGCTGTGATGGAGTACAAAGGTTTGGGGCTGCAGGAGGCGGTGGATTATGTGGTAAAGGTGAGGCTAGACGAAGGGAAGGCGGGCATGATTGCGGTGAGCGGCAGCGGCGAGGTCGCCTATGGCTTCAACACGACGGGCATGTTCCGCGGGTGCGCGACGGAGGACGGGTTCATGGAAGTGGGGATCTGGGAGTGAGTGGGATGAACATGTTCGTGTTAGGATTCGGATCTAGTAACAGCTCTAGTTGTTACAGGGTATGTACGAAAAGTATGAATAATTGTAGTAAAGGTCAGTAGTCTCTGTCGTGACTCGTGAGACATGCGTCGAGCTTGTCTTAACTTCTGATTAATGGATTAGATTCGTTTCCTTGTGCTCTTAGTTTGGTTGTTCCGTGGTTGGCGTTGTTGCTTAGGAAATTAACTCCAATCAAGCAGCGAAAGGGAATGTGAATATAATTCCTCGAATTTCGATAGAAGATCACCCATCAATGCTGTGGTCCAGAAATTAAGGAAGAAGCCCACACAATCTGAGGACAGCTCGCCCGTCAATTAAGACAGATCTCTCTCTCTCTCCCCTCCCCTTTTACGACAGAAACTGAGAAACCTCTTCTTTTTTGTGGTTGACGTCGTTTCACGACCATGGGAGCCAGAAATGAAAATAATTAGCTGGAATTCCTCTTCATGGCTTAGACGCCAATTTGTTAGGATAAAGTTTACTGGGGCAAGTTGGTGGAGACTTTGGCTTGGTCTGTTAAGTTCTTGCAACTCCGGTTAATGCAACCTTCTATAAACGCTGGCGTTTCAGTCATTGTGATCAAGAAGCAGATGTTAATGTATTGTAAAAGGCAGCCATCTTTTGTATATGTATTCCTCTTGACAGCTTTTACACGATTTTGCTTGGATGATAATTGATATATAAGAAAATATTACGTTGTTTAAAGACTGAAGGCAGTTGCTTGAAATTTTGTAGGAATAATCCCAGTTCATTTAGTTCTTTCTCGTATCGTCGCCTCCATTGTCTTCTCCTCCCATTCCCCTTCCTAACCATCACGTTAACCTCTTCATTGAACTACGTAGATATACACAGGGACGAAGGGATATAGACTGTCGGATACCTCTTCATTGAACAAAATAGATATACACAGGAACGAATAGGGATATGGACTGAAGGATACGGTTATAGATATTGCTATATTTTTATTCATTTTTAATATGCATACGATTGAGATATGAAAATAGACAGATATATATTAAAACTGCATTACCATATTCTTTTGGCCTCGGTCGGGGGACCCTCCGTCCAGTCCGTTCACTCATGGGCCAGATTTGGGTTAGGAGAATAGAGAGATATGGGCAGGGTCGACATGGCAGGCAAGAAATAAAAAAATATATATGTAAAGTTAAATAAGATATTTATTAAGGGTAAAATGGGGTTGCCCTTTGTGGGGGAGCTAACTTGGCTACCTCGCTTCATTTTTCTATTTTTTATTTTTTTGAAATTTTTTTCCATTGATTTTCATCAATATACCCCTATATTATGCTATTAAAATTTCGTGCGGAACAGAAACTCCTACGGCCTCCATCCAGACGGGGTCGTTTTTAGCAATTCTGTTACCGTTAAAAAATGACTGTCTGGATGGAGGTTGTAGGAGTCTTTGTTTTGCACGAAATTTTACTAGCATAATATAGGGATATAGTGATGAATATTCACGGAAGAAATTTTCAAAAAAAATTAAAAAAAAAGGGGAAAATGGGGTGGAGGAGCCAAGTTAGCTCCCCTTAGGGGTAGTCACATTAAACCCATTTATTAATATGATATACTTCTAAGTTTTCATATTTGATACTTATTTTACATTAAATTTAATAGTTTGCATCTCAAGTAATAAGTCAACGACTTATATTATTTATATATAATATAAATTTTGGTAATGAAATCATTTATATTTATTCAATAGCACTAAAAATTAAGGGAAAATGAAGTTGATCCATAGGTTGGCATTTGGTGGGCTTTGGAGAGAGGTATTAGAATCTCAGCATGTTCGATCTGATTCTGCATTTTGGCCAGGTATCGATTCGCTTAAAAATACATGTATTTGATAGAAAACACATGATAAAAATATACAAATGTATCTAAATCATAAAAAAGAATAACAAATATAGTGAAATAACATATAAATTATATTATATATGGTTAAAAAATAAACAACTATAGTTATATATGAAAAATAGATCTACGGATACAGATGTTTGCAGATATTCGAGTGATATCCATATCCATATCTATTTTAAAATAGATACCGACGCGTATGTCAAAATCTTTATAAAACAGATATAGTGGGGGTCAGATACTGATTATATCGGTATCTGTTTACTTCTTAGGGATGGAAATCAGAAATTTTTGCTTGGAGGGCAAACTACTAAATATTTGTCTACTTTATTTTGTCATTACTTGTAATTTTAGCCATGTGTTTGTCGACTTTAATCACTTGTATAATTTAGATAAAATGATTCTAAAATATATGTTTTTACAAAAATGCAGAAAATTTATGATTTTACATAAATGTTCATATAATAGTGTACAATTACCTTAAAAATCTCTACAAAATACTTTATTATTGAAGTACACTTTCATTAGTTTATACTAGCAATACTGTTAATTTTAAGATTCCTAATTCCTAATAATATGAAATGTTTTGTATGGAGGGCTACAAATTGATGTAGATGTGTCCATATAAAATGTCATTGTAATTCACTTTTATATATTTTTTGACTTTTGTATTTATATCCAATTAAAATGGATGCATATCAAGATGTCAATTTAACATTTGTAGATTCTATGCATAGGGATGAGTATTTTTTAGGGTCGGCTCTACCCAGCCTGGTGTTCAGGCCGAAGAAGTTCGATCCATGCTTGAGCCCGAACCATAAACGGGCAGTCTTGCACCTGGATTTTGGCTCGATTCAAATTTCAGGCCAAGTTCAGGTTAGAGCAGGCTCGAGACCGAAGCATGTGGATCGACCCGAGTATAGGTCCAACTCGACCCCATCCTTACTCAAGCTCGACCAACCCAACCCTCTCCCGACCAGAACCCTCGCACCTTCGACCAATCCCTGCTACAACCATATCGCGACCCCCCGTAACCGTCATCGGCCCTCCTCATCCTCCCGGCCTCGGTGCCCTCTACCACCCTCCTTCCGCTCACGTTGCCCCTCCCTCTTGACCTACACCACTTAGTGTAGAGTTGTTGTAGCATGCCACCCATCACCTCCCTTCTTCGTCCTCATTTCCACTACGTCCACCCCTGTTGACTTGGGTTTTGCAAGGGTCGAAAATGATCTCCTCACATATGCGAATATATGTTGTCGCTGAGGCGACCACAGGCAAAGCCCGAGGTCAAACAACAATCACCCAATACAATTAATAAGCAATTAATCGGATTGGACTAAAATTTATGATATCATACTAAAGATTTATAGTGACAAATATGTCGGGGTCAAACACATGAAACAAGGGTGTAAAGCAAATGAGATAAAAAACAACACATGAATTTGTCTTTCAAACACATAACTATTTATGATTTTATGGGGTTTTAATTTATCAAATTTTATTTAATTTTTTATTTTTGCAAATGTTTTTGCATTTCATTTTTTTCAACTTTTGAAAAAAACAAAACAAAATGAAGGGAAAAGAAAACAATAATATAAGTATATGCTAAAAAAATGTAGCTAATATATGTATCTAGAGATATACAAGTAAAAATAGGTACAAATATACCTAAACTTTCAAAAAAATATGCTTTTAATATTTTTCTAATTTTTTATGATTTTTATCTATTTTTACAAATTTTTAGATATTTTAAATTGAATTAAAAAGTCAAAATAGGGAACAATGAAGCAATAGAAGTATTTTTTATTTTTAAAATACCATACCACCTTATAAAACCTTAAGACTATTTTCAAATCATAATATACTTAAAAAGAAAACTTGCAGAACAAAGAAACATATTTTTGGAGTTTTTATGAATCTTTGAGAATCTTTATAAAATTTTTAGTATTTTGTGATTTTAAGGTTTTTCTTTTATAGTTTTAGTTGTTTTTAGATAGATGATAAAACAAATTAAAAGAAAGAAAATAATTTTTGTAGAATTTTTGAAAGCATCTTTCTATTTTTTTGGATTTTTATAAGATAAAGGGGAAATAATAGCTCACAAATTTATTTTTAGTAAATAAAAAAATAGATTTAAATACCCACAAAAAAATATATGTGATAGAGATATGTATAGGGTATTTAAATAAATTTTCTAAGAGTTTTTTAAAAATTAAAGTTATTTTTAATTACAAAAGTACAACAAAAAGGAAATACACGCTAGTGGGTGTTGCAATGCAAATAGATAAAAGTTTTCTTCTATTATAAAACACCTCAGACAATCTATAGGGATAATAATGCAAATAACCCACTGAAATAAAGTATCCCCTACCTAAGAGGGACCTATATGCAATTTCCACGAAGTTCAGGGACCACTATGCAAAATTTCCTAAAAATAATAAACATAATATTCGAAATTTCAGACCAATCAATAATAAAATAAACCTGAAGGGGTTTACATGCAATTTTCATAGATATTGTCGGCTGACATGGTAGAGGACAAAAGCGAAAATAGAGGAAAGCTTAGAGTCCTATTTGCAATTATTACAAAACTTTTTAAATGGTAGAGAAAAGTTTAAGGACTAAATATTAAAATAAAGTGTCCGTGGAAAAAATGCAGTATACCCTTCATTTGTGCACGAGTGGACGGCTAGGAAGCGGCCAGTTAACCACGTGGCAGACATCAGACAGTGTGTACCCCTTCACGCTCCAACGATAATGATTAGATCTGACGCTGCATCAAACGGCTGAAGTTGATGAAGATCGGATGACTACTGGAAGACTTGGAACTCCGGTCGGATCTGAAGGCGGAGAGCAGATGTAGATCAACACATGAAGAACAGTGGTGTGCTGAACTTCGATCTGCTCTCTAGGACGATTCCAATCTTTTCCGCCATCACTGAGTGGCTCAAAATGCTTCTTCGCTGATTGAAACTCGATGGAGGCGAGTTCTTCCTGCATTCTTCCAGGCGTCTTCCCAGTCGTCTGATCAAGGCTCCCCCCAGTTCTAATCTCAACCATCCACCAGCAGGGGAGCCTTGACCGTCAGATCCATCTGAGGATCATGTCTGAACCGTCCATCATCAAAGGGGTGTACCCCCGGATCCAGACCGTCCATCATAAGTGGATCTCCCTCGATCATTGCATAGCCATTAATAAGGGGTAAACATTACTTAGGCCCCTCTCTATTTTGCATTTATTATCTAGTACTGGAAATATTCATTGTAGTTCATTTTAATTTGGATAATTTGCATACCGGACCTTGTGGTTTTTAATATTTGCATTTTAATCTACCTGAGTTAAACATGTGTGTTCTCACGTGAGTTTTGGGATTATTTTCACTTTTTACCTTAGACTTATCTGTTGTTACAATATGAATATTATATTTTGAAATATTTCATTTATACCGTGTGTGTAGTATAATGAGCATGTGCGTGATTTAAGAGGGCATTTTGCAACTTGTGCCCTACACTTTTTCCCTGTGTTATGGATTGGCCCCAAGTTTTATTTTAATTGCATACAGGTCCCTGCTAGTGCTTGTCTTTTATTTAACCTAATAAATAACAAAATAATTAAGAAAATTATATAAAAATTACCTTTAACTCATGTTGTTGTGTTTATTGTGATTTTCCTGGATTAATTGCTTTGCTTTTATCATTTAAAAAAATCAAAAACCCCTAAAAAGTGTCATGTCTAAAGTATAAAAGCCATAAAAATTTAAAAAATTCCTCCAAAAATTCTGCAAAAAATTCTACTTGTGTGATTTCGTATGTCTTGATGACAGTAGCAATTTCATTTGGAAAACCCTTAAAAAACCATAAAAATTGTAAAAGACTTAAAAAAATCTAAAAATCATGTAAAATTCAGAAAAAATAAAAAAATATCATTTTAGTTCCAGCTTGTAGATTTTTGTATCTATTTTGTCGTGATATTGCTCCCCAGGACTTTAGCGTACTTTAAGATATTTTAATTTGCAATTTAGTCATGGTTGGGCATTGTTAGTAGTTTTCTTCATTGTTTGTTTTTTAATAAAATTCTAAAAACATTTGCAAAACTTCAGAAAATTATCAAAAATACTTTAAAATATTTAAAATCCAAAAATATTTTTATCTAAATTTTCTGAGTATTTTTAACATTATGCAAGAGGGAGGCATCATCAAAATCCTTGATTATTTACTTTCCTAACCCGAGTTGCGAGGGGGCCATCAGTCACCCATTCCAATTAGGAATTGGTGCTCATCCACCCTCCTCTTTAGGAAGGTGACATGCCACTCCTATTTAATAAGATTCTATTATCTCATGATTCTCTCCAAATTTTACAACAACTTTGCTGCAAATTATTTCAAAAAATTAAATCCAATTTATTTTGTGAACATTGCAATCATGCCTTTGGAAAGTTGCGAATCACATTCACAACCAAAAATGAAATGTAAATTACATTTTCAATTAATTGTCCAATGTGAATCCAATTCACATCAGCATTTAAATTGTAATTTTTATTTACAAATATCTCGCTCTTATATATATATATATTATAAATCACATTTATAATATATATTAATTATAAGGATAGTGATATCCATGTTATTCATATTCTTGATAATTAAATCATATTGAATTATCTAAGATCTTAAATCTCATGCACTCAAATAATATGAATCTCATTCACATTATTCATGATAATTAAATCATACACTTAAATCATGAATTATCTAAGATCTTAAATCTCATGCACTCAAATCATATTTAATTATCCATTTATCATGTGCCCAAACAATATGGATTACATTATTATTATTTATAATAACTAGATCAAATTTAATTATCTGTTTTGCTCGATGCGTAAATATAATATCAAAAATGGAATTATTCTTAAACTCTTTCAAGAATAATGTGTTTTCTCCACAGATACTTGGAGATAAGTACATGTCGATTGTATGTTCCACGTTATACTGACTTGGATATTGAGATCATATCTCAAATCCAGATCTTGCGAACCTGTCATAGATATTTGATTAAATCAAAATTGTAAATCTAATCTTTTCATTAGGGGTGCACACGGATCGGATAAAATCTGTAATCTGATTCAATCCGATGTTACTGGATCGGATTGGTTTGGTTTTATCTTTCTAATGGGTCAGATCAGATTGGAATTTTTGAAATCAGTTAAAGTATGGATTGGATCGGATCTTTACCAAAATCCTATTCGATCCAATCTGTTAATCCATTAACACACATACGCTCATGTAGACACATACATACGTATATAAATACTTAAATAATTAATTTAAAAAATGGATTTGATGCCACTTGAAATATATGTATGATATGAGATTTCTTCTCTTCACCTTAAAAAATTTCATGCGACGAAACCACATGATTCAAGAACACTTCTCGAATCGTTTTGTCTAAACTACAAACAAGTATTAGATCTACCTCCTGAAGCGTGGTTGCGATCGAGTCTCTAAACGAAGAGACGTCATGTCTCAAGTCCGATCCGACGGAGGAGACGCTTGCAAGCATGTTGATGAAATGTGTGCTTCTCACAAACCATGTGATGATCCGAGCGACAAATCTCCCGATCTCGTCACACGAGATCCGATGTCTTCTTCATGAGTGAGGCTCACCAAAGGAGACGGAGATCCACAAGTAAACGATCCATCAGCATAACGATGATGTTGCGGTGAGAGTGACTCTCTCTAGGGCTCCATGATGGACGGACACAAGAGAGAGGAAGAGAGATGGTGTGTAGAGAATGAGAGAGAGAGAGAGAGAGTTGTTACCTCCAACTTGTGTTATGTGTGTAAAGAAGAAAAGAGGGTGCCCCTCCATTTATAATATTTTGGGATCCATGGATCTCAATCCATGAACAACACAAATCCAATGGCTCACATTGATTTGTGTTTCTTTCAATGACCATGAAATACAACAATAATTAATTTAATTAAATCAAATGTAAATTGAATGTAATTTGATTTATATTAAATCAATCTTCATTGGAGAAATAGGAAGGAGGCAAGCCTCCTTCCATAAGAGGAGTGGACGGCCACAACATTCCATGTAGGAATTGTGGTCGTCCACCCTCTCTACAATGAAGGTGGCTTTCTCCTCTTATTCCATGAGATTCCATTATCCCATGAATTTCTCCAATATTTGCAACAACTTTTGTTGCAAATTATTTCACAAAAAATAAATTCAATTTATTTTGTGAACATAGCAATCATGTCATTGAAAATTTGTGAATCACATTCGCAACCCAAAATAAAATGTGAATTACATTTTCAATTAATTATCCAATGTGAATCAAATTCACATCAACATTTAAACAAATGTAAATTATAAATAGCTCTCTCTTATATATTATAAATCACATTACAATATATACGATTAATATGGATAGTGCTATCCACATTATTCTTATCCATGATAATTAAATCACATTTAATCATCCTGGATTCTATTCTCATGTTCCCAAATAATATGAATCATATTCACACTATTCACATCTTTGATAATTAAATAACAATTAATTATCTTAGATAACTCTCTTTATAATATGAATCAAATTCATATTATTCATGATAATTAAATTACTTTCAATTATCAATTTTTTCAATGCTCGGATACATAATATCAACAATGAAATTATCCAGAACTCTTTCAAGGATAATGCGCTTTCTCCACGGATACTTGGAGATAAGAACAGGGTGATTGTATTGTTTCACGTATAGTGACTTGGATATTGAGATCAGATCTCAAATCTAGATCTTGCGGACCTCTCATAGATACTTGATTAAATCAAGACCGCAAATCTAATCTTCTTGTTG
The DNA here is from genome assembly GCA_037367405.1 of Ottelia alismoides. NCBI lineage: Eukaryota > Viridiplantae > Streptophyta > Magnoliopsida > Alismatales > Hydrocharitaceae > Ottelia > Ottelia alismoides. The sequence goes on along the minus strand of JAZKJV010006800.1, from coordinate 507,399 downwards.
CATCTGAATCACATTCATATTACAATCCAATATTTGGACCAAGATCAAACTACTTCTCTACTGAGAGGAGTCACTAAAATCCAGACTCGTTTCATCACTCCCAAGGAATGGAAGTGTCATGGCTATACAATCTTTCATGATCACATCAGCCTCAGGTATTCCCAATATCAGTACATCATGCATACTGGAAGACCCATAATAAACCTGAAGTTTCAGATCTATTTTATATTGTCCACATCAGGGTTTTATCATTAAGTTTCTCATTCAATCATTGGGAGTTTGTATCGAACATTTACTTTCCAAAAGTATATATCATACCTAGGTCTTGATCATATACTTTCCAAAATGCATATATCAAACTTACAAATTCAATCAAGCTTCCAAAGCAAGAAGACCGTGCACGGAATTTGATTCTTCTCAATATCTCATGAGTGGGCTCATGTCTTCCGGTTCAACAATGAATCTCTATGATCCCTTTGAGAGATCGTATTACTCATATGACCTTGCATGTACACTGGCATGTCGGTGTATAGACTTTGATTAGGTCATCAACCTATTAATCTGTCAAATGTACATACTCAGACATACAATAACACATCTATCTTCGGTTAGAGGATGTGTTCCTATATCGTGATAGCATACAACATAGGACTTTGGTTATCTCGATCTCGTTAAGTCAACTCTTTGACCTAACAAATCTAACACCTTTGAATCTATATTCCTATGCAGAGAACCTGCATCAAGAGGTCGGTTAGATATCAACATTTAGATAAAGGATTTCCATCTCCTTATCAGAATGGAGATCCTCTCTTAATAATCATTTGACGGTGCTTGATAAGTCCTCAATCTAACTCTTTAAATATTCATCTAAGCACCAGCCTCTATGATTCAATAATTGAATCAAATTATCTGATCATTAAGATGGCCATGGTACATAACCCTAATTTTACTAAGGGACCTATTATGCAAATTAATTATTCTTCATTTCAGATCAGGGAATAATATTCGCAATAACATTTATTGCATAATGGCTCGTCATGGGCTCGCATGTATAATAATCTCCCACTAGCCCAAAGAGCCATAAATGGGCTAATCTTTAAAACCACATTCATGTGATAATCATAGGCTATTTAGAAAATATCTAGATAAGCTGATCAGTCACTCTTTTCCCAAAAGACTATGCCAAGTCCTTTTACAGCACTTGAATATCTCCTAGTAACAGTGCTCGCATCCAATGCGAATGTTGCATCTTATGCAAAGAATACTCAATCTTGTTAAAGCAGTTATAGTGTCTTTGACACTACTGCTCAATAATTATTATAACCAATATTTCCATAATCCTTATCAGAATACCTTTATTCCTGAAGATCTCTATCTCCTAAGGTATCTGCAGTTAAGACCCTTATACATCACTATCTACAAGATCTTAAACTTTTGAAGATAAGACTTTGAGATCACTATCTCTAAGTTTCGTCATCTTTGAAGATATTGTTGTTACTGCAATCAAGTCATTTATCTCCATAGTAGGACTAGCAACAGTTTAGTACACATACTGCATGGCAGACATCTGGCATTTGTACACATCTAGCATACACTCAGCTTCTCATAGATGTTGCACAAAGGCAAGCAGTTCTAGCATTCACTTCCTCAACTCTTTGAGGTGTTATCCTTTCAGATAGGACAATACCATATCTTAAGGGTTTGAAGCCTTTCTTGGAATTTTCCAGAAAATAGAATATGTCAAAGGTGTACTACTAATGTGATAGTCCCAATACTCTCTTATCTATGCTTTTAAACACCTTCGTAACTAAGATTCAAGAGGTATCCTTGAGATCGTATCTCAAGTTATGGAACAACCACTCTATAAAACACTTATTATTATCCTTATATCATTCCAAATGATTAGGATATTATTTGCATTTAGCACGATGAACAAAATGGCACTCCCACTAAGCTTCACATGGTACATCAAGATTTTATATGAAATCATAACCTTTATAATTTCATCAAATCTTATGCTCCAACTACAAGAAGCTTGTTCGAGTCCATATATAGATTTCTTTAGCTTGCACATATTGCTTTTCTCAACCATGAAGCCCTGGGGCTACTTCATGTTAATATCCTCCGAGAGGTATTCATAGAGGAATGCAATATTGACTTTCATCTTGTAGATGTCAAAATCAAGTTGTGTAGTTATAATTAGCAATATTCGGATGTGTTTAAGCATGGTTATTGAAGAGCAAGTCTCATCGCAAGCGATGTCTTCTCTTCGATATGTAGCTCATGGCTACGAGCCGTGCTTTAAAGGTCTCTACCTTCTCATCAGATTTCCTGTTTTTTCTTGAAGATCCATTTACACCTAACAGGTTTTACCCTTATAGGCGGATCCTCAAGGGTCCATATACAACACTTGTATATGAAGTCTACTTTAGACTTTATTGCTAACATCCATCTTTCCATGTCATAGTCCTCAGGAGCTTCATCACATGAAGTCCGATCATTTTCAGACTTAGCTGACACATGGAATTCATCCCCGAACTCATTTGATGAGGTATTAGTGTTTCATCTTTAATTGCCCTATTAATTACTGATTTTAGGAGCCTCCGTATCATCTCAAGATTAAATGAGTTCCTTCACTTTGTTTTCATCTTGATTCTCAAGAGTCTCATCCTCTAAGAATCACATTCTTAGAGATGAGATCTTTTAAGAATCTCAAGGTCATAAAGTAGGTATCCAATATCATCCTTTATTTTTCTAATGAAGTAGCACTCTCTAGTGCTAGATTCCAGCTTACTTGCACGGAACCTTATTAATGATATATATAGTAGTCTCTACTACATATATACCTTGGAAACTAAGAGATAATTATGCTAAAATTAATCATTGATCAAATCATGTCATACACGATCCAATTATATCTCCTTACAAATTTATTGATTTTATATTTCTCAGGAGGAACGAGATAGGGATGATATTCCTTTCTCCATAAGGTATTCCATTGAATTCATCTAATAAGTACAAGATACCTAGGTTAGATCAAATTCATTTCATCTTCCTTCAAACTTCGATTCTAAATCAATATTGGGAAATCATTGAACATTTTAAAGTTTACGAAGGAAAAGACCTCATATCATAAATAACAATCAAATGATATCGCATATCATCAATGTTTATAATGATATAGATAATCAACATACATTAATATGTATGAGATTCTGAATACCTTGGCATCTTACACCGTTCCCAAAGAAGGGTGCGCTGGACAATTTCTACTTTTGAATACAAAATTCATAAGTATGTAAGTTTTGGAATTTTAGATATTCTAAAGTTTCATCTCTTACTAGTCTGTTGATATCATCAACAGACATATGCCCAGGGCTTGATGCTAGATCATTGTCAAATGATATTTATCCTCTTATTGATCTTCAAAAATTTAATTTTCAGTATTAGATGAACCATTCATTAATTTTCTAATTTAGTAGAGTCCTATAGATATCAAATAACTATCTGAAATATATCCATCATAACTCTTTATGATAGGTCTATTCCGGAATGCATTTTATTTTCAACATTTAGAAATAAACAATGAATGCATTCTAATATCTAGGTCATAGAGACATTCTCTAAGACTAAGAACTCTCCCACTAAAATTAAGAAGTCTATCAATCCAATAGAGATTGTTGCAACCATTGCATCAATATCTATGGATGACTATTAAATCTTAAGATCAAATTTCTAGTCTTTTAATACATATGCAACCAATTGCAAGTGTTATTAGAAGAATGAGATATAATTATAAGATTGCTTCTCTTATTCAATAAATAAGTCAGTTGCAATGATGTTATGTAGATGTAGATTATTCAGGTGCACTATCTGGGTCCTTCTCAAAGAATCCAAGGTAGTCTAGATAGTCACACTATCAGTACATTAACTTATTGCAGTAATGACATTTATCCAACTCTTTGGATGTCATATGAAAATTACAGAAGTATAATCAACTCTTTACTTTCCTTCTTATATGGGTCATACCCATGCTTCCACTGCGCTTTCTTCACCTATAAATGACCATTGCTTAGGGCAAAGGATCTATTATATTAAATTCACAAGATTTCAATATAAGACTATTTCAACACTTATACACGCTTCATTCAATTCATACAATGTGAATATTATGAAGCTTCATGAATGACTAGAGTACAGACAGTAAATTGATGACACTCATCATATCTACATCCATCTTAACTCTTACATTATCATTTCATGTAGGTACTCAAATATTTTGAGTACATCATCTCTTATAGAGTCGTCATTTTGTATAATGTAGTGAACCATGTCATTCATGATTAAATGTCGAGAGCACATATGTATGCCAGATCATCTTCTTAGATTTTATAAGGATTATTTGATAATTACGGTCATCATCAACATGTCACTTCCAAAGTACATTCGATGAGAGATCAAGACTACAGAGACATACAAACCCTAGGGTTGTGGTCCTATTATATATTATACAGGCATTCCTCATTCTTATAAGGAAACTTGCACATTGCAACCACATACATTATGTGTCCAACTGCAAGTGCAATATCTAGATCATGGATCCAATCCATGATAATTTACTGGTTATTATTGAGTATTCTATTGAGTGGGTTTAATGAGGATTATTTGAAATAAGAAATTTGCATAAACATATATATATATATACACACATTTTACTTTGATTTAGGAATTTTTATATCAAAGTTGTCTTGCCTTGTCGATACTGAAAGTTCATTCCCTTAATCACTTTCAATGTAAGAGATATACTTACCATTATATCTCAAGCAAGATATGGGCTCTCCTTCCTTATCTTTGTCACATCCCAATAATATGAGAACCTGTAACTCTGATAAAAAGAAGCAGGAACACCTTCCGCCTTGCAAGTCCAACTTGCATTCCCAATTCAGTCTTTAACACCCGGGCCCACCACCCCTAAGGTGATGTTTACCCGTCGTTAATTGAATCAACCATCAACATGATTAGTACTCGTTATACGCAATCCAATATTGCCCCAATAATATGAGGACCCGATATTGGGGTCACTATACATAAGGCCATACACTTTCGAGAAGCAAAGAGTCCGATCCAGATGCCTTGCATGCAGGAGTTGTCACTTCGAACATATGCCTCCTACATACAATCCCTCGCGACAGAACCCTTCGCCTTGATGGGAGACGATGGATGTCACTTATGTGATCCTCCATATCATGTTCAAATTCTAACTAATTATTATGAATCATATTCACATAATTAATTCTTCCAAGGGAAATAACATCTCTATTCATAATAGAGTGTTTTAATTTTAATTGGATTCCAATTAATCTAATCATATTAAATTAATGATCTAATAAATATCCAACAAACATTCTTTTATTGTTACTTGAAATATGGTATTATCTCAAATACATATTATTCGAATTTTAGTAATTAGAAAAATACAATGTTATCTCTCCTGCATTATCCCATCCCTACCCGTTGTCATGGCCAGTATCGACGGGATTGGGAAAGGCCGTAAACGGTACAACCTGCTACTCCAACGCTCCTCAAATAGACACCATATCCACCTCGGGAAAGGATAATGCCAAATTGATCATTGTGTACTTGAGATGATAATCGATTTTTTGAACCTAATTTATACCATATAATAATAATCAAAATATATTTTATTAACATTATAAGAAAATTTGCTAAACAAATTCGCTATTCTATTCAAGCAACATTGTTTGTTGGAAAGTAGATCATGTACATCATGTAATCAATTTGTGATCTAGATTATATCTAATCAATTATTGGTTAAAGAAATGTTATTTAAGGAAGTAATTATCATAAAATATTCCACAAATATTTATCCATAATTATTCCAGGAAATTAAATCATTTAATTTCACTAATTGATTAAGTGACAATCACAAGATTCTTGATTAGGAAAGTAATTTTCAGCATTGACACTTACTTACTAAAATTATCATATCTCAATCAATTTAAATCCAAATCATGAAAAATAAGTTTTCAAAGTTTTCTAATTTGAGTTACAACAGAACCTATGTGATTTGCACTCATTTCTAGGCATATCAAAACAGTAATTAACTCCTTAATTATGTCATGATTTGCAGTCCCTGAAACAGTGGATACATGTTCACTAAAATAATCATAACTTGAGCAAACGGATTCCAAATCATGCAAACTCAGATCTCACGATTTCCTTATTTAATAGGGAACGTAATCCAAGTTATTTTCATGTTTAAACAATGTAAACAGAGCCTAAAATATTCACTAAATAGAGATGCAAAAATGAAATGCGAGAAAACTTCCGTAAACCCTAATGAACCCAAGTCTTCCTACGTTTATGGATCGCATCCAAAACCTTCAACCTTGATTTAATACTACTTTAAGGATATACTTAAGCACATCACGGAAGGGTGAGCATCGCATCGTATGCAATCGGGAACGACTAGTCGCACTAGTTTCTCGAGGTAGTAAAATTTAAAAAATTCTCATGTGACATTACCACATGATCCAAGAACACTTCTTGGATCGTTTCTTCTAAACCACAAACAAGTATTAGGGTTACCTCTTGAAGCATGGTTGCGATCAAGTCTTTAAACGAAGAGACCTCCTGTCTTAAGTCCGATCCGACAGAGGAGACCTTGCAAGCGTGTTGATGAAACGCATGCTTCTCACAATCCATGTTGATGATCCAAGTGATGAATCTCATGATCTCGTCACACGAGATGTGATTTCTTCTTCAAGAGTGAGGCACACCAAAGGAGACGAAGATCTACGAGCAAACGGTCCAGCAACATAATGACGACGTTGCGGCGAGAGCGACTCTCTCTAGGATTCCATGATGGACAGCCACAAGAAAGAGGAAGAGGGATGGAGTGTAGAGAATGAGAGAGAGAGAGAGTTGTTGTCTCCAACTTGTGTTATGTGTGTAAAGAAGAGCAAAGGGGGTGCCTTTCCTTTTATAATATTTTGAGATCCATGGATCTCAATCCATGGATAACACAAATCCAATGGCCCATATTGATTTGTGTTTCTTTCAATGGTCATGATCTTGTTGTTAAAAACATAATAATAATTAATTTAATTAAATCAAATAAATATTGAATATAATTTTATTTATATTAAATCAATCTTCATTGGAGAAATAGGAAGGAGGCAAGCCCCCTTCCATAAGAGGAGTGGACTGTCACCCCATTCCATGTAGGAATTGTGACTGCCCACCCTCTCTACAAGGAAGGTGTCTTTCTCCTCTTATTCCATGAGATTCCATTATCCCATGAATTTCTCCAATATTTGCAACAATTTGTGTTGCAAATTATTTCACATGCCATTGGAAATTTGTGAATCACATTCACAACCCAAAATAAAATGTGAATTACATTTTCAATTAATTATCCAATGTGAATCCAATTCACATCAACATTTAAGTAACAAATGTAAGTTACAAATAGCTCTCTCTTATATATTATAAATCACAATTACAATATATACGATTAATATGGATAGTGTTATTTACATTATTTTTATCCATGATAATTAAATCACATTTAATCATCTTGGATTTGTACTCTCATGTTCCCAAATAATATGAATCACATTCACATTATTCACATATTTAATAATTAAATCACATTTAATTATCTTAGATAACTCTCTTTATAATATGAATCAAATTCATATTATTCATGATAATTAAATCACATTCAATTATCAATCAATGCTTGGACACATAATATCAACAATGAAATTATCCTGAACTTTTTCATGGATAATGCACTTTCTCTGCGGATATTTTTAGATAAGGACAGAGTGATTGTATTATTTCATGTATAGTGACTTGGATATTGAGATCACATCTCAAATCCAGATCTTGCTGACCTCTCATAGATGCTTGATTAAATAAAGATCGTAAATATAATCTTCTTGTTGTATCTGAATCACATTCAGATTACAGTCTAACATTTGGACCAAGATCAAATTACTTCTTTACTGAGAGGAGTCACTAAAATTAAAACTTGTTTCATCACTCCTTAGGAATGGAAGCGTCATGGTTATACAATTGTTCATGATCATATCACCCTCACGTATTCCCAATACCTGTACATTCTGCATACTAGAATATCCATAATAAACCCGAAGTTTCAGATCTATTTTATATTGTCCACTTCAGGGTTTTATCATTAAGTTCCTTATTCGATTATTGGGAGTTTGTATCAATCATATACTTCCCAAAAGTATATATCATACCTAGGTATTGATCATATACTTTCCAAAATCATATATCAAACCTACAAATTCAGTCAAGCTTCCAAAGCAAGACGACCATGCACGGAATTTGATTCTTCCCAATATCTCATGAATGAGCTCATATCTTCCGGTTCAATGAAGAACCTATATGATCCTTTTGATAGATCATATTACTCTTATGACCTTGCATGCACACCAGCGTGCCAGTGTATAAACCTTAATTAGGTCATCAACCTATTGGTCTGCCAAATGTACATACTCAGACATATAGTAACACATATGTCTCCGGTCAGAGGATGCATGCATATATCGTGACAGCGCACAACATAGGATTTTGGTTATCTCAATCTCGTAAAGTCAACTCTTTGACCTAACTTATCTAACACCTATGAATCTCTATTCCTATACAGAGGACATGCATCAAGAGGTCGGTTAGATATCAAGCTTTAGATAAAGGATTGCCATCTCCTTCTCAGGTTAGATATCCTCTCTTAATAATCATTTGCGGTGCTTGATGAATCCTCAATCTAACTCTTTAGATATTCATCTAAGCACCAGCCTCTATGATTCAATAATTAAATCAACAGTTGTGTGATCATTAATATGGCCATGGTACATAACCCTAATTGTACTAAGGGGCTTATTATGCAAATTAATTATTCTTCATTTCAGATCAGAGAATAATATTCGCCATAAGATTTATTGCATAATGGCTCGTCGTGGGCTCGCATGTCCAACAAGAAATACATACATAATATCTATGCGTACCTATTTCGAAATCTCTGTAAGAAATACTCAATATCACTCATGTCATTTTTTCTATATCAATCATGGATACAAGTCTTGTCAATATCACCCTTTCTTCGCTCTTGAAAGACAAATGTTAAATCTCCAAAATAATAAAGTATGACTATAACTTATAAAATTATAAATCCATGTTTGTTTATTCTTCTCTCCGTTCCCTCTCTTTCATTTCACTATTGGCTGCCAAAATTCCTCATGATTCCCTCCTAGTCTATTTCGATGATGCCTCACTCTTGCATAATGTTATCCCTCCCACCCCACCCCCCCCCCCCCACACACACACAATTTTACGAACGCCCCCTTCCTCGCGATGTCTCTGTCCCGTCTGAAACAACATAATCCCCTTCCACGCAATACCATTTGGCTTCCTTATACTGTCACTCTTCTTATCTTCGTTTAGAAAATAGATTTGGGATAATTTCTTGGTACGTTTGTTAAATATTTTTGATCCCTTTGCTTCTTACCTTTTATTTGCTCTAACTTGCAACCTTATTTTAGTGATAAAATTAGATCAATTACATAATCAAATGTGTCACGCTCATCTAAGAAGAAATAAGTATTATTTCAACTTTCATTTCTAATTTGGTATATATTTTATTAATATTTTTCATAGAATTTGCATATTTTGACTATTGATATAATCCTACAAATAAAGTCTAGTTTGAATCTTTTTTAAGTTAGGCATGATGCCTAATTGATGGGCTATATTTAAGTTATTTTTGTCTTGCATACTCAATCTAATATGAATGTTCTATGATTCTTATTTGTTAATGGCATATTACATATCGTTGAAGGATATTTTTACGAGTGGTTGTGTTTGTCATAGCTTAACACTCTAAGTTAATCATGGACTTCATCAATATCCGATCATAGAGATCACATGTTTTATTTATCTAACTTGTATTTATATTCTTATTTGATAACTTGTATTATTTTATTGAAATCATTTGGTGGAAATATATTACAAAAAATAAGCTAATGCATTATATATTAAATAAAACATAAATTCCAAATTCAATATAATATTTTAGTTTGATTATGTGATCTTCGACTTTTTATAATGGTTTAATGGAATTCTTCAACTTTCACTTGATATGTTTTTTCTTTTCTTTACTTCTATTCATATGATCGATTTTAGATCATTATTCGAATGTTCAAGGGCTAGGGTGTTTTGAAGTATAAACGTGTAAAGTAGACTATTGAGTGAGAAATTGTAAGTACAAAATCCAAACCAATCCGATCCAATCTATAATAAGATGGATTGGATCGGATTGAATTTAGATATCTAATGGATTGGATTAAATTCAAAAAAAATAAAAATCCGCTAAGGTTGGATTGGACATGGATTAAGCTAAAATCCGAACCAATCCAATCCATGTGCACTCCTACTTTTCATTGCATCTGAATCGCATTAAGATCATTGTCCAACATCTGGACCAAGAGCAGATCACTCCCTAGGAATGGAATCGTCATGGTTATACAATCGCTTATGATCACATCAACCTCAGGTATTCCTAATACCCGTACGTCATGCATACTGAAAGACCTAAAATAAACCCGAAGTTTTAGATATCATTTAGATTATCTCCTTCGTGGTTTCATTATTAAGTTTCTCATTTGATCATTGGGATTTGTTATCGATCATATGCTTTACAAAAACATATATCATACCCATGTATTGATTATATACTTTCTAAAAGCATGTATATCAAATCTATAAAATTCAGTCAAGCTTCTAAAGTGAGACGACCGTAAACGAAATTTGATCCCAATATCTCATGAGTGAGCTCATATCTCTCGGTTCGGTAATGAACATGTATGATCCCTTTAAGAGATTTATTACTCATATACCCTTGTATACACACCAGCACCCTGGTGTATAGACCTTGATTAGGCCGTCAACCTATCGGTCTGGCAAACGTACATACGCAGACATCTAGTAACATATCTATCTCTGGTCAGAGGATGTGTGCCTATATCGTGACAGCATACGACATAGATCTTTAGTATCTCGATCTCATTAAGTTAACTCTTTAATTTAATGTATCTAACACCTTCGAATCTCTATTCCTATGTAGGAGACCTGCATCAAGAGGTCAGTTAGATATCAGCCCATGAGAGAAAGGATTTTCATCTCCTACTCAGGCCGGAGATCTTCTCTTAATAATCATTTGACAGTGCTTGATGAGACCTCAATCTAACTCTTTAGATATTCATCCAAGCACTAGCCTCTATAATTCAACAATTGAATCAACAACTGTATGATCATTAAGAAGATATGGTACGTAACATAATTGTACTAAGGGACCTATTATGCAAATTAATTACTCTTAATTTCATATCAGGCAATGATATTTGCAATAACATTTATTACATAATGGCTCGTCGTGGGCTCGCATGTAGGGATGCAAATGGATATGGATATACCCGTACCCGATCCGTCACCATATCTGTTTTATACATATTTTGACATACGTATCCGTATCCGTTTTAAACTGGATACGGATATGGATATCGTTTTGATATCCGCAAACATCTGTATCCGTATCCGTATATTCATTTTTTGTTATAAATATAGTCATAGATTTATTTTAACCAGATATAACATAATTCTCTACATCCTTTTACCATATTTATATAATTTTTATAATACAAACACGTTTAGTAAATTAATATCATGTATTGTCCATCCAATTATTATAAATTTAAGTCGATTTTATAGAGTATTTTTAGCATTACTCGTGTGCGATTAGTATCCGTTTTACATCCGTATCCTTTTTTTAAGGATATGATAAGATAGTTTTAATATCCATCAATATCTGTATCCACATTTGTATTCGTATTAAGAAATGGATAAGGATATGGTAATGCCTATATCTGTATCTGTATCTGACCATTTGCATCCCTACTCACATGTCCAACATCCTTCGATAGCCGATGTGACCCGATAACCATCTCATGGAGAGCGTGATCGGTATTAGATGTTGGTCACTATGATAAGGAGCACACATAGGTTGTCGGCACCATATCTATACATTTATTGCTTAATGGGACACATCACTATGATCTCCATGATCATCCATTCACGCGATGGAGCAGATGCAGAAGTTGCAAGAGGGGTTGGAGGTGGAGGGCAGAGAAGGAGGTTGTCGGAGGAGGAGGAGGAGGAGGAGGAGGAGGAGCTATAGAGGGAGGGGCAGAAGAGGAGGAGGAGGAGGAGGGGGGGAGGGGATGGAGGGGAGGGGCTGAGGAGAAGGGGATGAAGGGAAAGGGGAGGAGGAGGAGGCGGGGTTGGAGGGAGAGGGGCAGAGGAGAAGGGGCTGAAGGGGAAGGGGAGGAGGGGGAGGCGGGTTTGGAGGGGAGGGGCAAAGGAGGGGAGAGATTGGAGTGGGAGGAGCGGAGGAGGTGGTCGGAGGAGGAGGGGCTGGTGAGGGAGGGGCGACTGAGGAGGAGGTGGGGCTGGTGGGAAGGGATGATTGGGGAGGAGGTGGGGCTGGAGGGGAGGGGCGAAGGAGGAGGAGCTAGAGGGGGAGAGGCAAACGAGGAGGTGGTTGGAGGAGGAGGAGGAGGAGCGGTTGGAGGGGAGGGTCGAAGAGGATGTGACCGAAGGAGGAGGAGAGGCCAGAGGGGAGGGAGAGGGAGGAAGAATGGAAGGAAGAGGAAAACAAGAAGAAAAAATATTCTACCCTCAATTTTTATCTAGTTACCCGTGTGTCCCTATAGTTAACGACAGTTTGGGATGGTGATGGACGGCAACTAAAGTTAGGGGCACATAGGGGCGGAGCCAGGAATTTTGTATAGGTGGGGCCAAACTTTAATAACTAAGATGCATGCATATATAATTTTAAGGGTTTTTTTACGCTATACTCCTCAAACTATGCAATTACAGTTATGCCCTTACCTTTTTGCAATCACATTTGTACTTTATATTCTTACAAAATTCACAGCTCCACTCTTTTATAATTACAATTTTGCACCTATTTTAAGTTAACAACATGGAAAATTTGTGCATTTTATAAAAAAGACATAGACACGTGTATTATTGCAAAAAAGATATGAGCATAATTATAATTGCATGGGGCAGTAGTTTAAAAAAAACATAATTTTAAATTTTTCTAAAGTGATATTATTTAAAACAAGATGGGTAATGTTTAAGAAAAGCATACATTTTATTGAAGTTGTGCTCAACATTTTTTATATATATAGAAGTCATTAATGATGTATTCTGCTACGATTTCTTCATGTATATTTTCTCAATGTAAATAGTCATACAAATATAAGAAATCCATCTTCCATCTTATTTCGACGGGTGCTTTATTTTGATCATGTCGAGTTTTAGAGAATTACAACAGACCATATTGCAATGAGACCAAGACTTTGGTATCGATGAAAGGACCAAATAAATTTAAATGATGATTAATTAGAAATATGATATGTATATGAACTTATCCACAAAAAATGAGGAAGATCCAAAAGACATGCACACACTAATAACTTGACCATGAATGATTTGTTAAGTAATTTGAATCCCACAAAGAACATAATATATCAATGAGATGTCATATACCACAAAGATCAAAACTTTTCTATATATTAGCACAATGACACCATACCCTTGAGATTAAACTCAATCTGGAAAGATGCATTGACGAGTATCTCACGCCGAATAAAATGGTCGATCATGGAGGATTTGAAGTTATGAAAGGTGGAGTCAGGTGCGGTGAAGGCATGATGGTGAGGTCGCAGCCGACACCGGAGGTCTCATGAGCTACAATGTGATTTCAACAAAGATGTGTCGATGAAGAACCATATACTGGACATGAGGATAAAAATGGGAGAGGACCGAGATGATGTGATTTCAATAAAAAACTAAAAGGGGATGGGCGTAGATTTCTTATTATTTCGGTGGCAATGGCAAACCATAATTTAGAAATATATAATGGGGGAACCATTCATATATGATTTGGAATTTGGGAGGGGGGTCATGGCCCCTACAGGCCCCCCTTCCCTCCGCCACTGGAGGCACAACCAATATTCTAAAAAACGAATGGGCATAAGTAATATTGCAATATCTAAGGAGGGTAAAACTGATAAAAACCCTTAAAGTTATGGTTGATTAAATCGAAATTACATGAATGACAAAAACAACAAAAGAAAAGGAAAAAAAGTAGAGTCCTAGATAAAATAATATGTACAACAAATAATTAAATGACGTGATAATCTTTTTTTCTTTGTGCATTTGAAAATGACTCTACGATGTGGCATATTATGTGCAACCATGCAATACATTTAAAATATAAATGAAATATGCCTATACAGTATACATGTATAAATGCAAATAATATGTATATCTATGTTCATATACAACAATGAAGCCTTTTTCCCACAATTAAGTAGGGTATATATCCATAACTGCATAAAATAAACATATCACTATCAATATCTTCAAAAAATGAAAACGGTATATACATCATATATGTATTCTAACGAACTAATACATTATTTATACTCATATTTTCTCAAATAAAGAGTGGATAGATAGAGATATATTTGCATCCCTAATTTGACAACACATATAACCTTTCTGTAATGTTGTTTACATCTTTGTTTTGGTATCTTAGATAGTGTAATTACTCTATAAATTATATTTATGATGACTATTTAATTAATCCCACCTTATAATTTATGTTTGTAGTGAAAATAATTTGAAAATAAAAAAATATGTACGTAAATGTAGCGTCGCAGGCTTAGGTCCATGGTCCATTATCGAGGAAAATTTGTTCTGACAAATTGTTGGGTTCGGC